>JANAVB010000397.1:13468678-13566178 GCA_029216955.1 Iris pallida | reverse complement strand
GCCGCCGCCGCCCTCCACGGCAGCGCCAGCCTTCCTCTCTCTGTAATGGCCCCATGCGCTCTCGGCTGGATCCGTCTCGCGTCTTCCAGCCACCGCCCCCCCGACGGATCAGGAGCGACCCACTTCCCAGTCAACCCCCCCGCGCCTTGTGCGTCGCTCGTGCCGCAGCCCTCGGCGGGTGCGGCCTCCCCCTCCCCGGTGTCGACCGATCAAGCGTCGTCGTCCCCATCGTCCCTCCAACGAGGCGCTATCCCCCCTCCCACCTCAGGCCTCCGGCGCTCCCTCCGCCTCATGCTGGAGGGTCCTCCCCCATGCAGGTGGTAGGCCCAGCCTACAGCCGCCCGAAGGTCGAGCCCCCAGCTCCCTCCTCCCTCACCTCACCCTCCTCCCCATCGTGCTCCCTCCGTCTCTTCCGTCCCTGTCCTCATGCCCATCACCCACCTCCCCCCTTCGCAGCTCACCTCTGTCTCCCCTCCGACATAGCCACTCCGGGCCGGCCTCTACCGCCGGATCCCACATGGGTACGGGGTCACGTCTCCGTCCGTGCCACTCCGGGCCGGACTCCACCGCCGGAGCCCACCAGGCTCCGGGTACTGCGTCGGTGGGGGGAGGCTCCTTCGAGCCGAGCTCCCCCCTCCCCCACCTTATCGGTCAGTACAACCCCCCTCGGGCTGAGCCCCCAATCCCCCATCGGGATGCGTGACCTCGGGCAGTGTTCCAGCTTATTCGGGCAGTGAGCCCACACCCCATTCGGGCTGAGAGCCCTAGCTTTTTTCAAAAATTCGAAATTTGGGTTATTTCGAATTTTAACTTTTCAAACTGGTTATTTTGAATTTTCACATTTCGAACTTTTATATTTTTGACTTAGCTTATCAGGGCCCTTTTGTGCTTTTCGGCTCTACAATGGTCTGTAATGCTCTTTTTGAGCTCCCTCTTCAATTTCAATAAACTGCCTTTTTAGTGTAATATATATATATATATATATATATATATATATATATATATATGGAATGTCCTGAGGGACACTCACCTTAATCACACCAACCTCCCTTGGCTCTACGTACGTAACTTCAACGCAGTTTCAAGCAGAGAGGAGAAGTAGGGTGGACGACCCCCCTCCCTTTGATGGCCATGTAGGATTTCACCAACTTCATATTCATTGCTCACCTGTCTCCCTTTCAGTTCTTTGGCAACGCTTTCACCTGGTGTAACATGCAGGAAGGTGACCGGCAACAATATTCCCGTCGTGATCATGCCCTCATCAATGCTCAGTGGTCTGGCATGGGGATCATCTCTAGCCTCTTGTACCTCAACGCTACCAAATTGGATCACTCCCCTATACTCATTGAGATCAGCACAAATTTGAACCAAATAAAGAAAAGTTTTGTTTCCTGGACCTTTGGAGCCATCAACCTCAATTCAAGCGGAAGCAATTATCAGCAAGAATTTACATAGCAGGAATTTAGATAAGAGTTTTTTCTAAATGTGATTGAGTACCTCAAAATTTATAACCTATATCCTACTGCAGGCTATAGTGATACTCTAGTTCGAGTACCACTACGAAATCGCACTAGTTGCGACTCTCGAGACCTGCGTGGGCCACTACTAAAAACGTGTCACGACCCGCACCTAGAGTAGGGGCACGAGAAGTGGGTACGTCCAGCCTATGCCGCAGTGTCGACGGTAGAACGCTGTCCTAGGTTACAAAACAGTATAAATGAATCTGAACAAGTATACTCTTCGAAAGGAGGACAATCTCAGAAGGTACAACTCAATCACAAAGCTAAGATGGAAATAGTACGATAAGATAGATATGAAATCTCAAAAGAGAAATACAATCGAAGGAAAATAAGTCCAAGTGTCTAAACGACACTAAAAACAAGTCTCAACATCACAAAATAATACAACTTAAATCCACAAACATAAATGACATGAAGGAAAGATAAACTGCCTAGCTATCTAGCCTACCCAATCGGGATGGTGTCCTTAGCTAGAGCTGGATCCTGTTGAGGGTCCAACTCGCAAATATCGTCTATGTGAGCTCCGTAGTAGGTAGTGCAAAAATCCTCAGTATCATCTGTAATATTTTTAACAGGTCAAGTTAGGAAAGGAGCGAAAACATAACACTGAAACATGATCATATCATGACGGAATATATAAAACAAGTAGTAGAGTAAACTATAATAAAAACTGTAAGACATTCACATGAACAGTGTAAATAGACAAATTTGAGTATAAAAGACAGTTGGTATATGAATTAAGAACTGTATATAATATAAGTGATTTAGAGCATGAGCTGGTTATATAAACATGTTAGGTTCAATAAAACAGGACTCCATTATACGTGAGGGCACAATGGACATACACAAGCTTTACACATGATGCGATTTTGATCACATAACCATTTCCTACTCACCCTTCTCAATCAATACACAAGGATCCATTCCAGTTACGTTACCTTTCACAAGAGGTTTTTATCATGTTGCTCATGTGAATCGTGAGAGTATAAGATTGCACAAGATTATACATGATTAGCGAAATCATATGAATACAAGATGTACGTGAAAAGCACATAACATGAGTATCCGATGCTCCCAAGGGGGATAACATCTCAAAAAAAGATTCATATAGTACCAATCCGTGATTATAACGTGACAATATCAAATAATTTTATCTAAAACAAGAATATAAGTTCTAACAAGTATGAAAATAATCAGAGTATGTACTCGCTTGAGATCCTGAGTGACTGTGAAAATAGATGTCTGAACTGATGTAACTGAGTCCTAAATAGAGCACACAGGTTATGATGTAATCTAAAATGTAGTAATTGAAATTGACAATGCATTCTTCATGATTCTATGTCAATCTAGGTCAGAGTCAACTCTCGGTCAACTATAAAGTCAAACTAGGTCAAATTAGCTAGGGTTTAGTCAACAGGGTCAAACTAGTCTAAGTTAGTCAAATCTAGGCTAGTCAATCTTAGTCTAACCAATGTCTATACATATATTATCTATATACAAATCAAGATATATAACCTATATACCAACATTCACAAAATATACATAAACAAATCCACATCATTACAATACATATATAACATAAAGTGCATCAATATAGCTATACACTTACATCTTCTGTTTATAAAGTAAACCATTGAACATCAACAAACCAACTAAAACTATAACATATAAATAGATTTATATATATATATATATATATATATATATATATATATATATATATATATATATATATATATATATATATATATAAAGAGAGAGATAGAGAGATGGGAAAATAAGATATACAGTGTGTGTGTGTGTGTGTGTGTGTGTGTGAGCGCTATGCTGCAGGACACTGAAAGAATGGTTTCAGTCATCAACATCTCAGTTATCTACCAACAAGATCTCAGTTATACAATACATGTTATCAATTTAAAACACATTTTCAGTTTTATATAACATTAGATACTAAATGAACTTGACATAAACTCAATCATTGAATGAACATTAACCAAACTTGAACCGCATGACCATCATATAAAACCCAGTTAATATACATGGCATCACAGTGTATATTTATATTATAAAATCTCAGTTATTGCAGTTAAACTCAGTTATGAATATATGTTCTCAGTTTAACCAAGTAAAGCATCAATATATATTAAGGCACACACACACACACACACACACACACACACACACACACACACACACACACATATATATATATTTAAGAAAACTATAGTATTATTGATGTATCAGGCACAAAATGCCAAAGCCTATACAAATAAGGGCGCCAAACGCCAAAAGATAAAAAAACAACAAGAGTAAAATAAGCCAGGAGTCGGACAAGCTCGTAAGGCCGGGTCGGACTCGGCGTTAGGCCAGCGCCCTCCAAAATCTGTCCGAGGAGTGATGGCAGCGTCTGCTGACTTTGGATATCTGCTTGATGATTTCCCTGATCATCGAGTAGTAGTTGTATGGACGCCCTTCGTACCTGAATTTATTTTGATTCTTCCAAAGCACCCAGATACCCGCGGCTGCGACAATCTGATGCCCGTGAGACCTTCCCCAGGTGGCAAGAATATCATTGAAACCGTCGACCGGATAAGCACTTCTGCACTTTCTTGAAAGGCTGGACCAGATCTGCGACGCAAGGTCCCCAGAGAGGAGGACGTGTTCGACAGTTTCAGACTTATAGGATTTGTAGCAGTGACAGCGCAATTCAAGGTTGAAGCCAATGGTGGTAAGAGAGTCGTCGGTGAGAAGCTTTCGGCGTTGCGCCCTCCAGAGCAGAACAGATAATTTTTTAGGGATGCATGGCTGCCAGAAGGGGGTGATGATAGGGTTTGGAGTGTCGATGCCTCTGGCAACAATCCTGGCGGAGGCCAGCAAGAAATCACCACCAGAATCGGGGGAACATCTCAGGGTGTCTAGGCTGTCGCTGAGTCGCACAGCAGCGACGATAATACGGTTGGCGGCCTCCGCCCCAAACCAGTCAGTCACCCGGTCCCATCTCCATCCAGTATCGATGTCCCACAAATTGCGGATCGCACAATTGGGGGGAGGTCAGTATAGGCTGTAGGATGTCATCCCCAATCCACCTCTCGTGGCACATCGACGAGCTTTCTTTGCCAGACTGCATGCGGATAAGGGGTTCTGCGAGGATGCGACCGTAAAGGATGCTTCTCTAGGTCATGGAGGATCTGGTATTGGCTATAAAAATCGAGGGATGGAAGTTTCGGAAGTATCTGGCCTTCATGAAATGATTCCAAAATGAGTTGCCCGAGCGGAGTTTCCACCAAAGCTTCATGGAACAGGCATCAACGATGTGCTGAAGACGGCTAAATCTCATCCCTCCTTCGTCGGTCGGTTTGGTCATCGAGTCCCAACTGGCCCATTGGTGTCTTTCCTTTCTTTCATTGTGCCTCCAGAAGAAGTTGGAGAAGTGGAATTCTAATGAGGAGAGCACCTTCTTAGGGGGGAGCAAACGACCAGGGTGTAGAGAGGGATGGAGGAGATGACGTGTTTGATGATGATCATCTTACCATCCGACGAAAGGGTCGCGTTATGCCAACCCTCGATATTTTTTCTGATTTTGCTCACCATGTCATCAAAGATCCCCGAATTTGATTTTTCGTACACCAGCGGGCACCCTGAATAGGTGAAAGGTGGGTAGGCGGTTGAAAATGAGGTCAGGTTGGAGAGGGTAGCCGAGTGGGTCCTGTAGGAATTATGGTGGGTGTAGATGACACTCTTGGAGGTAATGACTCGTTGAACCGAGCATCTGGTGTATCTTTCGAGCGTTCTGTAGACAACCTCCACCAAACGGATGTCTCCGGAGGAAAAGATGAGGATGTCATCGGCGAAGGCGAAGTGAGTGATTAAAGGGTAACCTGTGGTCGTATCCGGGCATGTTCGGCATAAGGTTGAGGTTTCTGCTAAGCACCTCAGCCGCAATAATGAAGATGGTAGAGGATAGAGGGTCTCATTGCCTGACTCCGCAGCTAGATTTGTAGAAACCCTCTGCTTGACCGTTGATGACAGTGGAGAACCAAGAGTCGCTGATGGATCGAAAGATTATGTTGATCCAAGGCTCAGAGAAGCCGAAGGCTTGGAGCACCCAGATCAAGAATTGCCAGTCCAGGCGGTCGTAGGCTTTCTCCATTTCAAGTTTGATGGCGACGTTTCTGCCCCTATATGGGAATTTTATACAAGTGCTCATTTCTTGTGCAAGGAGGATGTTGTCGGTGATGTTCAGCCCGGACACAAATCCACTCTACTCCTTGGGGATGATCTTGGGGAGGAGGGTGGACATGCGGCTGGCGATGATCTTGGATATGATTTTATTGGTGAAAGTGCATAAGCTGATAGGGCGGAAGTCTTTAAAGGTCTCTGGGTTTTCTTTTTTGGAGATTAGTATGAGGTTGGCACTGGAAATAGATTTGGGGTACCTTGCCCCTGGATGAAAGCGAGGGCGGCCTCGTGGAAGTCGTGATCGAAGATATCCCAGCATGAACGAAAGAAGACGCTTGAAAAACCGTCAGGCCCGGGAGTGCTGTGTTCGTCGAGAGCCCAGACTGTGGACTTGACTTCTTCTGTGGAAGGGTGGTTAGAAGAAGTTCGTTCTCTCGCTCGTTGATCGAGCAGGGGATCTTGGCCAGAAAATCAACGTCCTTGACGACGGCTTCTTTGGAGAACAAGTTGGCATAGAAGTTTGCCGCGGCCGCTTGGATGCCCCAATGTTCTTTGAGGACTAAGTCATTTTTGTCGGTGATTTGGTACAGATGTAGCTGCTTTCTGCGACCGTTGACGTAAGAATGGAAAAAATAGGAGTTCTTGTCTCCATCGGAGTCCCAAGTCAGTCTAGCTTTTTACTTCCAGAATTCGGTCTCCACCTTCAGTCGAGATTTGAGGAGAGCACGGGTGAGGTTAAGCACCGCCCTGGACTCCGACGTTCTATCAGTGGCATAGAGGACCTCGGCGCAGGTGACAGCATCTTCGACCTCATGGATAGCCTGGAAGATGTTGCCGAAGGCTTGCTTGCTCTATAACGATAAGGCTCTCCTGGTCGCTTTTAGTTTCGCCGCCACTCGGGTGAGGGGGTCGGGGTCATCGATGGATCGCCAGGCGCAGGCCAGGATATTTTGAAATTAAAGGTAATATTGCCAGAAGTCGAGGAATTTAAAGGCTTTCTTGATGTTGTTAGTGTTGTTGTTAATCTCTGTTAGAAGTGGGGAATGATCTGATTCGGTGGTATTTAGGTGGGAGAGGTTGGAGATAAGACCCGTGTCGGACAACAGATTGTTGACCAGTGCTCGGTCCAGGAGGGAGTATTGTCGGCGCTCGCCTTCCTGCATGTTATACCAGGTGAAAGCGTTCTCGAAGAAAGGGAGGGGGTGACAAGTGGGCATTGAAGATAAATGTGTTAAAATCGTTCATGGCCGGCTGGGGGGACGGGTGATCCCCGGATTTCTCTTCTCTGTACGTGATCATGTTGAAATTACCAATGTATATCCATGAAAGATTGATGAGTTGATGATGGGTGTCTAGCAGAGTGTCCCAAAGAAACTTGCGCTCGGGGATGTCTCAGCTACCGTGGACAACAGAAAGCAGGCAGCGGGAGATGAGAGTGGAGTGCTCCATCCAACAAGAGAGCGCCTGACTCGAGTCATGGATTATACCAAACTTGATTCCAGCAGCAAAAAAGATCCAGATGTCATTGCACCCGGCGATGCCGGATGGGAATCCCGGCTGGAGCTGGATGGATTTAGTCTTTTTTGAGGGATTTTGGGTTCGATGATAACTAATATGTCTATCCGGTGGAGTTTCATGAGGCTTTTGATTCTTCTCATTGTAGGTTTATTCGCCAGTCCTCTCATATTCTATGCGAGGATGTTAATCATTGGGAAGTGGATGGAGGGCAGGGTTGTTGAGTTTTGTGGCTGACCGTGTGGTCATGACCGTGGGATCTTAGTTGGATTTCTTCTTCTTGAGGTATGATTTGTTGGGGGCTATCCGAGTCGCAGCGGTGTAGTCATCAGCCTCAGCTGTCGGCCTCTGAGCAGAAAATCCTGTGGCTTCCAAAGTGGGAGAGACCGCCTCTTTCTCTATGTCTATTAGAGCGCAAAGGGGGTTGAAGGGGTCCAGGAAGCCTGCTTTCTTGGCTTACTCGAGTCTACTGACCGCAGCTGGGCCAAAGATGGCCAGGTGGTCAATGATGGGGCTGCTGGGAACGGTGGGAGAGCGGCCACCTGCGAAAGGGTCTCCGAAGTCTGTAGAAGGCTCCTAGTCGCTTTCGGAGGGGTCGATAACGAAATGACAGTTTGTAGCGCTCTGTTCGCACTCTGTGGGGGGGAGGGGAGGGCTTGCCAGGGTGTTTTCGGGTGAGAGGTTTAACATGGTGTCAAATTGGTTTTTGAGGATAATAGCTAGGGGCTTGTAGAGGACCATATCCGAGCTCAGTGATGGTCGTTAGTCGTGTCTGGGCGGGGTATCGTTGTCTTGAACATGGTTGTGAGAGTTAGGAAGGGAGGGTATTGGGGATATGGGGGCGGATTGGTTCGCCTTCGATAGTTGTGGATTTTTGGAGTTTTTTCTTGAGTTTTGGGTGTGCTCGAAAGTAGAACTGTGTGGTGTGGCCTCTCATCTGACAGTGCTTACAGAATATAATATTGTTATCATACACCAGCATCTAAGAAATCGTCTTTCCCTTGTGCTCGACTGAATCTGGACAGTGGGGTCTGTGGATAGATCGAGTTCTAGGCAGATCTTTGCGTAGTTACTCTTGGATAGGTTGCAGGTGACACGACCCGTACCCTTTTTTTAAACGGATACGAGACGTGTCCAAGCCAGCCTACGCTGTAGTGTCGGCGGTAGAATGCTGTCACGGCCATGAAGATCAAAATCATAAATAATGCTCATTCACATGATTAATTTAATTCACAATGATCACAAGTTTTACATTTGTAGAAAAATATAAACTTGTACATATATTGGAATGACTACAACTCATCTATCTAGCTAATCTCTAGGCATTTCGTCTACAATTATACCCATCACTCCCCAAGCTAAGTGAATCCACGGCTAACCTGAAAAATGTTGGTTTCCAGTCAGGAATAGAACGTGCACATTTCACTGAATGCAATTTCAATAAATAAAAATGACTATAAAACAAAGGTTAGACATCAATCATGAGTTTTGAAAATAAACAGAAAATACAGAAAACCAATAGCAAATAAATAGACACAAAATACTTTCCCTAACTGTTAGAAGTACCTTTGATATGTGATCGGTCTCGGAACAATTACACGACACTGTCTACACTGTCTAAAGTTATACTATCTACACTGTCTAAAGTTACACTGTCTACACTGTCTACATTGTATAAAGTTACCCTGTCTACAGCAAATAATATAATAAAAAATATGGTATACTTTGAAATAATAAATTACTGTCTACACTGTCTACTTTGCAATAATAAATCACTGTCTACACTGTCTACTTTGCAATAATTAATCACTGTCTACACTGTCAACTTTGCAATAATAAATTACTGTCTACACTGTCGACACTGTCTAAGGTCAGATCACACATCCTTGGTACTTCTTATTTCTGACTCAACAATTTATAATAGAAAATAATCACATAACCAATGGCCAATCAATGAAATATAGTGAAAATCAATATCGAAATGCAGACAATAAACTGTACTCGCCTGTGGTCCTCTGCTGGTGAAACCGACAATCTGAACTACTCAATGTGCCACAATAGTCAAAACCCATACAACAGTCTCCGGAAGCTGAAATAAACATTACCAATGTTCTTAGAATAGTCAAATTGGCTAGGATTGCCTGTCCTTAAGTCTAATTCTAGACACGGGTCAAAACGGTAATTTTGGGTCAAAACGGTGTCCGCCATTAGACCCGCTTTGTACCGAAAAGCGTGCCAAAGTCAACAGTCTCTAAAGTCATCAAACTATATGTCAACGGATCCAGTTTTTCGATACGAATCCAACTGTATGTCCAAAGTTGGATTTTGGCGGGCCGTGCACAAAATCGCCCGTTGAGTGAGACCGTAGGGCCCGTAAAACGGTGGTCCGATTCCACTGTCTCAGAATTGGACCAAACTTGGCATACAGGACCAGAAAAATGATATGGTCCCGCTGGCACAAGTTTCGTCTCGATCTGACGAGCGTGCACAAAGTAATTGAGAAATTTGCACAGAGGCCGATACGGTAAATTTCGACGGATACGCATCAAATTTGTCGCGCACACGCGACCAATTTGAATTCCGTCAAAGTCCACACGACCACGAAACCATTACGCAGCTTTCGATACTTTCGGTTCGTTACCACATCACCCGGATTGGCGGGACGTACGTCGCGTGGATGAATTTTTATTGATTTTAAAACAGGTTTTTGCCAAACTTCGGGATCCAATTTCTCGGCGCATAGTCGATGAATTCGACTTCTGCGAAAAAGGTTGTGGAGCCCTATATGTTGTCTATAACTATGTTTAAGTAGAATTTCTAAAAGGTCACTGGATCGATCGGAATCGATCCTTGAACACAGGTGATTGGACTGCAAAACTATCCTATTTTCGAACAGTTATTCGCCAGTTTTGGCGTCGATTTCTCGGGCAATCTAGGTTACTACAATTAATTCTATCTGAAGGCATTTGAAGTGGTATATATTAGGTTTATACCTGAAAAGGCGAATCGCAAAACCATGGATCGTATGCGATGGAACGTCGCTGCAAAATCTGCCCGCGCGGCTTGCTGCTGCTATCATCTTCACGCACGCGCGCCGGCCGGCGGTGGCCCGCGGCGGTGGCGCGCGGCCACAGGGTGGTTCGCCCAGGGAAGGTGGCGCTCGTGGGTTTAGGGTTTCTTCCGACCTCTCGATGCTTCGAGTTATATACGCGGCCGTGTATATATGTATACACAGTGCATTTCGGGTTGGGCTGATTCGCCCCCTCGGGTTCAACTAAGCGGCGGTTGGTTTGTAATGGCTGCTGCTATCCATTTATTCTTCTTTTTCTTTTCTCTTTATTAATTCTTTTTCTTTTGCTATATTATGTATATATATATATATATATATATATATATATATATAAAAAGAAAAAAAAAAAAAATATATATATATATATATATATATATAAAATATATATATATATATATATTTTTATATAATATATATATATATATATATATATATATATATATATATATATATATATATATATATATATATATATATTTTTTTTTTTTTTTTTTTTTTTTTTTGGGTGTCCATTCTTACTGGAGCTTAGGCGCGTGCGCCTAAGGGGGGATTCGAACCCGGGCCATCCGCCCGGGGAGCCTCCGTCGCTACAACTAGGCCACGACCCCTTGGACGTATATATATATATATATATATATATATATATATATATATATATATATATATATATATATATATATATATTTATATATATATATATACACATATATATATATATATAATAATAATAATGATATAATAAGAATAATATAATAATAACAATAATAATAATAATAAAATATAATAATAACAATAATGCTATAATAATAAGAATCGTATAATAATAATCAATAATAGTAATAATAATAAGAATAATATAATAATAACAATAATAATATATCAATAATGGTGTATATACCATTATATATAGTCCAAAAATCCCAAAATGTACGAGGGCCTATTTTATACAAAAGTCAATGAATATTACTAATAATAATATTTATAATATTTAAATTACGAATACTTAGGAATATTCCTTAAATCATTAAAACAGAAAACCACCCACTCATCAAAATACATCAACACGCATGTCATCGGACGCTCCACATGACTACATGGGCTAGGGCTCAGTTCGAGTCCAGTCCGGACTAAAATGGTATAACCAGTTTCCCTAAAACTCAATAATATAATTAATAAATAAATAAATCTTCGGTAAAGGTTAAGTCGCAACTTGGCCTGGTTTTCCTAGTTAGGACATCACTATGGCTCGGTCTTCCCTACCAGGGCTAATACACTAGCCAAAGAACGTCATGGCACTATCCGTGCCACGATTTCTAGTCACCGTGTACTCCAAAACTCCATCATGGCTAAAATCATCTACCGTAATAATTAACTAAATAATTATTTATAAAACTCTAAAAGTCACCATTTAATCCAAATAAATAAATAATATATATCAAAAATTTCGGAAAGAGGGGTTACAAATCTACCCACCTTAAAAATAATTTCGTCCTCAAAATTCTAATTCGTAACTATTCCTTAAATTCAAAAGGAAATCTACCATTACCTTAATCTCCTCGAATTTTAATTCCATAAAAACAGTTTATATCCTCCTCATAGCTATTTTGTAACTACGAACTCCGAGGCTTCTAGCCACCTTTGGACACACTACTCCCTTAAATCTTATGCCGCTAAAACTTTTTAATCTTCCCACTAATTGCAAAATATCTACCAATAGACAGCTACTGTATATGGCATCTATAATCCTCTCATGTCTATCTACAACCCAAAAATTTAATAAACAATAATTTACACAAGTAGCTAAGAAATATTAGTAAACTTTAATAAGCATGACCCTTCGTCGCTCTGAAATAAGAAGGATAGGGAGATAAGGAAGAATAATCGGGAGCAATATGAAGTTTCAAGAGCGGTATGGAGTATCCAATGATGCAGATAGGAAGAAAGTTTATGAACCATTATCTTAATTGCTAGAGGGGCTACTCTAGTCCAGTCACTCGCTAAATCGAAGAACCTTTCGTTTCTTAGAGTGGCCTGTATTTCGTGCAATACAGAAGTCCCGTTCTCGAAATTTATCTAAACAGTTCTGTAATAGAACGAAATTTCAGAAATCAAAATCGTGATCTTTCTCGTGGTTATTTAAACATACGTGCAGGGGATAAAATGCAATACAAGATCGTATCGCGACTTCCTGGTAGGTGGAATAAGGGTTACGAATGACCTCACATTCTAAAAAGGGGAGACAACATAATGGGTATAGGGACCTATTTCAAAAAGTTCGGTTTTATAGTCCAGGTATGGTGGTATGCAGGGACAGGTTTTACAGGGTCTTAATGGGTTCCTTGATTGGACACCAATCGTTGATTGGATGAACCTCGGATTTTAGTCTATATTAATTGGTCAAGATTCCAATGATTATACTACTTCTACTAGATTAGGGTCACCTAGAATAGGTTTTCACTCGAGTGGTTGAGCTAGTTGCTAGTCAGGTTGGTTAGCTAGGTCCCTAAAGCTCCAAAATGCGCCTTCCGTGACTTTTGTGTTTAATAAGCACGAGAAGGCACAATTGAGTGGCACATTAGTGACATGTGTGTAGTGGACTTTGAGTAAATCACCACCATATATTGGGTCGAAGGAATTGAGTCGAGGTGGAGTCTTAAATTTTAGTCGAGAAGTATAGTGGTATTATGGTAAGGGTTATAACCAGTCCTTTTGACCTAAAAGTCGTACCATAAAAATATAGTACAAGGGAACGGGTTTGAGTGGGACATGATGTACCTAGATAAAAGTGGACTCGTCTAGATCTTGTATATGGAATTTGTTGGAAGGTAACAGTTGGTCTCGTGCTTCGAATATTAATGGCACGGCCGGGGACACAAAATAATCTAAATGGAAAGTGGGGGTCCACGGGGCACTAACTATCATTCCAATGAAATTATTCTAATCAATCGGTAATCCTCGTATATCCTAAAATTTTTAGGAAGCTTACAGTCTACCCACCTTAGAAGCTAAGACATGGATTTAGGAATAACGAGGTTAGAAGGATTCCAAGTCCGGATACCGTACCTCGACTCTTGTTAATAGAGGATAAGGTACTGCATAACGGAATACGGTAGATATAAATCATGTCAAGGATCGTTCTTCAATAAATGGAGAATGAGTGTGTACAATGACACATGGTCGATAAAATAGAATGATCTACTCGTCCATGGTAGACAAAAGTTGTCGACGGGGTAACCAACTCTAAGGCACATCATATGAAAGATTTCTAACAACTGAGTCGTGAATTTCTATTGGAGTTAAACCTGCCGAACTATTGTCACAAGGGTTCTAGTTAAACCAAGCTTTAAACAAATGATTAGAGGCTCACAACATTTGGTTCCTTGAGAATAGATAGTCTCCTAGGTTGGCATTTTGACTAAGGGTAAAACCCTACTCATTCTCAAATTCAGATGGCTTGGAAATCCCGATAACAGTTTGGGGTCGAGAGGAGAACGAGTAACTCAATCACATGGCTGGCTGATGATAACTACACTTGTGTATATAACTACCATAGCCATGGGGATACTTGGTATCTCTCTACCAATTACGAGCTTCTGTCTTTCCAAATCAGTGAAAGACAAAAACAAATAAAAGTTCAAGAAGGATGTCACTGAATACAATCACGTAATTCAAAGACGAACGTATAATTCAAGAGGAATTGTCAACGCGGTAGCGGATGAGGCCCTAGAGACATCTACACCTCAATCCACGTAGGATAATTAAATAAAGTGCGAACCAAATGCATCATGGTTGATCAGACCATAATACACTGATTCTGATTAGACAATATGTTAGTGGACGTCTCCAATAAACATATGTCTTGAATCAAGCTCGAAAACATAGTGAGCTTGCAAAACTAGGCTGTAATAGCAACATTGGTCAAAATAGTATACAAGATTTTTGAAAGAAGGCACAAGTAGTTCGAGTTTTGTGAGAATCAAAAATTTACCAGGTGTTATTGCGTATACAGTCTTTCCACTATCTTCTTATCCATAGAGCCTTGGTCGACTAATGGGTTATGGACCTCTAAATTTTACATTCGGGGTAACCTATTAGCGTCAATCAATTACCTCGTCAATAGATCACAAGGATCACAGAATGCTAGGTCGGGAGACATGCTACCCAATTTGCAGAACTTCCACTAATGTTGGCTTTGGATCTTATGGGACATACAGGGCACTGTCCTATCCTCTATAGTATCCCTAACTTGTAATCATGTTTGAAGTCATTTCACCGAGGATTATGCCTCGCCCGTATACTCTGGCTGTAGTAAATCCTTGGTTTCGTAACTCAAACCTGATACAAAACCGAACACTTCTTAACTCTATCCAATATTAACTCAAGGGCAACTACGATCAAAAGAGGACCACTAGCCATAGTTTTAGGAATATTCTATAACCGATATTTCCTTAAACGAATTTCAACTCTAGGGGTTGTGCCTCGCCAGTACGCTGCTGGCTGTAGTGAATCCATAGTCTCCATAATTTAAATAATTGGCGACAGTGCGCTGCTGTCCTGCCAGTATGAGTAAACTAACATTCCTGTAACTATATCTATAACAATTCCTGAGCTTCTAGGAATTCAAACAAGTTGACTATGAAATAGAGCGTAAGTATCTATCAGTCACAACCCCTTAAAATAAAAGATGAATAGGGAGGAAACAACTGAAGACAAAGAAATACAACCCTTCTAACTAGTCCATGTGTATTCAAGCCTTTGAAAAAAAACTTGAATCGAACTAACTCGAGGTTTGTATATAGGTAACATAATCAGAAATCATATACCTCTTAGGGTAAGATAGGAACTAAATAGGAAATTCGGACTGGATATGAGGATGATATCTAAAGGGCAAAGAGAAAGAATTGTACAATTTATCAAGGTTGGATCATTATCTCTATGAAGCTCTGTCTTACCAAGCGAATAGTCTATCCACATTGGATCATTTCGTCCTATCAAGAGGTAATAGTTTACCTACAGGGATCTGGCAAACTAGACAATTAATAACTTCTCATCTAAATTGCATGGCCTAGACTACCCATCGGTAAATTTGTATAAGGGACTCCTAGTCCTAGTCATTCAATTAAATTAATCTTTATTCGTGAATGAGCATGTTTTAGTTCGCAGGCTCGCAATAGTACAACTAACTTAAGTACTATCACGAGTTTGTATGATTTACGAAGACTGACCTGCATGGGCCACCACAGCAGGTTTCTTCAGCGATAGCTACAAGCGTCCCGAATGAGCTGGCTATCCTCTTGAGCGCTGCCGGGGCGAAGCAAACAAGGAGGAGGTTGGGAAGAGTGATCCAAGCTGAGATGATCGACGAGTCGACTTTGGAGTTGAAGCTGAGGGACCATTTGGCAATTTTGATGCCTTGGCCGTCTATGTTGTAGGAGCCTTTCGCCCAGACTTTAGTGAAGTCCGAGTCGGTCGAAAGGTGAAGGTACATATGCTTAGGGTCGAAAGGTACAACCCTATAAACTGATGAGAGACCCCAGCCTGTGATGGCTTCTTGCACTTTGGCTATCTTCGGACATCCCGCAGAAAACTTTAGTACGAGAGTCTTCACAAAGGTGTAGGAGAGGGAGGAGATCTCTTCTTCGGAGAAAGGAACTCGTAAGGGCACTCTGTCGCTAGCGATCGGTAACATGATGTCAGGAAGGTCGATGTCCTTAGCTTGGAGGGGACCAGCTGCCCCCCTGTCCAGACGCAGGATCTCTGCGAAGGTAGGGCCTGTGGGGGGGTCGCAGCGAGCGAAGGCGGGGAAGGGGTGTGTTGTTCCAGCTGCGAGGGTGGAGAGGAGAGGGTGGGGGAGGTGTGTGAGGGAACAACCGACGAGCCGCACGTAGAGGATGATGGGGTCGAACGCTGGGTGGTAGGGAGGGGCACGAAGGGTGCCTAACAACTAGCTCCGACTCCCACGGCTGTCGACGATCGAAGGTCACCAAGGGTGGAAGAAGGGAATCCCACCGGGAGACCAAGGGCGCATGAGCGAGCCGATGAGGGCGCATAGCTAAGTAGGGGGGAGCATAGTCGCTCGCAGTGGGCGCATGACCCTAGGTGAATGTCCTTCCAAGGCTGGACGAAGAGCCGCGTGCGGGGGGGTGGGCGCATAAGACATGAGCATCCAGAGGGGGTCTCGTAGGGGGGTGGGCGCATAGCCTGGGAAGGATGGTATAGGAGTCTGGCTTAGGCGCATAGCCCCCCGAGGCCTGGGCTTGCGACCGCTCTGGGCACATGGTCTCGCGAACGGCCATGCTAGGAGGGCGCGTACCCTCTCCGAGTAAACTCTCTCTGGCGGCTTCGCAAGGAGGGCACATACTCTCGCCGAAAAAGTGAGAGTTATGCGCCCAAGGTCCCGCCACCACTTGGATGCGCGAGATTTTCAAATTTTGAATGTGGCTTTGGACGGGAACTGGAGGGCTGGCCAAGCCGAGGCCCCGGGCATCGGGGGCAGCTGCATAGTAGCAAGAAGGCGAAACGTCGGCCTGCATCCGGATGGGGCGGCATCGAGGTCAGCCGTCGGTGATCGCGGCCAACGGAGCGGCGGGGCAAGAAGGGAGGGTGGATCCTGATAGGGGCTTCTCGCTGCCTTGGAATGGATATGGACGGCCGCCGCTAGATCGCCGGGAATGGGCGGGCGTGGGGGGAGGGTAGCGGCAGCTTAGCTTGGGAGCTAAGCCGGGGAATGCGAGGCCTACCATGGATAGCTGGGCAGGCGTCCAGGCGGTTACCGACCGAGGGGGACGGGTGCGCCACGAAGTGAAGGAGGGCGGGGAGGGCGGCGACAGAGGACGAGAGGACGAAGGGCGGCCTGGAGCGCTCGGCCCGGGGCGCTCGGCCCCGCCCCCGGGGGCGTACGAGGGAGGGGGTGTCATTCAGACATCGGGAGGCAAGGAGAGAAGAATGGGGAAGAAGAATTACACACACACACACACACACACACACACACACACACACACACACGCATACACACACACACATATAGAGAGAGAGAGAGGGGGAGAGAGAGGTAATGTGAGATTTGTTGTAAGAGTATGTGGGTTACATGTGGGCAGTGAAGTAAATGCTCAGTTTCATGCATATCATCAAATCAACCAAGCCTAAAAAATCAACTCAAACTAACTGTTTTAGTTTTCAGTTTTAGGACATTAGGATACCAAATTTAACTTGACATTAACACATACTAAATGTAACATTTAACAAAACCTAAACCACAAGTAAACCTCAGTATTCTCATAACACTACAGTGTATAATTACATTTAAACTTCGTATTTAAACAGCAAAACCTATTTTAACATGTAAACCTAGTTCATGAACTGTCGAGTGTCAGAGTATGTGAACCCGAGACATGAAAACCCAACTTTGAATTCGATAACCAGTCAAAACCCAAAACAAATGTGCGCAGAGGTGTACTACACATGTACACATTTTAGGTGGTTGATTTTGTGTCCACAAAACTGGACACGACGTGTCAAATACCAAAATTTATATAGTATTAGTAAACTGCATACATAGGGCTCGTGCGACGTGTTCGAGTCGAACTGGACACGACCCAGGCCACAAGATACTACATGTTCGTATCCACGTTAGAGTAGGGGTAGGGCTTCATGTTAGACACACTGCGTTGTGTCCACATCGTGTCCACGAAGGACATGAAGTGAGTATCAGTCGAAGAAATTTGATTGTATAGTGCCTGTATGAAACCAGTACGTCCTCAATTTCGTATCCGATACGAAACGAGGTGCTGTAAAACTCGAAGGGGGGTCTGACAGTAATGGCCCCCACCTCTGTGCTAAGTGGGATGTTTCCACGTGGTGTGTGCAATGAGAAAATAGGCTCGGGTTGCAGGGCATGGGTACGGGGCTCGTGCTGCATGTCCAGTCCAAGTTTGGACACGAAGACGACACTAAATCGTGTTCAGTATTCACAAATATTAATCCACACATATAGATCTACAAATTTATGTAATTAGTTTTGCAATTTACTGAAATTTATTTCTATGTGACATTTCACCAAACACTTTCAATAGCACACCGATACGTGTCCGATATGCATACCTGATGGAAGCCAAATCTTACCAAACTTGATCTATAGGTCCTTGGTAACTAGATGTATGCATCTATGAAGAGAAAATAGGAATTTAAATGAGTTTGATGGGTTTTACCTATTGAGAGTGAATCTCAATAAAAAGGCCTAAGGAAGGGATTCTTTCTCCAACTTGTAATGGTCCCAAGCCTCCAAATCCTTGCTAGCTAGTTCCCAACAGTCTCTACTACTGTAGGAGTGTCCAATGGAATTGCTTTGGGCCAATTTGGAGGAGAAATGAAGAATTGGTGATGATTTGGGGGAGAACAATATTATGGTTTGTGTTAGAATGAAAAAGAGGCAAGAACATGAGAAGATGTGTTTATATAAAGGGGAGGACTCTCTATAGCAGCCTAGGGATTGATGTTAGGGTTAGGGTTAGTTCAATTCAAGTTTAAGGCCTTTTAGCAAGTTCAATTCAAGCCTCAATCAAAGGCCCATTGAAATTAGGGTTTCCTTCTACAAATATCTAACTAAAATATCTCACTAACATAATATCTAGATATTTCTAACCTTGTCATGTAATGGAAACTTCTAATCTAATATTTAGGCTCATGGTTAACAATCTAGATTAGGGCAATTCTAGGTTTAGCCTTAACTAAAAGATTAGCACAATATTTAATTAATAAAAATTCAATTTCACAAAAATATCAAAATGACCAAAATACCCTTAGGTTAAAAGTGGTAATTTGTAATTCTAATCACATGACTTGGCTCCCATGGTCATGGTTAGTTTCTAGATTTAGCAATTCTAGGGTTACACTAGTTAAATATTAAAATCACAATTCAACATTTTAAATAGTATTAAATCAATTAAAAGTCATCAAAAATCATTAATATGATTTAATTATATTATTAAATGATTTAATTACAAAAGTTTAAAATTATCCTTATTTTAGAAAAGTAGGTGTTACAAGTTACCCTTTAGAAAAATTTTGTCCTCGAAATTAAAATGGTCGTACTCCTTCTAAGACAAACCCCAACATTCATAGTCTCAGAATAGGAAAAAAACATTTTTATTAATTTATTTATTTATACATATTTTTGAAAGACTGAAACGAAAGGTAGAAATAATATGTTTTTAGAAATTATTCAAAATACAACCCGATAATCATATGCGTCTATCCAAAATTATGATAGTCAGAATCCTCGTCATACTAGTAAATATGACTATAAAAGATTCTAGATTTCATAACTGAGGCGACCTAGCCCATACGATTTATCTCGGTAGAAAATTAAATCAATAATGAAACACCAAGATTCAAATTTATCAATGAACAAGGAAGGTAAAGAGGAACAGTTGGAATCAAATTTAAAGATAGTTTATAATGAGGCAAAGGAGAAAATAGAATCGAAAAGAACGAAACCTGCAATCAGCTCTCCTGCTGCTTGTGCATCCTCGGCTGTCATGGCGAAAGTTTGCCTTGGCTGGCCGCCTCCTCTGGCCTACTGCTGATATTGGACAAGCCTTTGCTGCTAAGTCTGTAATGGTGGTCCCCTTTGCTATCCTATCGGAGCCTTAGCTCCTGCTGCTGCCAAAGCCAATCATGCCAAGTTCTTGGGGCACTCCCCCGCTGATGTTTCGCTGAACCACAAAGAAAATATATGCCCAGTCTCTTCCTGCCGTCGTTCTACCAATGACCTGCCTTCTTGTAGAAGTTGCACATAGCGTCCTGCTGCTGTCTGGGTGCCTGCTGGAAATATGTACGTCCCTGACCCTGAAACTCTAGCTGAACAGGCCTCTACTGCTGCTGTTGAATCTATACGTGAGACCTCTTGGCCTGGCCTGGCCTGCACCGCTACTGGCCCCATGAGTATCTCGACCTCTCTTGAGCTTCAGCCATAGGTCGTCCTCTGCTGCCACAGCTCCTGATAGGATCTCAAAAGTGGCACTCCTATCACTCTTGGTCAACGAGCTGACCTCTCCAATCAAGCCCCTGTGGAACTTCCTTGTCTTCGTCGTCTCGCTCAGATCCTACATAAATTTGTTCAGCCTGCAGAACTCTCCTGAATACTCCTCGACTGTCTGGTTCCCCTGAACCAGACTCTCAAATTGCTGCTCCAAGCCTCCCAGTGCTACGTCCGGAAAGAACTTCTCCTTGAAGAGCTTCTTGAAAGCTCCCCATGTTTGGCCCTCTGTTCCCACTCTGGGGTCTGTCTGGTACCATGTGCGGGCAAGGTCCTGCATCTGGCAGCCCGTCGCCTCTATCTATATTCCCGCTGGTATCAGTGCTAGACGAAAAATCTCCTCTATATGCTCGATCCAGTTATCGGTATATAGAATTCCCTCAGTCCCTCGAAAATCCCCCGGATGCATCTTCTGAAAATCCTAGATGCCCGACGACCTCGACTGATACTGCTGAAGCTGCCCTTCCTGCAGCTGGACAATCACCATCTCCACTGTCATCCTGACCAGCTGGTGGGCATCGTCTATGCCCTGTCGAAAGTCAAAAGACTGGCGCTGCTGGTGGTGCTGCTGTGCCTTCATCAACTGCTGGAAGAAGGCAAAGAGGTGTGCAGCATCCACCGATTCTAAAGGGGGCAATTGCTGAAACACATCTGGGATGACGAAGGTAGGCCTTCGAACAGGTGAAGGTATACCCTTGATTGCGGCAGAAGCTCCGATATAGGAAGTACTAAGGGGAGCTGCGGTCCCAGGGTCCAATTGAACCGGACGAGAGGTGGCAGACCTCTCGACGGTATCCTCTGGTCCGGAGCGATAAAATTGTATCTCCATCACCATCCTAAAGACAGATTAAATAAGAAAATCAATACTGAGAAAGAAGCGATATAATCAAATGAGGACAGTTTATTTCAAGAGGAAGCAATTATTAGCAAGAATTTAGATGACAGAAATTTAGATAAGAGTTTTTCCTAAATGTGATTGAGTACCTCAAAACTTATATCCTATATCCTATTACAGGCTGTAGTGATACACTAGTTCGATTACCACTACAAAATCGTACTACTTGCGACTCTCAAGACCTAAGTGGGCCACCACTAAAAATGTGTCACAACCCGCACCCAGTGTAGGGGCACGTGAAGTGTGTATGTCCAGCCTACGCCGCAGTGTCGACGGTAGAACGCTGTCCTAGGTTAAAACATCTAACAGTATAAATGAATCTGAACAAGTATACTCTCTGAACGGAGGACAATCTCAAAAGGTACAATGCAATCACAAAACTAAGATAGAAATAGTACGATATGATAGATATGAAATCTCAAAAGAGAAATACAACCGAAGGGAAATAAGTCCAAGTGTCTAAACGACACTAAAAATGACAATAACAACAACAAGTCTCAACATCACAAAATAATACAACTCAAATCCAGAAACATAAATGACATGAACGATAAACTGCCTAGCTATCTAGCCTAAACAATCGGTATGGTGTGCTCAGCTAGAGCTGGATCCTACTGAGGGTTCAACTCGTAAATACCGTCTAGGTGAGCTCCGTAGTAGGTAGTACAAAAATTCTCAATATCATCTGTAATATTTTCAACAGGTCCAGTCAGGACTGGATCAAATACATAACACTGAAACATGATCATATCATGACAGAATATATAAAACAGGCAGTAGAGTAAACTATAATGAAAACTGTAAGACATTCACAAGAACAGTGTAAATAGACAAATCTGAGTATAAGAGACAGTTTATATATGAAATAAGAATTGTATATAATATAAGTGATTTAGAGCATGAGCTGGTTATATAAACATGTCAGGTTCAATAAAACGGGACTCCATTATACGTGAGGGCACAATAGAAATACACAAGCTCAAGAGGGTTTTTGATCACATAACCATTTCCTACTCACCCTCCCCAATCAATACATAAGGATCCATTCCAGTTATGTTACCTTTCATAAGTGATTTTTATCATGCTGCTCTTATGAATCGTGAGAGTACAAGATTTCACAAGAGTATACATGATTTGCGAAAGCACAGGAATACACGATGTACGTAAAAAGCACATAACATGAGTATCCGATGCTCCCAAGGGGGATAACATCTTAAGAAAAGATCCATATAGTACCAATACGTGATTATAATGTGACAGTATCAAATAATTCCATCTAAAGCAAGAATATAAGTTCTAACAAGTATGAAAATGATCAGAGTATGTACTCGCCTGAGATCCTGAGTGACTGCGAAAATAAATGTCTGAACTGATGTAACTGAGTCTTAAATAGAGCACACAGGTTATGATGTAATCTAAAATGTAGTAATTGAAATTGATAATGCATTCTTCATGATTCTAAGTCAATCTAGGTCAAATTCAACTCTCGATCAACTCTGGTAAACTATAAAGTCAAACTAGGTCAAATTAGCTAGGGTTTGGTCAACAAGGTCAAACTAGTCTAAGTTAGTCAAATCTAGGCTAGCCAATCTTAGTCTAACCAATGTCTATACATATATTATCTATAAACAAATCAAGATGTATAACCTATATACCAACATTCACAAAATATATATATATAAATCCAACATCATTACAATACATATATAACATAAAGTGTATCAATATAGCTATATATTTACATCCACACATAGCATCACATATAACTATATAGATGCATATACATATATCACACAAGATAACTATATATATATATATATATATATATCACACAAGATAACTATATATATATATATATATATATATATATAAATATATATATATATATATAGAGAGAGAGAGAGAGAAGGCGGTGCATATAATGTGTGTGTGTGTGTGTGTGAATGTTAGAGTGTGTGCGTGTGTGTGTGTTCTGTAAAGAGGGGTGAGTGGGTGTGTTCTGTTTATACAGTAAAGCATTTAACATCAACAAACCAACTAAAACAATAACATATAAATAGAAAGATATAGAGTGTGTGTGTGTGTGTGCCATGCTGCAGGACAGTGAAGGAATGGTTTCATTCATCAACATCTCAGTTATCTACCATCAAGATCTCAGTTATATAATACATGTTCTCAGTTTAAAACACATTTTTAGTTTTATATAACATTAGATACTAAATGAACTTGACATAAACTCAATCATTGAATGAACATTAACCAAACTTGAACCACATAACCATCATATAAAACCCAGTTAATAAACATGACATCACAATGTATATTTACATTATAAAATCTCAGTTATTGCAGTTAAAACTCAGTTATGAATATATGTTCTTAGTTTAACCAAGTAAAGCATCAATATATATTAAGGCACACACACACACACACACGCACACACACACACACACACATATATATATATATATATATATATTTATATATATATATAGAGAGAGAGAGAGAGAGGTAATATGAGATTTGTAGTGAGAGTGTGTGGGTTACATGTGGGCAGTGAAATAAATGCTCAGTTTCATGCATATCATCAAATCAACTAAGCCTAAACAATCAACTCATACTAACTGTTTCAGTTTTCAGTTTTAGGACACTAGGATACCAAATTTAAATTGACATCAACACATACTGAATGTAATATTTAACAAAACCTAAACCACATGTAAACCTTCGTATTCCCATAACACTATAGTGTATAATTACATTTAAACTTCATATTTAAACAACAAAACCTATTTTAACATTTAAACCCAGTTCATGAACTGTCGAGTGTCAGAGTGTATGAACCCGAGACACGAAAACCCAACTTCGAATTCGATAACCAATCAAAACCCAAAACAAATGTGAGCAAAGGTTTACTACATGTTTACACGTGTCAGGGGGTTGATTTCATGCCCACAAAACTGGACACGACGTGTTAAATACCAAAATTTACATACTATCAGTAAACTGCATACATTAGGCTCGTACGGCATGTTCGAGTCAAACTGGACAGGACACAGGCCACAAGACACCACGTGTTCGTGTCCACGTGTAGAGTAGGGGTAGGGCTTCGTGTTCGACACACTACTTTGTGTCCATGTCGTGTCCACGAAGGATACGAAGTGAGTATCAGTCGAAGAAATTCGACTGTACACTGCTTGTGTGAAACCAGTACGGCCTCGATTTCGTGTCCGACATGAAACGAGGTGTCGTAAAACTCGAAGGAGGGTCTGACAGTGATGGCCCCCACCTCTATGCCAAGTGGAACGTGTCTATATGGCGTATGCAATGAGAAAATAGGCTCGGGTAGCAGGGCATGGGTACGAGGCTCGTGCTGCGTGTCCAGTCCAAGTTTGGAAACGAAGACGGCAAGAAATATTGTTCAATCTTCACAAATATTAATCCACACATATAGATCTACAAATTTATGTAATTAGTTTTGCAATTTACTGAAATTCATTTCTATGTGACATTTTACCATACACTTTCAATAGCACACTGATACGTGTCCGATACACATACCTAATGGACTCTAAATCTTACCAAACTTGATCTACAGGTCCTTGATACCTAGATGTATGCATATATGAGGAGAAAACAGGAATTTGATTGAGTTTGATGAGTTTTACCTATTGAGAGTGAATCTCAATGAAAAGGCCTAAGGAATGGATCCTTTCTCCAACTTGCAATGGTCCCAAGCCTCCAAATCATTGCTAGCTTGTTCCCAATAGTCTCTACTACTGTAGGGGAGTCCAATGCAATTGGTTTGGTCCAATTTGGAGGAGAAATGAAGAATTGGTGATGATTTGGGGGAGAACAATATTAGGATTTGTGTAGGAATGAAAAAGAGGCAAGAACATGAGAAGATGTGTTTATATAGAGGGGAGGACTCTCTATAGAAGCCTAGGGATTGATGTTAGGGTTAGGTTAGTTCAATTCAAGTTTAAGGCCTTCTAGCAAGTTCAATTCAAGCCTCAATCAAAGGCCCATTGAAATTAGGGTTTCCTTCTACAAATAGCTAACTTAAATATCTTACTAACATAATATCCAGATATTCCTAACCTTGTCATGTAATGGAAACTTCTAATCTAATACATAGGCTCATTGTTAACAATCTAGATTAGGGCAATTCTGTTGGAACATTTAGCCATAGTCAAACCGATTTTGATAAGTGTCTTAAACTTCGATCTCGATATGAAAAGAAACAGAGAATGCAGATTGCGTCGTCTCTAAGATTTTATATTTATTCTGTATTTTTCTATTTATTGAGTCTAGAATATTTATGAATCGGGATTACTGGCAATTAAAAGTCTATCCTTGATTCTATCCTAAACCAAACCCATCTTGATTGTATCTTGAACCAAACCAAACCTATTCTAGTTTTGATCCCAAACCAAACCAAATCCAAAACCCGAAATGGCCCTGGAATTGGGCTAACCGAACTAGGCTAGAGTTCTGCCCGAACTCGGACCGAACTCGGTTAGACCAAATTACTTCTGGTCAGAAGCTTTACCTATTCCTGTGGATCTCCAACGTTTAAATTTTTGAACGTTAGGGTACCGAGTTCAGCCCGAACTCTGTCCTACAAAACCCTATAAATTGAGAAAAAAAAATTTATTTCTAAACATACATTCAATCTTCATCTTCTCTATACATTTTTAAGGTTCCTATTCTATTCCTAAAGCTTTAATCTTCAAATCTCCAAGTCAACTCAATTTTTCTAAGTGCCGGTGGTTTTTGAGTAGGAGTTTCGAGTTGGACAAGATTGGCGTATAAAAGCTTTCTTCAGAAAGGTATTGAAGTTTGTTCGTAGGCTTCGGATAAGAACACGATGGTGGTGAAGTTGGCGTGTTCTTCGGTGCAAAACACGTGGTGTAATCTCTATTCAAAATAGTGTATTCAAACATCGGGTCGAGACTCGAGACTGGACTAGTCCTCACAGAGAAAAACCAGTATAAATCTGCTGTCTCTGCGTATTACTTTCTTGCCCTAATATTTACTGACTAACTTGCAATCATTTTATATTGATATTACTTCACCTGCTTAGAGTTAATTTTTTTAATTGCTAAATATTCTCCGCTGCACTCTATTTACCCCCCTCTAGAGGTGTCATTGTTCCTAAAATTAGTATCAGAGCGAGTTTCTCTTGACGGAATTAACACTCCTTGAGATATGGCATCCCTATTTCCAAGCAATGGTGAAGGTCAGTCAACCAATAGGTCACCTTTATTTGATGGCACAAATTACACGTACTGGAAGACACGAATGAGCTTTTTCGTTAAGTCACTTAATTTCGATTTATGGTCGATTGTCGTCAATGGTTATAGGAAAGCTCTACCTATTACGATAAATGGTGTTGTAGTTGACAAACCATTTGATAGATACACCGACAATGAAAAAAAACAAGCTAGTCTTGATGCAAAAGCCATCAATGCTTTATTCTGTGCTATTGATAAAATTGAGTTTAATAGAGTCTTTACATGTGCCACATCCAACGAGTTTTGGAAACTTCTTGAGGTTACTCATGAAGGTACTTCACAAGTGAAGGAATCTAAAATCTCACGACTGATACAAGAATATGAGGCATTCAAAATGAAGCCTAATGAGACTATTACTGCTATGTTTACTAGATTTTTAGATATTGTTAATCCTCTAGCTTCCCTTAGAAAAGATTATAGCGATCATGAAAAGATTCGAAAGATTCTTCGTGGACTACCAAAAAGCTGGAATCTAAAAGTAACGTCCATTATAGAAGAAAATGATCTCTCGACAACGAGTCTTGAAACCCTGACTGGAAAGCTCATGACACATGAGTTGTACCTTCAGGATTTCGAAGATCAACCTCTGAAAGAGAAGACAGTAGCATTCAAGGCAAATCATAAAGCAATCTCTGATGACGAGAGTGAATCAGATGACTCGAACAACGAGCAAATGGCCCTTATTACAAGAAACTTTAGAAGATTCCTCAGACGCAAGAAGTCAAACAAGAAGAATAAGGACTTCAAAGATGATGAAGAATCGATCTATTTCAGCTGTAAAAGAACAGGTCACATAAAGAAGGATTGCCCTGTTATAAGAAAAGGAAGCAGACATGATCAAACAAGTAGACATGATCAGATAAGCAAGAGAAGGTCAACAACCAAAAACTATGCGAATACTAGTGTTCGTGTGAAAGCGAGGCTAGTGACTCTAAAGAAGAAGACAACTCTCGGAGCTCAGCAAACCTATGTTTCATGGCTACATATGCTAATGTAATAAATAACCCTCTCTATGAAGAATTTTTTGATGAATTATGTGAGGCTTTCTCTTATCTATTGGCCGATCAATAGAAAATGATAAACATGTACAAACATACCAAGAAAGAGCTAAATTTTGTACAGTCTGAATTTTCTAAGAAATCTAGAATGTTGGAAGATATTAAAGATTCTTCTATTAACACCAATGAGATTACTTCTTTAAAGCTAAGTTTGCATGATTCTATTAAAAATCTTGAAAAAGTGAATCAAGAAAATGCAAAACTTAACGATCTCTATGAACTAGAGAAGAAGAAGAAGTATAACATTGTTATTCAAAGAATAGATGCACTCACGAACCAATTAAATGAAGCTAATGACAACTCTAAAAAGTTAGAGATAAAACTGGGCAAACAAGTCGCTAGACCAATTGCTCAAAAAAATACTAGTCAGAAGGCTAAACACAAATACCACACTAACAACACCACAGGTAATATTAGAAATCATGCTTATATATACATGTTTCCACACAACACGAGTACACACACCTTTTCAAAAACTCAAAAGCATGTTTTTCAAACAAAACCTAGCACCAACACTTTTGCTACATATCATTATTGTAGATTAAAAGGCCATGTGTCAGCACAGTGTAAGATTAGAAAGCTAGTAGATATGAATGTGTATAAATGGATTCCAAAAGCTAACACATCAGGACCCTCAAGAAAGTGGGTACCAAAGGTTATATCTTCAACTTGTGTTGTAGGTGGACCCTCCTCCTCCCGCTAAAAGCAAGTGTATACTCGATAGTGGTTGCTCCAGGCATATGACAGGTGACAAAAAATTGTTTGCAACTCTATCGATGAAGAAATAAGGCTATGTCTCCTTTGAAAATAATCTTAAATGTAATATCATTGGCATTGGTGACATATGTAACTCTCTCTCCTATTATTAAAAATGTTTGCTTAGTAACAGAATTGAAACATAATTTGTTGAGTATCAGTCAGTTATCTGATCACAGTTATGGAATAAATTTTGTTAAACATAAATGTTTTGTCTATGATAAAACCTCTGGAATAATTTCATTTGAGGGAACAAGAGAGGACAACATAAATATTTTATATTTGTCAGAAAAGACTAATAATACAGGAAAGTGTTTGTTTATAACACAAAAGCGAAAGCTGGTGTAACGCTCCAGTCCTAAAATACGTAGGACTAGGAACGTAGACATGCCAGCCGTATAGTAAATATACGTAAGCTATAAAATGCAGTAGAACCATAACTAATCTCATCCACACAAAATAAATGAATAAAAGATATCATATAATCAACTATGAATTGTCTTGGTACAATATGTTGGGCGGAGACAAATCCACTACCAACAAGTAAGGAAAGAAATACATGATATACAAAAGAAATAATTTTGGCGAGCGAAGCGAAGATGATCCAAGTGCAATCATCCTCGAAGAAATAGCGATGATCACGACTAGAGCTAGAACACATGCGAAAGACAAGAGCACACACCTGGAGAGATAACCAGGTCCTTAGAGGGACGTAACAAGATACAAAAAAATACCATGCCATAATAACTGTGATATATAATATAAAGAAAGAAATATGTATGCAATCAGGTGCCTAACTAGTCTACAGTGATAATGCAATAAGAACAAACCTTTGACACATGGGCAGGATCAGGAATATCAGGAATCAGGACCGTATCTTCCAATGGAGATAACCGGCAATCAGGACCGTACCTCCCACTGGAGATAACCGGCTATCAGGACCGTACCTCCCATTGGAGATAACCGACAATTAGGGCAGTGCATATATGACCCATACGTGAAGGAACTGTTCTTTCCACCCAATGTCTATTAGAGTCACATCCATGACTCATATGTACCTCTAGTAACTGCTAAGTCTACTAGCATACAATCTATTGGCAGTTACTCCTATCCGTCGCACGCCTCCTACGTATCGGTGGCCGGCCGACTACGCAAGTACGTGTCCTACATGAGACTCACAATACGTGGTAAAGTATGTGTCAAGGCCGTATGAGATATACCAATACCTCACCTTCAATGGGTGGTCACTAGACTAAGTCAATGCGAGAGAAATAAATAAAGCAAGAAAAACGACCGATAGAGTCGCTTGCACCCAAGTGTGACTTAGACGCACAGTTTTATAATATTAACAAATAAGAAATGATGAAAATAATAACTAAAAATAAGAATTTAATAATCACAAAGTAAAATGGTAAGGTATCTTGCCTGATGGTGCAAAGTAGCAAGCCCAAGAAATCATAATATCAGCCAAGAAATGTCACAGTCTCCAAACAACTCCGGATGCTTAAACAAACATCAAAAATGTACTCGGTGTAAAAGATATACCTAGGAAATGCCTGTCCAAAAGTCTAATTCTGGAACAGGGGCAAAATCGTAATTTCAGGTCAAAACGATGTCCGCCGTTGGACACGCTTTGCACCAAAACACTTGCCAAAGTCTATGGTCTCTAAAGTCGTCAAACTATATGTCTACGGATTCAGTTTGAGGAGAGGAACTCAACGGTATGTCCAGTTTTGGATTCTGATGAACCGTGTACAAAATCGCCCGTTTGAGTGAATCGCGGGCCCGCCAAAAAGGGGTTTCGATTCGACCTTCTCAGAATCGAACCAAACTTGGCACACAGGGCCAGAATTTCGATTCGGACCTGTTGGCATAAGTTTCGTCTCGAATCGACAACTGTACACGAAGTTAGGGCAAAGTTTGCAAATTGGCGATATGGGGGTATCTTGACGGATACGTACTGATTTCGTCGCGCACGCGCAACGAAATTGAGTTCCGTCAGTTCCCACACGTCGGCAACATCCATACACATCTTTCGATACATATATTGTGCGACCATGTCGTCCGGTTTGTCGGGGCGCACGTCGTATCGGGGTGAATTTCTACGTTTTTGTTAGTTCGAAAACAAGTTTTTCTTGATTTTTAATGACGTGTAACTTCCTGTATAAAAGATGAAAATTAATTCTGTAAAAAGGGTTTCGATCCCCTATATGTTGTTTATAACTACCTTGAATTAGTTTATGAAATATCTTATTACTTAGTTCAGGAAGGGCCGTCCAAATCAGCACTCTGGCTAGATTGGATATTGTTCTGTTTCTCGTCGAGTCGGGATTTTGGCCTGACTTCGCCTCGGTTTCTCGGTGAATACGAATCAGTTCGGCTTGAACTAACTAGCAGTGATCCTAGATGGTTATATTGGTGTTCTAAAGGATTTTACGGAAATGAAAACGCTCGATTATGGAAAGAGAAATACTGCGATGAACGGACATACCTTAAGGTATGACAACAGAACCCTCTGTTTGCCGCGTGGTGGCTGTGACGCCTAGGATCGGTGGCGCACGGCTGCAGGGGATCCAGGGTGTTCGCAGGGGCTCCGGGATAGCGGCGACCAGGTTTCGGTTTGACGAGGACCTCTCCGCAAGGATTTCTGTAACCGATTAATCGAGATTTAACGAGTATATATGAGGGTTTCAATCCTGATTTCTCTCGGATATGGTTTTATTGGTTTAAACATCTTTTGATTGGGCTTGAGTTTTTGAACAAGGATTTAAACCTCTTTGATTTAATCCAATCCGTTGTTGTTCACGGAAAGGAATATGAGGTCTTGTTCGCGGAAAGGAATGGGAAGTCCCAGATCCTCTGTTGCTCGCGGAAAGGAATGGGAAGTCTTTGTTCGCGGAAAGGAATGGGAAGTCTTTGTTTTGGGTAGTACTGTTCCTGTAAAGGAACATCACACGTGTCCTTTTTTTTAGTACTAATATATGAGAGAACCTATTTATATATTTATATACATATATCTTAGTATATTTACATGTATGACTCCAAAATAGTTTTATACAATTTCTAAAAATCTACATTATGAATTATAGCAGTATAAAAATTATTGTTGTACAAAAAATCTCATTAACAAGCCATGTACAAATATTTGATATCTATCATAATTTATTTTAAATTTAAAATATATACACTTATATGGATACATGTATAGCTTACATATATATATATATATATATATATATATATATATATATATATATATATATATATATATATATATATATATATATATATATTCATCATATAATACCAGAAAAATCATGAAAAATTTAATAACTCAATAGAGATACTTTTAGTATCAGTTGTTGAAAGCAACAATAGAACCTAAAAACTACTGCCAGTTTTGATTTAAATAATAGCAAACTATATATATATAGATATTTACTAAATAGTTTGATTAATATAAACTACCATAAAATATTTAGAATCAAATAAAAAATTCTAAAATTCAGTAACCACTTAAAACATATTTGGAGTGAAATCGTGCAACAAATACTAATCGTAGTATTTGTGTTGCTAGTTTTCCTATGAAAGAAATTATAAAATTTAATACCAAACTTGTATAAAATATATATAAAAATAATTCAACACAAAATATATAACCAATTATAAATCATAAAATAATCCTCCAAAAAATTTTGGAGGATTACAGTTGGATTTGGCATATGCGTCTTCATCATGCAAACATGGACACGATTGCAAGATTTTCCACCAAGAAACTGGTAAAAGTCTTACCTGAAATAACTTTCATGAAAGATATGATCTGTGCTGATTGTGAGAAGAATAAGGCACCTAGATCATCTTTCAAATCAATAAATATTGTAAGTACCTCTAGACCTCTTCAATTAATTCATATGGACTTGTTTGGACCAAGTAGAGTCGCCAGTCTTGGTGGAAAGCTTTATGCTTACAAGATAGTTGATGACTATTTACGATATACTTGGGTTTATTTTCTTGCAAATAAGAATAAGACCTTTTTTGAGTTTGTATCTTTCTGCAAGAAGATACAAAACGAGAAAGGATTCATGATTACTCGTGTTCGAAGTGATCATGAAGGAGAATTCGATAACCATGAATTCAAGTCTTACTGTAATTCAAATGGATTATCTCATGAATTGTTTTGCCCCAGAACTCCTCAGCAGAATGGAGTTGTACAAAGGAAGAACAGAACTCTCGGTGATATGGCCAGAGTTATGCTTAATCAGTATAATCTTCCTAAGTACTTTTGGGCAGAAGCTTTCTATACAGCAGGCCATGTATTGAATAGAGTTCTTATTAGACCGATCTCTAAAAAGATTCCTTATGAATTATGGTTTAATAGAACTTCTAATATCAGCTATTTCAAGGTCTTTGGATGCAGATGTTATATTCTGAATACAAAAGACAACTTGGGAAAATTTGATGAAAAAGCTGATGAAGGAATTTTCTTGGGATATGTGACGAAAAGCAAAGGATGCAGAGTATTCAATAAGAAGTCACTTACTGTTGAAGAATCAATCAACGTTAAGTTCGATGAGCTGAAGTCAAAAGACAATACGACAGTGACAATGAAAAAGAAACTCCTACAACAGAAGATAGTTCTACGTCTTATCTGGAAAGCTTGCCGAAACATATACAATTTACAAAAGACCATCCCGAAGATCTGGTAATCATTGATGTATCAAAAGGCATAGCACTCATTCCAGCTCAAGACAATTGGTAATAGCAAATGTTGCATTTATTTCCAAAATTGAACCTAAAAATATTTTAGAAGCATTTTCTGATAAATTTTGGATTTCTGCTAAGCAAAAGGAACTTAACCAATTTGAACGGAATCAAGTTTGGAAACTTGTTTCCAGACCTATTGATCATCCGATCAATGGTACTAAATGGGTATTCCGAAATAAGTTAGATGAGAATGGCTCAGTCACACGCAACAAAGTACCTCTAGTAGCTCAAGGATATAATCAAGAAGAAGGTATTGACTATGATGAGACATATGCTCAAGTTGCTAGATTAGAGTCTATTTGTATGCTTTGTGCTTTTGCAAGTTTTCATGGTTTCAAACTTTTTCAGATGAATGTTAAAGTATGTTTTTAAATGGTTTTATAAAAGAAGATATTTTTGTAAAACAACCTCCAGGCTTTGAAGATTTCAAATTTCCTGATCGCGTATTCAAGCTTCGGTAAGCTCTTTACGATCTCAAACAAGCACCTCGTGCATGGTATGAGCGCCTTAGTTCTTTACTACTTGAACACGGTTTTTCAAAAGGGAAGGTTGATTCAACTTTGTTTATAAAATCCTTGGATAAAAATATTTTATTAGTGCAGATATATGTAGATGACATAATCTTTAGAGCTACTAATGAGATGTTATGTAACGAGTTTGCTAAGTGTATGTAGAGTGAATTCGAAATGAGCATGATGGAAGAATTAACATTCTTCCTTGGACTGCAAATTAAGCAAAGTTAACAAGGGATACTCAAAGCCAAATATATAAAAGACTTGCTAAAGAAGTTCGATATGAAAAACATCAAACCTATTGGCACTCCGATGGCAACGTCTACAAAGCTTGATATAGATGAAAGCGGTACACCAGCCGACATACGTAAGTACAGAGGTATGATTGGTAGTTTACTATACTTAACTGCTAGTCGTCCAAACATTATGTTTGCTGTATGTTTATGTGCTAGATATCAGGCTTGTCCTAAAGAATCATATGTAAGTGCAGTTAAGCGTATCTTACGATACCTTAAAGGAACTTTGACAACCGGTCTTTAGTATCCCAAATCTGATTCGTTTGACCTGATAGGTTACTCGGACACAGATTTTGCTGGATGCAAAGTCGATCATAAAAGTACCAGTGATACATGTCATTTTCTAGGAAAGTTCTTAGTCTCCTCGTTTTCTAAGAAATAAAATTCAGTTGCATTATCAACTATTGAAGCAGGGTATATAGCTGCAGGACGTTGTTGTGCACAAATTTTGGGAATGAAACAAACTCTGGAAGACTTTTAATTATCCTTTCATCATATTTCTATTTACTGTGATAACACTAGCTCTATAAATCTCACTATGAATCCCATATATCATTCACGCACTGTCACGACCACATTTTAGCTTGAGAGTATTTTGGTAATTTTGAAAATTTTGGATTTATTTTGAATTATTGGAGTGATGGTTGTTATTTTTGACCTTTGCTAGTTGAGACTATGGAGACTAACCTAGATGTTGACTTTAGCTATGGTAACTTGATTAGCATAGTGGGATCCTAGTCTAACTTAAGTCAACCCAAGTTGAGTTATTTGAATCAAGTTTCGTGGAGAGATTTAGTGATTTAGGTGCATTAATTTTTGACTTATAGATTGATTCATTAGCATTGAAACTTAACCCAAAGCCCAATAGCCAAAACCCTAACCCTAATTCCTTCCATACATGGCCGAACCCTAGGGTTCCCTCCTATTTAAGGTCTCTTCCTAGTTCTTGCCTCTTTTGACATCACATCAACTATTGGCAAGAAAGAGGTAATGGTCTTTCTTCTTTAATCCATAACTCCTTCATTTTAATTCATTTTTGACTCTAGTCACTTACAATAAAACCTAATCATACTCTATTTGTTGTTCATGGAGAAAAATCTTAGATTTTGTACAATTTGGAGCTTTTTGCTTGCAAGAGGAATCTTTCTATTTGGGACTTTTTTCTTGAGTTTGATACTCTATTGGTAAATACCTCAAACTATCATTAAATCTTGATTTCTTTGCATGGTTGCCTAGATCTAGGTGTCCCCTAGCTGTGGTATGTGTTTGGTGAAGTTTTGCACTGGTTTCGTGTCCGTATCGGACACGCATCAATCTTCATTTGCAAGTGTTTGTGGAAATACCTCTGAGAACTTTCTCATTTTATTTTCGAAATGTTTTTGATTCAAAATATTGATTTTTATGTGCTCTTTGATTTTCCTAAACTCTGAGTTAATTTCTGAGTCGTGTCGTGTCCACACGAGGACACGAACATGCTCGCACGCAGAGCTAGGGTTTCCCCTGCTGCTCGATTGAGCTACGGGACACAACACAGTGTGGTTCAACCCAATACTGCGAGGACACGTGGGGGTAGTGTCTACGAACTAGACCACCAAGTGGCTCGAAGTATCATGTCGTATCAGACACATTCTTGCTCGAGTACTGGATTTATACGCGTGCGCACAGGCGCACAAACACGCGCTGATACGCGTCTCGTACACCGACACGGGGACACGTGGACATCTCGTGTTGTGTTCAGTGTGTAGCCCTAGTGCTAGGCTACACATGGACGTGACCACATGGACACACGTATCGTGTGTCGTGTCTGCGAACGTGTTGAACTTGTGCACGAGGTAGTGTACTATTTTTCTGTGCTCGTGTGTTAGTTTTGTATTAGACACGTTTGTGTCCACTTGGTTGGACACAGACACCCTACATGACACGTATACATTTGTCACAATGATTACCAACCCACTAATTAAAAAATTAACTGTGAATTGAATTCGAATTTCATGTTTTCCCCTAAACTGTCTGATACATGTGCTGATAATGAATTCCTGGGATTTATTTATGTTTAAACTGATGATTAGATGTGAAATTTATAATGTTAGATCATGTATTGTGCCTGAGATTAAGTTCACATTGTTGGGTTCATGTGTGAGGTGGTTGGGTTTGTTGAATTGTGTTTTCTCGAGCCTATCATACTGATTTCTGAAACACACACACACACATCACCTAATATACACACACATGTTCACAAGACTCTGTAAAACTGAGAACACACCTATATATGCTGTCACCCTATGAATTACACAAACACACATATACACTCTAAACCTGTGATATAATCTGTATATACACACACACATTGAACTGTTGAAACCCGAGAACACTCTATGAACTGCTACCTACACACTGCTGAATTACACACACACACACATTGTACACTCACACACACATCTAACCTGGAAACCTGAGACACCCTACAACTATCTGTACATTCACATACACTCTAACCTGCCATAGAAATCTGGAAACACACACACCCTACTGCTACACATACACACACACATTCTACTGCTATTTACCCACACACACATTACTGCTACCACATACAAACTCACACACACTCTAAAACTGAGAACACACGTTGCATACACACACATTACACCACTGTCACTCAGTCTCTCTCTCTCTATATATATAATATATAAATATCTATATTCATGCATGATAATATGTATATATATATGTATGATTGCCTATATATATTTATATATGTAATATGTGGTGAATATATACATGTGTATGCCAATATAGATAGGTATATAGGCATATAGCCCTATATGGTTTTCCTATATGTATGCCTTATATACATTATGTGTATATGAGTATATATATACATGAAATTGTGTATTTGATAGTTTGTGTAGCCTTGTGACTTGTGTGAATGCTAGGATATACATGGTTAGGCTTAGTGAGACTTGTCTGGGTTAGGACTTGACCTAGTTGACTAGTGTAGTTGACTAGAGTTGACCAAAGGTTGACTTTAGCCTAGATTGACCCAAACATCATGTAGGATGCATTGTAATGTTCTATTTTACCATTTTGGACATGGTGTGACTTATGTTGTTCTAAATAGGAGTCAAACACCTCTCCTTAGACAGTATATTCACTTCGGATACTCAGGATATCATGCGAGTACATTCTCTGACCATTTCATACTTGCTAGAACTATATTCTTGCTTTAGATTACTTTACTTGATGTTGTCACGATGGTAACACGGATTATTACTATATGGATCTTTTCATATGATGTTATCCCCCTCGGGAGCATCGAATACATCATGTCATATGTGTTTCACTTTTATCATGTATTCTTGTGCTTTCACCATTCATGTGCACTCTCGTGATTCATGTACTCTCATGTTCACGGATCCCCCATGTTTATATTCATGTGCACCTATTTATGGGATCCCATATGAAATCATGTACAATAGCATAACTTGAACGGATCCTTGTGCATCGATTGGGGATGTGGGAGTAAAAATGGTAATATGAATATTTCCAAAGTAGTGTAGCCATGTATAAACTATCATTTTCTATTATCAAGCCGTTCACATGTCTATCTTGTTCTCTAAATCACTAGTTCACTGTTAGTTTTTTACTTATAGTAGATATTTCTATTATAGTCATGTCCTTTTTTTCAGCGATTCATGTATCTTACACTATTGCATGCTTTATATTCCTGTCATGATATGAACTGCATGAGATGTAATGTGCTTGCTCATGTCCTGATTGGACATGTTAAAAATATTACAGAGGATGAGTATGAGGCATGTTATACCACCTACTACGGTACAACATTAGAAGACACATGTGACTTGGACTTCCAGCAGGATCCATTACCTGCTGATGACACTCCCATAGTTTAGTTATCTTATTTTAGTTGTATCTCATCTGGATATTTGTATTAGAGATTGTGATGATATGGATTTATAGAGCTTGTTAGATGTTTATCTTAGACATTTTGGATTCTCTCTTTTATCGTATTTTATCTGTGGATTCTGTTGATATTTTTATCTATCTTATCGTACATCTTCCTTAGCTGTGATTGAGATTTATACTTATATTATTCCTCCATTCGAAGAGTATAACTGTGCAATGTACCTTAAACTGTTAGATAAATGTGACCTAGGACAGCGTTCTACCGCCGACACTACGACGTAGGCTGGACGTACCCACTTCTCGTGCCCTTACACTGGGTGCAGGTTATGACACGTTTTTAGTGGTGGCCCATGCAGGTCTAGATTTGTGGTGGTATTCGAACTAGAGTATCACTACAGCCTGTAGTAGGATTAGGATATTTTTGAAGGTACTCAATCACAATAGAAAAATCTCTTAATCAGATTCCTTTTATCTAAAATTTAATGCTTATTTTCTTCCTTTGAATATAAACTGTCCTCCTTTGATATTTTGACTCATTCTCAGAAATTGTTTCCTTGTTTGATCTGTCTCTAGGATGGTCATCAAGACTAGATCTCATCGCCCCGGACAGGGGGACACTGATGAGAGGTCTGCCACCTCTCGTCCTGTACAGCCAGCCCCCGCTACCGCAGCACCAGCTATGCCAGTTGGGGTGGATGTTTCAGCTGCATTCGGAGGAGCCCCTCCACCAGTGTGTAGGCAGAGCCTAGTTATTCTGGAGATGCTTCAGCAGTAGCAGCCGTCTTCAGGATCCGTCGACGCAGTACAGCTGTTCACCTTCTTCCAGCAGTTTATGGAGGCTCAGCAGCAGCGTCAGACGACAGAGTTCAGTCGGGGCATCAATCTGGCCCTAACGATAATTGAGAGGGCTACAGCTCAGCCTCCGGCAGGTCAACAGCAGCATCAGTCGAAGGAGAAGGGCATAAAGGATTTCTAGAAGATGCACCCACGAGACTTCAGGGGTACAGAAGGCATCATGTACGTCGACGAGTGGATCGAGCACATTGAGGAGATCTTCAGGCTAGCAGAGATTCCAGTGAGACTGCAGATTGAGGCGACGGCTAGTATGATGCAGGATTTGGCTCGCACGTGATACCAGACAAATTCGAGGGTTGGTACAGTTGGGCAGACTTGGGCAGCTTTCAAGAAGCTGTTCAAGGAGAAGTTCTTCCACGATGTAGCGCTTGGTGCCCTCGAGACGCAATTTGAGGCTTTGGTGCAGTGCAGTCAGACTGTCGAGGAGTACACCGGGGAGTTCTGCAGACTGGGCAGATTTGTTGAGGGGATATCTGAGGTGACGAGGCCCGAAGGTTCAGAAAGGGGCTAGTCAGGGAGGTGAAGTCCTGTACCAAGAGTGCCCGTAGCGCCACTTTTGAGGAGATCCTGGTGGGCGCCCTAGCAGCGGAGGATGACCTTGAGCTGAAGCTCAAGGGGGGACGAGACACTCTCGGCGGCAGTAGCAGTGGAGGCCAGGCCAAGAGGCCTTACTTTCAGCAGTAGCATCAGCAGAAATAATTTCAGTCACAGCAGTTCCAGTAGCTGCGACTTCAGCCAGCTCAGCATCATCATCCGAGACAGCTTCAGCAGGCCCCGAGGCAGCAGTCTACTAGTTGTACCATCTACAGGAAACCAGGGCATAGATGGACTGAGTACAGGAAGAGACTGGAGAAGTACCTCCTCTGCGATTGATCGGAGCATCAGCTGAGGGACTGTTCCCTCTTTGCAGGCAGAGCAGCACAGGGAGCAGGAGCCAAGGCTCCAGCGGGACAGCAGAAGGGACCACTGCTGACTCAGCAGTAGCGGTTCGTGCAGCATCAGCAGCAGGCCAGGGGAGGCCAGCACGGGTGAGCTTTCGCCATGGCGGCCGAGGATGCAGAGGCTGTTGGGGAGCTGATCGCAGGTTCTGTTCTTCTCGACTCCATTCCAGCTTTCGCCTTATTTGATTCAGGGGCTTCCCATAGTTTTCTGTCTGTATCATTTGCTGTTAGACACTGCCTTATATCTGAATTATTTTTTAGGACTTGCAAGATCACGACCGGGGGTGGTATTATCCTCATGAGTGATGTTTGCAGAGGGCAGAGTGTTATTTTGGGAGGCCAGGAGTTGGAGATGAGTCTGCTCGTAATACCACTACCGAACTACGATATTGTATTAGGTATGGATTGGTTGAGCAGGCATCATGCCAGCATAGATTACCGTGGGGGTAGAGTTCTGTTCGGAGCGCCAGAAGAGCCAAAGTTCGAGTTTACCCGACGGCAGACGGAGCAGAGCAGCGAACTTTTCTGTAAAGTTTCAGTCGAGGAGCAGGCAGTTTCACATCCTTTGATTACGGAGTTCATAGACATCTTTTCGAAGGATTTGCCAGGACTTCCACCAGACAGGGATATTGAGTTCTCGATAGACTTGGTTCTCGGCGCGAAACCGATTTCTTAGTATGTCTATCGAATGAACAACAGCGAGTTGGTAGAATTGAAGAAGCAGGTGGATAAGCTGCAGGACAAGGGATTCATCCGATCGAGTTCTTCACCTTGGGGTGTACCGGTACTCTTTGTACCCAAGAAGGATGGTTCGATACAAATTTGTATCGACTACAGGGCACTCAACAACCTCACGATCAAGAACAGTTACCCACTACCGCGGATTGATGATCTCTTTAATCAGTTGAGCGAAGCTCAAGTTTTCTTGAAGATTGATCTGAGGTCAGGTTATCATCAGATAAAGGTAAAGAAGGAGGATATCCTGAAGACTGCATTCAGGATGCGGTATGGTCAGTTTGAGTTCTTGGTTATGCCGTTTGGGCTGACCAACGCCCCGACGGTATTCATGAACTTGATGAACAAGGTGTTCCACCAGTACTTGGACAAGTTCATGGTGGTATTCATCGATGATATCCTAGTGTACTCGAAGACTGAGGAGGATCATGAGGAACACTTGGGAGTAGTTCTGGAGACACTCAAGAGGGAGGAGCTTTTTGGCAAGCTCTCGAAGTGTGAGTTCTTTCTGGACAGAGTTGACTACTTGGGTCATGTGGTGACTAGAGATGGAATCTCAGTTGACCTGAAGAAGATCACGACAGTTGAGGCTTGGTCGACACCAAGTTCAGTAGCAGAGATCAGGAGCTTCTTGGGATTGGCAGGCTATTACAGAAGGTTCGTGCAGGATTTTTCTCGGATTGTAGAGCCGTTGACTAGGCTGACCCAAAAGGATGCAGAGTTTGTCTGGTAAGAGGAGTGTCAGGTCGCTTTTGATGTGTTGAAGAAGCGACTAACGATAGTTTCGATTCTGACATTGCCATCAGGATCAGGAGGGTTCACTATCTACAGTGATGCCTCAAGGAAGCGTTTGGGTTGTGTCTTGCAGCAGCATGGGAAGGTGATTTCCTATGTTTCCAGGCAGTTTCGTCACCATGAGAAGAACTACCCTACACACGAATTGGAGTTGGCAGCAGTGATATTTGCTTTGAAGTTGTGGAAACACTACTTATACGGAGAGCGGGTGGAGATATTCACAGATCATAAGAGCTTGAAGTATGTATTTACACAGAAGAAGCTTAACATGAGGCAGCGCAGGTGGTTGTAGTTGATGCAGGACTTCGACATTTCATTACAGTATCACCCAGGGAAGGCCAACGTGGTTGCCGATGCCTTGAGTAGGTATCCGACAGCCATATGTTTGACTGTGGATCGTCACTTGCTAGCAGATTTGGAAAGCCTGGGATTGAGGTAATTGTGCCAGGAGTTCAGATGTAGATGTGGGGCCTTCAGATTCAGTCAGACTTGATGGAGAGTATCAAGTCGACGCAGTTCGAGGATGTTGCTCTGCGGTGTATCCGAGAGCAGGTTAGAGCAGGGCTGATGGATGATGAGTTTACTCTTACAGAGGATGGCACTTTGAGGCACGGTTCCAGGCTGTGTGTGCCCAGTAGAGAGCTCAGGGAGAGGTCATGCAGGAGGCCCACCGATCTCAGAACTCTATACATCCAGGTGCCAACAAGATGTATAGGGACCTGAGGGAGCACGTCGGGTGGTATGGGATGAAGCGGGAGGTAGCTCGCTTCGTAGCCAGATGTTTGGTCTGTCAGCAGGTCAAGGCAGAGAGGCAAAGGCCAGGAGGTTTGTTGCAGCCATTGCCTATTCCAGAGTGAAAGTGGGAGCACATCATAATGGATTTTGTTTCTAGATTGCCGCGTACACAAGAAGGGAAAGACGCGATTTGGGTCATCGTAGACAGGTTGACCAAATAAGCCTATTTTTGCCATTTAAAGTGGGTACGTCTACTGAGAGGCTAGCAGAGATGTATATGCAGTAGATTTTCAGGATTCATGGAGTTCTAGTCAGCATCGTCTCGGATCGGGATAGTCACTTTACTTCCCATTTATGGCAGAGTTTGTAGACTAGCTTTGGCACTCAGATCAAGTTTAGCACTGCATACCATCCTCAGACGGACGGACAGTCAGAGAGGACTATTCAGACGCTCGATATTTCCCAGAAGTGATATTTCCCAGAAGCATTTCTTCAACTTTTTGAAGCCTGACTTCATGTTTGGAGACGCCATTGACTTCAAATCTCAGACAAATCCCAAGAATGAGTCCTGGCTATTTAGATTTGGAGAGAGAGCGATGTACCTCCCGTCAATGACAAGGGATTATCCCCTGTCTTCGTTCGTTCATGCCACCCACATAAGACATATGATCTGGAACCTGACTCCCAACAGTCATGGTAGACCAGGAAAAATTATATTCAAGAGAGATGGGTCCCACCAAATGGGCTATCATACCAGTACTTCCAGTGGTGGTGTCATCCATTTCTTCGGTTTATTGTCTGTATTTACACCAAGCGAAGATTCAGCTCTGATCCAACCAGTGTAGATACCAATGTTCATAAACAAGTTTATGAATGTTTCAGTGCTGTATCCCCAGGTCAACCATAGGCTTCCAGGGTAGATGACCCCTCATAATAAGAACTGGATTCAACTCAGTGCCTGGGTCATAAAGCACTTTGAGACAGAGCTACGAGCCATTGGTCGGTTTGAAGCAGTAGCCTCTACCAGTCAAGGCATACCAATGAACAATAACCTGTTCTTAGCTTTGATGGAGTTGTACATCAGCTCAACAGGGACTTTTATAACCCCAATAGAAGAAATGGGTTTTGCACTGCATGAGATACAATTCATCTCTAAGCTGCCAATGGAGGAAGCTCCATATGAATAATATGTTTCCTCCAACCAGGAACTAGAAGAGATTAGCAAGACAAATCCTGGTTTAGTCAAAGTATATCAAGAATTGATGTGCCATTATCTGATTTGCACTACTATGTATGAAAGTGGATCGCATTTGGCATACACTAATAAATGGACAACCTATTTATTCTACCATAAGGATAGAATATCCAAGGATGACAAGGAAAGGTTCCATGACAACAAGGCTCAATCCATCAACCCTTGTTCAATAATTCCTTCGGATTTGATCCATGGTTGGATGATCACATACAAATCTCCGGACCAGTATCTGACCACCAAGACTGGAGACATCCCTGTAGGGACTGAAGCTTTGAGCTACCTAAAGCATGGCAGTCGGAAGATCTCAAAGGAAGCCTTGATGGCGGGCTTTCTTTCCTTGTGGCTACGAAGATGGGTCGTACCAGGGACTGGTACGGTCGACAGAATTCACCGAAACGTACTATAGCCAGCAGTACGTTTAGTGTTCAAAGCCAGACTCAGCTTATTACCGGCAATGGTGTGTCGGATAAACGCTGGTCTGCGAGCATTTGGTGAGGAGTTAATTAATAATGCTCCTTACCGTAAAGACTTCCCCAGGGTAGAGATGCCCTACACCTATCTAATGGGCTGGATACTGCATCACAACTGCAATTTATTGCAACCAGGCCCCGATGATCAAGCGGACGTGTTCCTCCAGAAGTTCTATAAAGCCTCGTGGATTATGAATTCAGTGGCAGATAACCGAGCAGCATTAAACTACTCTCATGGGTGGAACTTCTTCTGCACCCGACCGCCAGTTCTAGCCTACTGCTTTGGTGTGCAATTTGAAGATGTAGGTGAAGAGAGAACAGGGCTCCCTGCGTATGTCTTTAATTGGTTGATATGCATCAGACCATCACATCTGATGTATAGAACTGATGATGACTGCGCCTTTGAACCGTACTTGCCCAGTCGGTTCGCTCGTCAATTCGGGTATGACCAACTTCACGTTGGTAATCCCTCCACCTCCTTCAATCATTATGGAAAATTAGTTGATGGTGCAAGGGCATGGAGGTATTTTAGCGCTGGATGTACCGGTGCAAAATTTTGTGTGTCAACTGCCACCAGTACAACTGAGCTACGAATGCTTCATTCGTATGCTCGGTTCTATGCCTCCATCCATTCCTTTACAAATATCGAAGAGCCTTCGATGGAACAAGAAAGGAAATGTCGAAGAGCCAGTTATGGTACCTTCAGACATACCTGATGATACTACTGTTCCCGATGAATATCTGGCAGCAATCCCCATGGGAGTTGGAGAGGCAGCTGCAGGACCCATCAAAATCTCTACCTCTAAGAAGCATAAATCCGACACAGCGGTTGCTCCTCGAGAGAAGAAGAAAAAGGTCACTGTCAAAGGGCCTTCTAGACAAAGGGCTGCTACTCCGGAGAGAGAGACTCTTGCTGAAGAGCCTCAAATTATTGCACCTTCTTCAGTTCAACCTGGAGAAGGGTCTTCAGCATCTCAAACAGCAGAAGCAACAAAAGTTGTGGGACTCCTATCTCCTGGATGTCTCAGCACCTCTGCGCATCTGACTTCTCTATCGGAGGCTGCTGTTGATGAAGGCACTTCTACAGCTATTGTTAACGATCCGGAACCCATCCCTTCGGATGAACCGGCTCTAGATTTAGAAGATGATGACTGGGATATGGACTATGACTCATTTTTGTAATGTCCTGCACCTACTCCGAGCAAAAATGAATTACACAAAATTTTATATAATAATATATATTATAATTTTTTATATTGACTATTTTGCTTAATCTTTGTAGGTGCCATCATTGTAGCAAAGCCTGTTGCTCCTCCTCCTCCTCATGAGACTATCCATGAAGAAGGAGAGATAGAGTCTGAAGAAGAGAGTTCTTCTTCAAAAGAAGATTCTGCTCAAGAAGAATATTCTTCATCTATGGAGGTACAACAAGAGCCTATAGTAGAGGCCCAGCAAGAATTGCCCTCTCTTGCTGAAGAAGGAGAAGAAGGATTAGCTGCAGAAGAACCAGCTGCAGATGAAGAAGCAGCTGCAGAAGACGAACCAGCTGAAGATGAAGAAACAGCTGCAGAAGAAGAACCAGTTGCAGAAGAACCAACTGCAAATGAAGTACTCCCAGAACTTGAAGGGCCTGCAGCCAACGAAGGTGATGAAGATATTGTCAACTCATCAACCAAAATCGGAGACGTAGTAATAGCATCCTTAGTTATTGCTACTGATCCGGCACAAATTCTTGAGAAGACAGTATCTGAACCTGAATCAGTTGCAACAATCACCATTCCTCCCGCAACAATCACCGCCACGGAAACTCAAGTAGTTTCAGCTCCAGAAACGGCTGGAGAAATAATTCATACAAATGCTGAAAATATGGCCCTGGAACTCCTGTAGATCAATTAACCTCGGTAGCAACGACAACTTTGACTTCATCTCAGCCTGCTACCAAGGCAACAACATCTGCTCTCAGTCTTCAAAAGAGGGATTTAGTAGCGCTCGCTGCCATACCAAGCTCTAATACAGAAATAAATCTTTTAGTTGAGATTTATACAGAATCTTTTTATAAAACTCTGGCGGCTTTGATCAAGATGGTCCTGAAGAAGGGCCTAAATTATGAAAGCTTGAAAGCTGCGATTGCTCCCACCATTGGGAACGTTGCAATATTCAATGACGCCGAAAGAGCAGCAGCGCTGGAGAAGGTAGTAGAAGGACTTGAACAGCCTATTAAAGAATATCTAAGGCTGTCAAGTGAAACCCTTGAAAGTCTCATCCAGACCGAGTATGATGCTTTATCTGCTGAATACATCACTCGAGAGACTATTTTTAAAGAATCTCTCCAAAAATACAGCAGCAAAGTCGCCAAAGATAGAGATTTTTTGGCTGAAACTAAACCTCTGCTGGAGACTCACAGAGAAGCCTATGAAACTTTAAACATGAGAATTCATCAACAGAATGATATAATTTGTGAAGTTGAGGCAGAATTGGCTCGCTTGAAGGTGGAAAGAGAGCAGATGATCGCAGCTCGAGACAAACATCTGGCGCAGAGCTCAATATTGGAGGAGAAAGACTTTGGTGCTGAAGCTACCATCAAAACCCTTGATGAAGCCAAGGATAAGATGATAGTTACTTACGCCGAACTCTCGCATCTTTGCACTGCAGAGGCTCGTCGCACCATAGCTACTACTACTGTATTGAATTCTCGTGAGAAGCGTTTGGCAGAGCTGCAGAAACTGCTAGAAGATGTATCTGCTCCACCTTAGGCATTTTTGTATTATATACAGAATTTTGTATTCTTCCTTTCATCTCATCAATAATTTTTTTTCTGTCTTTTCCTTTCTGTAATATTACAAGAAATGAATGAAACATTTGTTTTGTGACCTTATCATTTATTTTGAATTTAAATAATTGGTATGAGATAGAAAACACTTATCAGAGGTAATATAGACATGATAAGTCTTCTAAACTCAATAAATTATATCTATCCAGAGGTAATGTGGACATGATAGATAATAAATCTTATTTTCTTTTTAGAGTGTACAATACTATCAGAGGTAACATGAACGTGATAGATTGTAATAACTCAAAGAACATAGATTAATATCTATTCAAAGGCCATATGGACATGATAGATAAGAAAAGAAGTAGACTTAATATCTATTCAGAGGTCATGAGGACATGATAAATAATAAATCTTTTTCTTTCTAAAATCAGCTGGTAAGACAGAAAATCAAAATTCTCTTTTAGTAGAATAAATAATCAGCTTAACCAAACCTTGATAGCTGGGAAATGAAAAAAAAATTCAAACATAGTATTTCTTCAAGAATTTGCCATTAATTGGCATCATAAGCAAATCTCTATTAGGTTTAGACAACCTACAGGCACCATTGGAGAATACTGTCTCAATTACATAAGGACCTTCCCATTTAGCTTGGAATTTTCCTTTGCTCTTATGAGTCATAACCATAGGTCTTCGGACGGCTAAAACTAGCTCACCGACTTTGAATACCCTCTCTTTAACTTTACGGTTAAAAGCTCGAGATATGCGGGCTTGATATAGTTCGATATGTTGTTGTGCTTGAAGGCGCTTCTCATCCAGACCTTCTAGTTCTTGAAATCGTAAGCGATCATTATTTTCAGAGGTTAGCTCATTTGCAATGGCTATTCTAAGAGACGAAATCTGGATTTCCAGTGGAAGAACGGCCTCACATCCGTAAACCAGTGAGAATGGTGTAAAACCAGTGGAAGTTCGAACTGTTGTTCGGTAAGCCCATAAACATTCTCCAAGTTTTTCATTCCAATCACATATATTGGAGGAGACAAACTTTTTGAGAAGTTTAATAATTATTTTATTGAAAGCTTTGGCCAAACCATTGGCAGCTGGATTGTAAGTTGTAGAAGCCAGATTTTGGATTATGTTCTTGTCACAAAATCTATAAAATGCCTGACTGGCAAATTATGGTCCATTATCATGGATTATCCTTCGGTGAATCCCAAAACGATAAATGATATGATGTTTGATGAAACTAACCATATTAGATGTTTTTAGTTCCACAAGGGGAATCGCTTCCGCCCATTTAGAGAAATAATCAGTTATGGCCAGGATAAACCGATGTCCTTTGACAGAAGGAGGATTAATCGGACCAATAATATCCATACCCCAAGCTTCAAAAGGCTAAGAAGCTGTTGTAGGATGTAAGAATTCAGATGGTTGATGAATAAAATCAGCATGAATCTGACATACTTTATACCGTCTGGCATAATCTACAGCATTTGCTATCATGGAAGGCCAATAATATCCTATTCTTCGAATACGGTCCTGCTATTTTGAACCTGGTTGATGAGCACCGCAGACACCATCATGGGCTTCACGGAGTGTTTGTTTAGCTTCATCCTCAGAGAGACAACGCAGCAAAAGTTCGTAATAAGAACGACGATACAACATATGCATAGAAGAATCATAGTAAAATCAAAATGATCGTCTTTTGATTGACACAGCTTCCTTTGGATCTTCAGGTAAAATCCCATAGACTGCATAGTCAATAAAATGACTTCTCTAATCTTTTTGTTGTTGATTTGAGTCAGTAACATAACTTTGTTCAATATGCAAATTATTCTTGATACAGAATAAGTCTCGATCTAACAAAGTAATAGTATTTTATCTTCTGATTGGAACTGCTAAGTCTGCAGCTAGACTAGCGAGAGCGTTAGCTTCCAAATTTTGAGATCGTGGTACGAATTCAATAAAGAATCCTTTGAATGAAAGGACTAATTCGATTACCACTTGATGATAAGAAATAAGGTCAGGATTTCTGACTTCATATGTCCCTCTGACTTGATTAACGATCAGTTGAGAATCTCCATATGCTTCCAAGAACTCAATGTCCAACTGTTTTGATACTTGAAGACCAATTATCAAAGCATTATATTCTGCAAAATTATTGGAACATGGTTTTTTGAGGGAATAAGCACGGTATATAACCAGTTTATCAAGAGAGACCAAGACAATGCCTACTCCAGAGACAATATTGCCTTTAGGTCCAAACCGCGATGCTCCATCAAAATATAGTTGCCAAATGTCATCCCTCAAAGTCATGTTGCAATCCAAGACTTCATCTGGAATATCCTCATATAGCCTAGAAGTTTCAGGTATAGGATGAGCTGCTAAGAAATCAGCTAATACTTGACCCTTCACTGATTTTTGAGGTACATAGACCATGTCATAGGGAGTAAGCAACATTGTCCACGTAGCTAACCGGGAGTTAAGAATACTCGACTTCTTCATTAATACCCGAATAGGATTTATTCTGGATATGACATGAATAGTCTGCCCTATCACATAATGTCGTATCTTTTGACGGCAAAAACCAAGGCCAAACATTCTTTTTCTACAGGAGTATACCTGTGTTCAGCTCCAACCATCATGTGGCTATGATAATAAATTTTCTGTTCATGACCCTTATCACATCGAGTGAATGATCCAATGCTCGAACATAAAGCAAAAAGGGTCTTCCTACTACTGGGGGAACTAAAACAGGTGATTTGTAAGGTACTGTTTGATGTCATTGAATGCTTGTTGGCATGCTTCATTTCAAACAAATAATATACCCTTCTTCAATAGACGAGAAAAAGGTTGACATCTCCCAGAAAGATTTGATATAAATCTCCTGATATAAGCAATGCGACCTTGGAAGCCACGGAGTTCTTTCAGATTGCGTGGAGGACGCATTTCGAGAATTACTTTAATTTTATCAGGATCAACATGAATACCTTGAGAAGTGATGATAAATCCTAAAAATTTGCCACTGAAAACCTCCAAGAAAGACTTAGTGGGGTTCATCTTTAGTTGATGTTGACGCATCAACTCAAATACTGTCTTCAAGTCTTGGATGTAATCATCTTTTAATGGACTTTTGACAGCAATATCATCCACATAACATTCAACCATTTTTCGCAGATGTTCTTGAAAGATATTGCTCATGGCCCGCTGATACGTAGCACCGACATTTTTTAGACCAAAAGGCATAACCGTATAGCAATAAACTCCAAGGGGTATACGGAAAGCGGTATGCTTTTCATCTCTTGGATGCATCTTAAGCTGATTGTATCCTGAAAATCTGTCCATGAAAGACATGCGTTCAAAACCACATGTATTGTCTATCATGACATCAGTGATCGGAAGTGAAAATTCGTCTTTTGGACAAGCTGCGTTAAGATCTCAAAAATCTATGCAGACTCAGATTTTTCTATTCTTCTTCATAACAGGAACAATATTGACAACCCAATCTGGGTGTTGTTCTTCACGAACAAAGCCACATGTGATCAGCTTTTTGACTTCTGCTTCAATTGCATCCATCATATCTGGTCGAAAACGCCGCTGTTGTTGTTTTATAGGCTTGACATTAGGAAGAATATTAAGCTAATAGGTAGCTATTTTAGGATCTAGGCCTGGCATATCCTGATAGCTCCATGCAAAGATATCAATATATTCTTTTATCAACTTTATCAACTTTTTTTTCATCTTCAGAAAGGTTTTTGCTGATAAATATGGGCTTCGACATAGTTTCGTCTCCAACATCAATCTGGATGATTTCATCTTCTGTGGGTGGCTGTCGTTGTTCAAATTGAAGCTTCCACTGAGTAACCATTTGTTGGGCCCAAGGGTCATTTTCAAATAGTTCAGACTCATCCTCGGTTTGAACCATATTAACTGAAAAGGTATGTTCAAATTCGACATACTGGATCCCTTCAAAATCTGAGGATTGTAAAAACTGGAAGAATATTCTTCTTTCATATCTTCATTAAGTATGTAGGACGTATCGTATCCCAAACCATGACAGGTTCATTGATAAAACGGATCACCACATAATGGTATTCGTCTACCTTTACCCTGATTGAGACCTAACATAGTTTTCAGATCATATCCCATATTCTGGATAATCTTAAAAGATTGTTGACTATATCTGTCAATTTTGATTTTTCCCTTATCCTTCTCTTCGAGAATATCTGTCTGGATAATTGGAATATTTCTAGCCAACCCAAACACAATTTGACGCTTGTTTTTCTTATTAGACGGGACCACAAAATAAGATTCTTCGTGGCGTCTATAAGTTACACAAGCTTATGATAATGAGGTTACAGGTAGAAGATAAGGAGAAGATGTTAGGAACCTCTGAGCATAGGGTCCAATATTGACACAAGGAGGAAAAAAATTCTTCTTATGATTAATATATAAGGTTTCCTTTGTATTTATGTCAGTTTTATGTTGATGACTTTGATTATCAGCAGATAAAGTCATTCTTTCAATAAATTTGACAGCCATATACTCCAAAAGGAAATCTTCATTAATATGAGAAAGTACAGAATGATCAATATTTACATTATTGACATATTGACTACTACGTTTTGGATTAATTATTAACGGACCATCATCCATTTTCAGCGTAGACTTTCAAGGTTGATGACCAATGGTTCTGGATCAGTTGGACGAGAAGTACGTCCTTTAACCTTGATCATGAGAGGTTGAACTTGGCTCTTGACCGGAATCTTCACAGATTCCTCAGACGAAGCTTGAATTCTTCTTTTAACCTTAATCATCAAAGGTTTATCATTGACAGGTTGGGGTTGAATTCGGCCTTTAACTTTAATCTTTAAAGGTTGATATTCTGAAGGTGATTAGTCTTCTGAGGGCGATTGATCTTCTGGAGGCAATCGATCTTCGGCCATATCCGATATCTCCTTCACATGCTCTTGTGTATAGAGTATCGAATCAGAGAAGTAGGCTTCAACACCTTTAAAAGGATTGAGAACTGCAAATTCAGTCTTCATAGTTCCATAAGAATCTACATATTTGAATCACTGATGTAGAGTTAAAGGAACAATATTGTGCTCATGTATCCATGGTCTTTCAAGAAGGATAATATAAGATACGTCTGAGTTGATGACATAGAAAGTAACCATGGTTCGAAGATCACCAATTTGAATCTTCAGACGAATTTTACCCAATGGTTTACTCTTTCCAGAGTTGAAACCAACAATTGTTGTATTAGTGTAAGTCAACTCACTAGTAGGAATTATCAATGGTCGCAGCATGCTTTAGAGAATAATGCTAATGGAAGACCCAAGATCGATGCATATCATGTCAATTTTAGTAGAGTCAATATACCCTGTATAACACAGAGGCTTGTCGTGTCTATTATACTTCAACAGCATATCTTCTTATGTGAAGGTAATGTTAGGAATTGATTCCATCATACTATGACATTGGGGACATGAGACGGATATATTGTCTGGACTTTTGAGTTGAGCTAAGCAAGAATCTACCTGTAACAAAGCTTCACTCAAAGTTTCTTGACTTTCTTTAGAAAGACGAAGCAACTCAAAGATAGAGAGTCTAGCCGGAGTATTGGCTAATTGGGCTAGAATATCGAACTTGTAAGGTTTCATCACCACCCCTTGATTTGAAACAGACTTCAGCGGAACGTCAAAGCATACTGCTTTCTGTTTCCCTTTCTCAACCACTGATGGTTTAGAAGTCTTGCCTCAGCAGGAACAGGAGATGGTTGAGCTGGTAGTGTTTCAGCAACGTCCTCCGCTTCTTTAGAAGTTTCTTCATAATCTTCGTGATATTCTTTACCAGATCTCGTACCAGCAAAAGTCTCTTCTTCACACTCAGGAGAATGAAGTACCATATTACAGGATTTAGTCTTCTTTCCCTTAGTCTTCTTCTTGTGAGAATTTTTATAAGGGACCTCAAACCCCAATCCAATGGTAGATTTTTGACCTTGAATTTGTAAAGAAAATCGCATTCCTTTATTATAGTTCAAGCCTTCCGCTTTTTGAAAGTCATAACCCATCTTTTTCATAAGATGGACTGATTGTTGACTGTACATGTGAGTAGGTAGCAGACTTTCAACCGATTATCCAATAGAGGAAGAAGGAACAGAGACCTCTGTAGCCACAAGAGTAGGGGTTTTCGGGACAGGAGGAAAAAATCCCTACATGAGCCTTCACATAAGCCGCAAAAACTTATTGTGCCCTGTATAAAGGAACACTATTCATTGCTAACCATGGTCAATGAGTAAGTTTGAGTTTGGTAGGAGGAGCCAAACTTGGAGGGCATATATTCAAACCCCTCAGCCTATCTTCCAAAGGAATGCCATCCCATAGATGATCTAAATCATCATGATCTGGGATAACAACATGAGAAATCATATTACAGGTTTTGACTTTTTGACCTTTCTTGGATTTTAAAGTTTTAGTTTCATCCTCTATTTCAGGTACTAAGTCAGGGTGTACCCACATGATTTCACCATTTTTTAATGTGAGAGGCAATAGTCCTTCATTTTGCTCTCTAGCTGGCGGGGGATTCACAATCTTGATTGTCGCCTTTGGAATTGGGATAATCCCATCTGGAACTTGCTGTGGAGGAAAATCTCCAAATTGAAGAGAAATTATATTAGTTGTTACTGTATGCTCATCATTGGTTAAAGCGATGGCATTAGCATTTATCAACTCTTGGATCTTCTTCTTCAAGACATAGCAAGCCTTGGTAGGATGATTTATGTATCTATGATAGATACAATACTTGGGATTGTCAGTCAGATTTACCTCATTAGGTCTTTTTCGCTCTGGAATCTGGAGTTTGCCACTCTTCACGAGATATTAGAATATTCCTGAGATATCACTGTCATCGAAAGAGTACTCTTCTTTCGGTTTAGAAGACTCCAAATTACTTGGCATTATTTTGGGTTTTGAAAGGTTTACCACTAAGATTTCCTTCCCTTTCCTATTACGGTTGCCGGAATTGTTATCTGAAGAGGTTTTCTTCCCTTTGTCTTCTGAGGCAAAAATCATCCCATGTTCACGAGCCAATCTACCATTGGTCTCGGCTGAAACTGCTGCTATAATATACGAGACCCAATCTGTGAATTAAGATCCCGTAAAAACAGCGATGGTTGGTCGCAGATTCATTTTGCACGTATCAATTAATGCTGAATCTGGCATACCAGGAGGTATTTTCAAAGTAGCCTGTCGGAAACGTTCAATAAACGTCCAAGTATCTTCTTTCTCTTTCTGTTTGATCTCTATTATGGAGGACATATTCATGTCCATGCCTCCTTTATAGAAACGGGAGAGAAACATTACTTTGAATTCGTCAAAAGACGATATGCAATTATCGGGTAGACTGCGATTCCAGTCGTATGCAGTACCCGTCAAACACCCAATGAAAACTCGGGTGAGAAGAGGATCATTCTTCTGCAGATGCACAGTCATAATATCAAAATAATTGATATATTGACTTAGAGATGCATTTCCGTCAAATCACACCATAGATTGTGGCTTAAATTTTGGAGGAAATGGCACATCATTCCAGTGACGAGGATAAGGTTGCTTGATCTCTAACCTCTGGAGTTGATCTTTGTGCTTAAGAACCTCAAACTGTGCTTTTAGCTCACGCACTGCTTGAATAGCTTCACTATTTTGGGGAAGCACATTTGATTGAATAGTGGTTGGATGTATCGTAACCCCCACCGGAGGTGATACAACCTCTGGAATGAAAGGATCTGGAGATACAGAGTTCTGATTGATAACAGACTCCTGATTCAGATTATTCAAGGGTATGTCAACCCTTTGACTATCTTCAGTTGGGGCAGTTACTTGCACTGGTGTTATCACTGCCGGTTGGACTGTTTGCTGAGTTGTTATAATCTGATGCATATTTTGCATCATAGCAAGCGTGTCATTTATTGATTGTTCTACCACAGAAAGACGTTGTTCAGTATTAGAAGTAGACGTCTTTGGTTCATCTCCAATAGCATAGGATTCAACTTCTCTTGAGCATATGGAGGGATTGGTGTAGAGATAGGAATCCACACTATCAGTTTTGAATCCAAAGACTGAGTACCCCCAGCTTCTGAATCTGAAGATTGCAACGATCTTTGACTTCTTGAACGAGTATATTGATATACCCCTTCAAAAGTATCAAGGAGTCAGATGAACTGTTGTTGACTTGGAGTCCATGACGAATTGCGTCTTGGACGTCGTCCTCTATTGACATGAGATGCCATATTGACTGATGCATAGGCCAACTCATGTTCTTGGTCATCAATTTGTTGCTGAGGTACGTTGTAACTTAATCGGTCAAAAACTGATCGTTTAGAAGCAGAATAGCAACATTTGATTACAATTTGGTGACACTCATAATGATGATTTTCTTAGGGGAGTGTCACAGAAGATTTTCTATTTTTACGCTTTTGTACAAGTAACTCGCGTAAATCAGTAGGAGTAGAAGGATTTGTCTTCTTTATTACATTTCGATAGAGAAACGTTTAGTCCCTTGCATATAAAGAACATTACTGGCTTCATTAGCAGAACCAAACCGTATACTTTTATGCGCCAGGAGTTATGTGCGTAAATCCTGAGATTTTTGTGCACAAAGAACTCCATCAGCATTACGCATAATTTGAAGATTTGGTACTTTACGTAAAGCAGTATAAGAAGGTTGTTGGTGAGAAAAAGAAGTTTTACCAATAATGGAAGTCTTGTTTCTACGCTGCATGCGTGTAGGCAAATTCACTTTAGATGCAAAAGCATCATTATGAATTTTATCTACCATGTCACCGACAGGAGATTTACCTTTACGCGTAGAGCACAAAACAGGGACATCTGCCACGTCACAAACGGAAGATTTACCCTTACGCGTAAAGCGTAAGACTTGAGTGTCTACCATGTCACAGACGGGAGACTGATTTTTACACACAGGGTATAAGACTTGGGTGTCTACCATGTCACAGACGGGAGACTGATTTTTATGCCCGGGGCGCAGCACTGAAGTAGGAACTGTCTCGTCTCAGATGGGAGCCCCAACAACAGGAGTGGGTAGAATTCTTTTGCCTTCAGAGACAATGGAGAGATCATAGGATGCCTTGGATTTAGGAATCCAAACTTTTTGCACTTTTTGTGATTTTTGCACGTTGGAGTAACGAGCACTACCCCCAGTGTGGAGCATTTTTTCATAAGTAGTCTGGTCGAATTGCACGACCAGAGTCTTCTTTGTCGATCCAATCGACACATCATCGTATTGAGCAATTGCTTTCTCGTCAGAGGAGAAATTCGTCTCCAGCAGAGTCGCCATTTTGTTTTACTTAACAAAATGCCTAAAATTGGCTTTTAAAAGAAAACGAGAAAAAGTACAAAAGTACAAGTAGATTCTGGAGAGTATTGCTATAGAAGACTGATCTGAGAGCGATCACTTTGTTCCTTGGACCACACGATGATGTTGAAGAGAACTGCTCGAGGAAGATGAACAATTGGAAGAACTAAGTCACCAGAAAGGTATCGACGCAATGGAACTGATGGCACATTCGAATGCTTTTCTGCTTTGCTTCACCCTATTCTTGAGAAAAAGTTGAAGAAATGCTTCTAGAAAATATCACTCTGAAAGTATGAGTTTTCTCAGAATCTCCTTCTCTGTATATCCTTGTCTGTGATGTCTTCTGTTTAAAAAATAAGTCTATTTATAGACTAGACCCTCTGTGCGTATAAAGCAACATAATTGGGTCTTTTACGCAAGTAACTGCCACCCACGATTGAAGATCAACCTATACGCGTGATGACACGTGTCCCATATAGAGTTATAGTCTCTACGCATTGTGACACGTGTCCCACAACTTCAGCAATATGGGGAGGGCACATACACACATTTCTCGATAAGTGTGGCATAAAAGCTATGTCAGAAAACCACGTTCTCACATAGCCAGAAAAGATTGGGCATAAAATAACCCAAAACAAACTTCCTGCGTAAAGTAGTAGACTGGGCGTAAAATAACTCAAAATAGACTTCCTACGTAAAGTGGCTGAAAAGTAGCCTTGAGCGTATAGCTAGCTCAAATAAACTCCACGCACACAAAATCTTTGAGCGTAAAAACTCAAATAACATTCATGCGTAAAGGAAGCGATCGCTTGAGCGTAAAGTAGCCCATCTGCACACTAAACGACAAGTGTTGGGTTTGGTGCAAAAATCTTCTTGGCTTCTGTGCAATATTCTGTCAGAAAATCATTCTGTCAGAGCAGTATCACGCGTATTAAATGCGATGTGGACAGCCTGTCTCTCGCGTAAAGGCTGAGGATGGCTCTCGCGTAAAGTAGCTCGCGTAGAGTTAGACTCTGTTTGATCTCTGCGTAAAGCTTGAATCTGACTCCGTTTGAATTGCGTAAAACTCTCAACTTCTTTGACTTGGTCTATAAAATTTATTTATACTTCTACAATGTACTCTCATGTTCACGGAGTCCCCATGTTTATATTCATGTGCAACCATTTATGGGCCCCCATGGGAAATTATGTACAATAACATAACTTGAACGGATCTTTGTGTATTGATTGGGATGGGAGAATAGAAAGAGTCATGTGAATATTTTTAAAGTAGTGTAGTCATGTACAAACTCTCAGGTTTATTATCAAGCCGTTCATATGTCTATCTTGTACTTTAAATTACTAGTTTACTGTTAGTTCTTTACTTATATTAGATGTTTCTATTACGGTCATCTCTTTATTTCATGTCCTTTCTTTCAGTGATTCATGTATCTTAATCTATTGCATGTTTTATATTCTTGTCATGACATGAATTGCGTGAGATGTACTGTGCTCGCTCCTGTCCTGATTGGACCTGTTGAAAATATTACAGAGGACGAGGATGAGGCGTGTTGTACCACCTACTACGGGACAACATTAGAAGACACCTGTGACTTGGACTTCCAGCAGGATCCATTACCTGCTGACGACACTCCCATAGTTTAGTTATCTTATTTCAGTTGTATCTCATCTAGATATTTGTATTAGAGATTGGGATGATGTGGATTTGTGGAGATTTTTAGTTGTTTATCTTAGACACTTTTGATTTTCTCTTTTATCGTATTTTATCTGTGGATTCTGTTGATATTCTTATCTATCTTATCGTACATCTTCCTTAGCTGTTATTGAGATTTGTACTTATATTATTCCTCCATTCGGAGAGTATAACTATACAATGTACCTTAAACTGTTAGATGCATGTGACCTAGGACAGCATTCTACCTCTGATACTGCGGTGTAGGCTGGACGTACCCACTTCTCGTGCCCTTACACTGGGTGCGGGTCGTGACACGCACTAAAAACATAGAAATTAGACATCACTTTTTGAGCGACCATGTTTTGCAAGGTGATATTGTTTTAGAATTTGTTGATACTTAACATCAACTAGCTGACATCTTCACAAGGCCTTTGGCTGAAGATCATTTTAACTTTATACGAAGAGAATTAGGAATTCTGGATATTGAGGTAATATAATATAATATTATTATTTAATGAACATGAATTCGCTAAATTTATTTTGGTTATAAGCCGAAAGGGCCCTTCTGTCACACAGGTGTAAATAACCTGAAGCGACACGGTGTACTAGTCTTCGGACTACCGCTAGCTGGGATCCGGCCCCTACAGCTAACCCAAATTAGCTATAGCAATTCATGGGAATTAATTAATAAATATTAAATTATTTTCTTCAACACAGTTATTTCTAAATTATTTTCGTATTTATGTTAAAAACTATCACACTGTTTTCAACTCTGCCTTGAAACCTTAGTGACCAAACTTGGTCAGAGTTCAGGCCGAACTCGGACCGAACTCGGCCTGGGGGATTTCGAACAGAAGTTGGACAGTCGACCCCTCTTCTATTTGAAACCTCTTCATCATCATCTTCTTCCTCAAGCACCACCAAACCCTACCGAAAACCCTAACCCTAACCTCCTTATTCTCCCTCATCCAAGCTCTTCAAGCTTTCAAACTTTGGATTCAGAGCTCTCTCGAGGTTCTCTTCTACTGTTTAGCATCAATTTCGGTATATCTCTCTCTTTTCTCTTCGTGCTATTTTTTATATAGCTATTTCTTCTCAAAAGAAGAGGAAGGTTGATAAAGGTTCGTCCTCAACCCCTCATGAGGCGGCCTCCTTTTTACTTTATACTCCTTCGAGACCCGATGGAAATTTCTATGATGAATTTATTTTTGTGTCCCAAGAAGCTGTAATGCCCCGCTCTGCACGGTGCATTACGATGAGTCGTTGACTCGAAGAGTTGCGTTGACCCGATGAAGAATCGATACGAATCGATGCAAGAGTTACGTTGGCCAAAGGTAAGCTTTGAGTCGGTTGGAATCTATTAATCGAATCGATGCAATGGATAAGTCCCGTTGAGTAAGTGCTGATTTTAGTTGATCTGGTGTGCAAGCTATGCTTTTACGCTGGACGATAAGAGGTCGGCATTTTGCCTTATGCAATGAAGTGTCCGTGAAACCAAATCATGATCTTGCAACGGATTGTGGCATGGACGCGATAGGCCAAATCAACCGAGTAGTTCAAAGGAATGGCTAAGTCCGAGAGTTAGCTATGCGATCGAGTTATGAAAGCGAGACGCTTCAATCGGCGAAACGACAAGGCGTATCGGCTTAAGGTGGGCGGGTTCTTGACTCTCTCTCCCTATTCCTTCACGTCTAATAAAATATGTCATTGTATGCATAAGATGTTATCGAGTTAGCGAGCATGGCTCGGCGACGAAAGGTCTAAGTATGTGTTGAACATTAAGGTAGAACATTGAACAATCGAACAATTGAAGCGACGTGCATCAAGTGTACGAGTCGCGGTAGGGCGGTGATGCTAGAACATTGAAAGACAATATGAGATGTGCATCATGTGCACGGCTCCGAGAATATTGAACACTAGGCGTAGAACATTGATTACGGCGCTGAGCGTATCCTCGGGCACTTATGCTATGAAATGAATGAGTAACTACGGAATTAGGCTATGAGAATAACTTACGAATGGTACGCGCTGAATATAAAAACGAGATGACTAAGTCGTTGGGCGTCGTGCATCAATATGGATGTGTTGGGGCATAACGTCGACGGAGCTTCCCATACGGATGGTAGATTATGTTTATGAGACGCGAATATGTTTATGGCACGGAAAACCGTTTATGGAACGAGACTATGTTTATGCAACGGAGGATTTGGTTGGAATGTTATGTGTATTTGCTATGGCGCGTATTGCATGGTCAATGGACTCGGATGGCCCGTGCACGGGTACGGCTTCCCTCGGACGGTTTTGCCGGGGCACCGGGACCGTTCGGCCTATGAGGGAATTATGTGTGGTATTTACGGTGCACAACATTCGGACGGATTGCGACCGTCCAGTGTTGTGATAAGCTATGATATCCGTAAGTTTGGGATCCTTCGGATACTGGGCTAGCAACCCGTATCGAAGTGATTGTAGACTTACACATAAGAGATGCCAAGTCCATTACGGTACGAAACACCGTGACCTTCATATAGATAGGGTCGGTGGGCTGAGATGAGAATTGGATGCAGGCGCAGGGCCTGCGACCCGTATGCATTGTCTAAGTTTATGCTTGGAATGTTGCGTGAAATATATGGTTTCATACGTAAGTTCTAACCAGTGCAGGCTAAGGAAAATGGGACGAAGATGAGCACGATCACTATGTTATATTAATATTATGGCTAACTGTATCTGCTGCAGGAACATGGTATGGGACACATTATGATATAAATTGCTATGCGTAAATATTGACATAAAACTGATCCTAAGGCTAAATAGAAAGATCACAAATTAAGATGCATGTTCACTAAAGTTACTTAGTGTTTGGCTTGGGTGCGAGCGGGTCTTGATCAGTATGAAGCGAGGACGAAAGCACTAATCTTCCACTAGTTTATGTGCAGGCTCAGGTTATGATCGGCTCGGGGCTTGGCTTGGACGTGCCGAGGCATGGAGTCCTTGGCGTTCAAGAGGAGCTACCGCATAGGCGTTCGGACTTGCGACATAGAGATGTTCGGCCGAAGACTACTTGTTGGCTATAAAGAGGTATAATGTATGGAACAATATAATCCTTTGTGAGCTAGAGAGATCATGAGCGTTGTAGCCAATTGGCATATTAAGTTGGGCTATTCAGAGCCTTTGTAACCTTCAGTTCATTATGAATAAAAGAGATTCTTGTTGTATACTCTATTTTCCTTCCGCTGCTTATGTTATCAAATTGAGATAGTTCTACGTGAACTTGTTATCTTGTCTTGCACGAGCGCAACTCCAAGCTCGTGCGACATCACGCCCCAGCGAGGACGATGATTCGGGTAAAATCTAGCAAGGACGAGCGATTTCTCGGATCGGGGCGTGACAAGTTGGTATCAGAGCGGTTCCATCCTCTGGACCGTGCATGAATCTCTTTGACCCTCAGTTGCTTCTCTATCGAATTCAGTTGACTCTAAGTTATTTTCGCAACCGTATGGCTCATGGATCTGCTCGATGCTACATTAGATGTTCCTACAATAAGTCTATATTAAGTGCGTACGTCTGCCACAAGTATGTCGTGACTATCACGCTATCTCCGGGTGCCATCGGAGAGTGTTGGTTGCACGAAGTGCAATGGGTTATGAGATTATGGTTTCCCGAAGTACAAGAAAGTTGTAAGTCGCTGGTCGCACGAAGTGCAACGAATATGGTGATGTTGGTTGCATGAAGTACAACGATATGTATTGTTGGTCGCACGAAGTACGAGTAGATACGTGTTATTGGTTGCACGAAGTGCAACGGGTCGATATGTGAGGCGATACGTGTTATGTGGCTATGAGAATGGTTATGTATCTTTGGTTGCACGGAGTGCAGCAAAGTCGTGAATCATTCGTTGCATTTGGTGCAACGAGTCGATATGGTATGATGCGTGTTGTATGGCTATGCAGATGGCTAGCGATATATTGCGCGAGATTGAGTAAAGACCTTAGTATCGAGAATGAGTTGTTGCACGAGTTGCAACGAATGAAATTAGAAAATCGTGGATGCGATTGTACGAGTCAAGTTGGTCGCTAAGTCGAGATCGAGTAGGCAAACGTGTATGTTGGCCATATGTCACGTTGAGCTTTGTATAAGCGAATGTTGCAGGTATGATCGATATGATCGCCAAGGTACGGTTAGATCGAAGGCGTGTCAAACTTGAGCGAACGCTAGAGCTGGGATCGGAAGGATCGCCATACGGGATAGTTGATTGAGAATAGACGTCGGACCTATGCGGGATGTGATGTCGAGTAATGACTCAATTTTGAGTGGTATATGTAATACCGCTTATGCGATCAGTATAGCGAAGTATTATGTCGGTAACGATAGGCTCGATTTCTGAATGGTATATGGAATACCACTTAGCGCTAGCTTTGTTAAGCCGTTTGGTGACTTGCGATAGATTTTGTCGAGACGATTATGTTTTACGATATATTTGTCCTCAACGGACGAAGTAGTACCGAGACTCGAGCGGGAATGACTTGATAGAAGTCGATACGAGTATGCCTTGATGAATTGAGTCGAACAATTATGTGCGAAGTCGTACCTATGGATGATACGTCGGACGAGAGTTCGTTAAGTATAAGTCGAACGATAGGCTGAGCATAGCGAAAGAAATATTACATTGAGGAAAGTCGACCCGGTCGAATGTACATGAGTTAGTACAAAGAGTTGTTCGAAACGTATTGAGTAGGTACGAAGAAGTCGTGTGAACGAATTTGAGTTAGCGTGATGAGTCGGTAGCACGATTGGAAGTGCGAGTTAGGGATGTAAGAATGAATATGTGAATTAGAAATTATGTCGCGATTATGGTGGTTAGTTACAACGGAATGGATCTTGGTACGTGAGACTTGATTCGTATTCGAGTTTTGATAACGGCAGTGATTGCAACGAATTTGAGCTTATGAGAAAGAAAGATGTTCAAGTTATGCATATCGACGATGGTATTGAGGCGTATCAAAGACGATATGTAATAACTCGGGGATACTCTGATCGAATGAACGAAAATTATGTTGAGCATTGTTGTTAGATGAATAAGATGCAAAGTTAAGTTGATGTAGGTTCGGATGATGGCCGTAGAAAAGCGTCGAGAAAATTTAAGAGTGGATGGATGTTACTTGGATGAAAACAAAAGTGTCTGGATTGATTCGTGGATAACCACTATGTTGACATTCTTGTCTTATGCGAGTGCAACTCCAGCATCACACATGCGTCACACCAAATTAGGGCGATCATTCTGCGTGAGCGCTGGTATGATGATTTATCCAGCGGGGATGATCGAACTTGCAAGGCGTGGCAAAATCGAATTTGACTTGTGGTTTGATGCGAAAGTTGTTCGAGGACGGTTTTGATGAGTACGGAATGTGTCAAACTATGATCACGGATAGGTAAACTCGGACTTGAGGCGAGTAGATGTCATATGACTGGCAAAGATAGTCGACGGTAATACACGAGTGATTCGAGCAGTAACGACGTACAATGTGCATAAATGATTCGAGTAGTTACCGGCACATCAGTTGCGCGGGGGTAGATAAATTATGGATTGGTATGTCGGATTGGGTAAAGTCTCATAGAAATTTTGTCGGGAATTGATTTGGCTCCGCGATAGGATATAGCATGGTTCGTTGTAACTGTCCCTCGTTGATGATCTTCAATTATCAAGCGTAGTTTCGGGGCAGATGACCCTAGAAGACTTGACCGCCAAATCAAGTGAATATTGAAGTCCCATAGGATGACCCTAAGGAAGTCGCATAAAAAATTTTGTCGAGGATAAGGAATGATGCAGTGCATGTTGAGGATAAGTCTAAGCGAGTGAGTATCGTATCTCGAAAGTTAGCGAGCACTAGAATCGATATGGTCAAAAAAAGTTATGTTGGATCGAGTAGATGTTGAGGAACGTGCTTAGCGTAGTAATGTGGTAAGGCGATTGCAAGAATTTTGCAATATGCGAGAGCGACGGATAGTAGAACGACCATAAGAGTTATGTCGTTGATCGGGTTGAGTAACGGTTAGGCTATGTGTGTTGAACGCACTATCTATATTATGAAACGAACTAGTCGGGATTGAATCGAAGATTGAGTAAAGGATTCGTACTCGGTTGAGTATCGGAGATAGGCGTATCGTAAGAGACCTTGGGTCGGAAAGATTGTTGCCTTTGGGCATCGTAGACTCAAGTTGACCTCTTGTGTCGGGAGAGATTAAGCACGATGTCTGGATAAGTTACCTAGCGGGGGTAGCCCCAGACGCGATGCGTAGGTAGTTCGAGAACATGGATCGTATTGAGATAATTGTGTACGAGACTTAGTACAAATGGTAGGCAAAGAAATCAGTGACATGTTGGACTTAGTCCATGTCGTTAAGGCAAAATGATATGAATGATTGGATGAAAGACTTGGGTTATGTGAGATATAGGCAAACGGTTGGGCGAATAGGCGTTGCGGAGAATTATTGTGATCGGATGCGCTATGAATCGATGCAATGCGAGTGTTAGGTGGCCGGCAAGAAACTTATGAGATCGAAGTTACGGGTTTGAATCAAGTTATGTGTAGAGATGTATGGAAGAGGATCGCATGTTATGGGATTATACATACGAGAAGTATTTGGAAATATGCGTTAAGATATGACTAAATTGAGTACGGACTGATTGGTGCTTGAGGATTTAAGTGGAGCTTGTTAGTTGTCCCGATATCCTACAACTGAGCTTGGCTGAAATGCATATATTGGTGGGACGCCTAAAATATGTGTATGATCCAAACTAAGTTGTATGATTCCAACGGTAGTGGCACGAGATCATAAAATGATCTATGCGAGGCACTTTGATTAAGTGTTGGTTTCAGTTCGAGGACGAACCTGATTTTGAGTGGTATATTATGTAATGCCCCGCCCCGCACGGTACATTACGATGAGTCATTGACTCGAAGAGTTGCGTTGACCCGATGAAGTATCGATGCAAATCGATGCAAGAATTACATTGGCCAAAGGTAAGCTTTGAGTCGGTTGGAATCTATGAATCAAATCGATGCAAAGGATAAGTCCCGTTGAGCAAGTGCTGATTTTAGTTGATCTGGTGTGCAGGCTATGCTTTTACGCTAGACGATAAGAGGTTGGCATTTTGCCTTATATAATGAAGTGTCTGCGAAACCAAATCGTGGCCTTGCAACGAATTGTGGCATGGGCGCGATAGGCCAAATCAACCGAGTAGTTCAAAGAAATAGCTAAGTCTGGGAGTTAGCTATGTGATCGAGTTATGGAAGCGAGACGCTTCAATCGGCGAAACGACAAGGCGTATCGGCTTAAGGTGGACGGGTTCTTGACTCTCTCTCCCTATTCCTTCACGTCTAATAAAATATGTCATTGTATGCATAAGATGTTATCGAGTTAGCGAGCATTGCTCGACGATGAAAGGTCAAAGTATGTGTTGAACATTAAGGTAGAACATTGAACAATCGAATAATTGAAGCGACGTGCATCAAGTGTACGAGTTACGGTAGGACGGTGATGCTAGAACATTGAAAGACAATATGAGATGTGCATCATGTGCACGGCTCCGAGAACATTGAACACTAGGCGTAGAATATTGATTACGGCGCTGAGCGTGCCCTCGGGCACTTATGCTATAAAATGACTGAGTAACTACGGAATTAGGCTATGAGAATAACTTACGAATGGTACGCGCTGAATATGAAAACGAGATGACTAAGTCGTTGGGCGTCGTGCATCAATATGGATGTGTTAGGGCATAACGCCGACGGAGCTCCCTATACGGATGGTGGATTATGTTTATGAGACGCGAATATGTTTATGGCACGGGAAACCGTTTATGGAATGAGACTATGTTTATGCAACGGAGGATTTGGTTGGAATGTTATGTGTGTTTGTTATGGCGCGTATTGCATGGTCAATGGACTCGGATGGCCCGTGTACGGGTACGGCTTCCCTCGGACAGTTTCGCCGGGGCACCGGGACCGTTCGGCCTAGGAGGGATTATGTGTGGTATTTATGGTGCACAACATTCGAACGGATTGCGACCGTCCAGTGCTGTGATAAGCTATAATATCCGTAAGTTTGGGATCCTTCGGATACTGGGCTAGCAACCCGTATCGAAGTGATTGTAGGCTTACACATAAGAGATGCCAAGTCCATTATGGTGCAAAACACCGTGACCTTCATATAGATATGGCCGGTGGGCTGAGATGAGAATTGGGTGCAGGCACGGGGCCTGCGACTCGTATGCATTGTCTATGTTTATGCTTGGAATATTGCGTGAAATATATGGTTTCATACGTAAGTTCTAACCAGTGTAGGCTAAGGAAAATGGGACGAAGATGAGCACGATCACTATGTTATATTCATATTATGGCTAACTGTATCTGCTGCAGGAACACGGCATGGAACACATTATGATATAAGTTGCTATGCGTAAATATTGCCATGAAACTGATCCTAAGGCTAAATAGAAAGATCACAAATTAAGATGCATGTTCACTAAAGTTACTTAGTGTTTGGCTTGGGTGCGAGCGGGTCTTGATCAGTGCGAAGCGAGGACGAAAGCACTAATCCCCCACTAGTTTATGTGCAGGCTCAGGTTATGATCGGCTCGGGGCGGGGCTTGGCTTGGACGTGCCGAGGCATGGAGTCCTTGGCGTTCAAGAGGAGCTACCGTATAGGCGTTCGGACTTGCGACATGGAGATGTTCGGTCGAAGACTACTTGTTGGCTATAAAGAGGCATAATTATGGAACAATGTAATCCTTTGTGAGCTAGAGAGATCATGAGCGTTATAGCCAATTGGCATATTAAGTTGGGCTATTCAGAGACTTTGTAACCTTCAGTTCATTATGAATAAAAGAGATTCTTGTTGTATACTCTGTTTTCCTTCCGCTGCTTATATTATCAAATTGAGATAGTTCTATGTGAACCTGTTATCTTGCCTTGCACGAGCGTAACTCCAGGCTCGTGCGACATCACGCCCCAGCGAGGACGATGATTCGGATAAAATCTAGCGAGGACGAGCGATTTCCCGGATCGGGGCATGACAGAAGCTTCAGACTCTTGGTTCACGGATTTTCATAAGAGAAAAATATGTCCGGGTGCTCCTATCAACATCACATTATTTCCTGATCACTCTATTGTATTATAATATCATGATTTGTTAGAGTTAGTTCAATCCAATTCTCCCGTTTATACAAACGACATTCGTATGTTTTATTGTAATTTCTCGGTCATAAAGGGCACGGTCAAATCTAAAGTTGGTAGAGTCGACGTTGAGTTCGATGTCGATGATCTCGTGATCATTCTCCACATACCCAATGACGGTGAAGCACTTGTAGAGATTACATCTGTTGAGTTTTCCGAGGGAACAACTTTTGATTCCTTCCATGATTCGCTCTGTGAACCGAATCCTAGACCCTATGGCACTCTTCGTCTTAGACACATGAACAGCTACTTTTACGATCTCCATCGCATGGTGTTCTCCACTATCCTTCCTAAGAACACTGCCACAGATGAGATTTCTTACATGGAACTCTCGACAATTTAACATCTTCACTTTCATGTTCCCTTCTGTCAACCCAAGACTATCATCTCCGTTATGGATCGTTGTCGCAAGAACTTCTCGCGACGCCTTCTATACGCGATGTATCTTCTTATCACATTTCAGTATTTTGAGGTCAGTCTTGAGGACTGTGCTGAGGATGCTGCTCCTGCCTATCTTCACGAGCATCGTCGCCCAGCTCAGCCTGCACAGGTTCCACCTCCTGCAGTTGCTCCCACTTCTACTGACTCCCAGGCTACTCATCCTCCTGCCGGTGTTACTCTTGAGTCCCTTCAGACTCTCATGCTGGATCAGTTCCGAGCTATAGATTTTCGTACTACCCTTCAGCTCCAGGCCATCTCGAATACGGTTCATGATTTATCATATAGCCTTGCTCACAACCCTAGTGGCCTCATTCCTATGGTTCGTGATCCATCCAGGCTTGGCTATCGCATTGATGACCGTGAGGCACATCATTACTTTGATCCTGCTGCTGCTCGATATGACCCCAGTCGATCTGCTGAGATCGGTCCTTCTAGTGCTGCAGCTGCTGCTGATGATGAGGATGATAGTTAAGGATATTTTTTTTTCCTCGTGATAGTTCAGTGACTCTTTGTTTTGTTTTGACTTTATGCATGTATTAGTGATCAATGCGTCTTTTAAGCATTATCAGTTATGACTTTTTTATTTTTTTGGTGATGTATGCAAAGCTCTTTTCAGTTTATGCTAGTATTTCCTTTATTCCATGCATGTCATCTTTTATGGTTTCATAATATTTCTATACAATTTTGCTATTATAACAAAACGGGGGAGTAATATTGATAATTGATTGAGATTGATAATAAGATTAATTTAATTCATCTTGGCTATAACTTAAGATTTCTGATGCTTATTCACTGTATTACTAATTTGATTTGAAAGAATGTTAGTTTAAGACTTTACAGATAAAGTTTTAGCAGAATGCAGAATGTTTTATTACGGGAGAGTAATAAGACTTGATCGAACACTACGGGAGAGCATTGAACATTGTATTGTAACAACTGTTTGACGGACAAAAAGCTACTACCGTACCTCCGTACTCATCAAGTCTACTTCCACTTCAAGCTGAACCATTCTTTAAGTATCAATCGTAAGTTTTGTCACATTATCAAAATGGGAGAGATTGTTGGCACATTTAGCCATAGTCAAACCGATTTTGATAAGTGTCTTAAACTTTGATCTTGATATGAAAAGAAACAAAGAATGCATATTGCGTCGTCTCTGAGATTTTATATTTATTCTATATTTTTCTATTTATTGAGTCTAGAATATTTGTGAATCGGGATCACTGGCAATTAGAAGGCTATCCTTGATTCTATCCTAAAACAAACCCATCTTGATTATATCTTGAACCAAACCAAACCTATTCTAGTTTTGATCCCAAACCAAACCAGATCCAAAACCCAAAATGGCCCTGGAATTGGGCTAACCGAATTCGGCCAGAGTTTTGCCCGAACTCGGACCGAACTTGGTTATACCAAATTACTCCTGGTCAGAAGCTTTACCTATTCCTATGGATATCCAACGTTTAAATTTTTGAACGTTAGGGTACAGTGTTCTGCCCAAACTCTGTCCTATAAAAATCCATAAATAGAGAAGAAATTTTTATTTCTGAACACACATTCAATCTTCATCTTCTCTATTCATTTCTAAGCTTCATATTCTATTCCTAAGGCTTTAATCATCAAATCTCCAAGTCAACTCAATTCTTTTAAGTGCCGGTGGTTTTCAAGTAGGAGTTTCGAGTTGTACAAGCTTGACGTATAAAAGCTTTCTTCAGAAAAGGTGTTAAAGTTTGTTCGTGGGCTTCGGATAAAAATACGACGGTGGTGAAGTTGGCGTGTTCTTCGGTGCAAAACACGTGGTGTAATCTCTATTCAAAGTAGTGGATTCAAACATCGGGTCAAGACTTGAGACTGGACTAGTCCTCACAGAGGAAAACCAGTATAAATCTGCTATTTCTGCGTATTGTTTTATCGCCCTGATTTTTACTGACTAACTTGCAATCATTTCATATTGATATTACTTCACATGCTTAAAGTTATTTTTTTAATTACTAAATATTCTCCGCTGCACTCTATTCACCCCCCTCTAGAGGTGCCATTGTTCCTACAAATTCTAGGTTCAGGCTTAACTAAAAGATTAGCACAATATTTAATTAATATAAATTCAATTTCACAAAAATGTCAAAATGACCAAAATATTCTTAGGCTAAAAAGTGGTAATTTGTAATTCTAATCACATGACTAGGCTCCATGGTCATAGTTAGTCTCTAGGCTTAGCAATTCTAGGGTTACACTAGTTAAACATCAAAATCACAATTCAACATTTTAAATAGTATTAAATTAATTAAAATTCATCAAAAATTATTAACATGATTTAAATTATATTATTAAATAATTTAATTATAAAAGTTCAAAATTATCCTAATTTTAGAAAAGTGGGTGTTACAGGCGGTCCTCTCTTCCTCACACAATATTGTTCTGGCGGACTTTCTATCCTGCGGGATGCCAGACGAAAGTGCCAACAGCCGACTACTCCAGGACTTTCTATCCGGAATGTCTCTTGGACCGGCGGGACGACAGACGAACATTGATGCTTCTTCTGAAGACTCTGTTATCTCCCACTTATAGATTTGAAGCATGGTGGGACCAATGCAGCGGATGAAGAAGATCTCTTACATGCAGGTTCTCAGACGCTACTAGAAAAGAATTGTGTAACGTTTATCTAAGGAAAAGAAGAAGGCACTCAAAAGGGTGTACTCTGCTATCTGTATCAGAGTCAGGTTTCAATAAAAATTTTCTGGTGTTCATTGTAAGCATTCTCTCTTTTTAATTTTCTTTTAATGATAGCTTAAGTCTTTGTTCTTGAGTATGAAGTTGTGATAGATTTTCAGATTATTCTAACAAAAATAACGCTTAGATCTGTGTGTAAGCTCTTATGTATGGTGTAGGAAACGAACCAATACTGTGCTCTAATTCTGTGAAGCGGTAGCTTAGGCTTGTGGTCATTTTGTTGAGGCCAAACCCTGCTAGAAAGTCACGATAGTTCTTTGATCGTGTTATCGAAGAACGTAGGGGAGCTATGTCTTGCCGCAGAATTATGGGTCAAAACGAGCATGAACAGAGATCTAAGAATATTTTTGTTAGAAAATATCTGAGCCTACCATAGCTCACATACTCCGGGATCTATTAATCCAGGTCCCGAGATTGTTATGAGAAGTGCTGGGACAATCCCCGGTGGTACTTCTCCTTTTACCGGCCAAATGTTTCATGAAGAAAGACGGAAAGATTGGGTAAAATTACAAGCATCAAGCCAAAATATCCATTAGGACAAAACATATCTACTAGATGGATTGGCATTCAATAAATATATATATATATATATATATATATATATATATATATATATATATATATATATATATATATATATATAAAATATATATATAATATATATATATATATATATATATATATATATATATATATATATATATATATATATATATTTGAGGAAATAATAAAATTATACAATTTATTCAATCTATATGCCCCAATCTCAGGAACAACAATCATCTTCTTAATTATTTTATTGACCGATATATATTTAAATAAGTCGCCTAGGGCCTCTAAATTTCTTGAGACAATTTTGTTTAATATTTATATGTTATCACAGCGACTAGATTCAAGTGCAAGTTATGTTATATTTTAATTAACATTTTTATCGAGTACTAATTTTGTATATGTATATTTATTCATTCTATGTTATGTACAATTATAATTTGTAAGTTAATTATATTAGTTGAATCTACCTAATTAGTTCAAGTGTCGAGTCAATATAATTCGAAGCTATGTGTATATTTATAGTTTATCAAAGATCCAAGATCAAGATCCGTGTTAATTTGATTTATTTTTTGGATGGCACCCGCTCGGTCCGGATCCACCCTAGTCGAGCCCAATCTAGCTTTACTCTGACTGAGGGTGTTCATCGTGCATCTTTCAACACCATCTATTGGACGACATTCGGACGAGGGCACGCACTCCATATAATCTAACGAGTAGTATGGAAGGTACATGATGAGTCCGACTCACCGAATATTTTGTCTTGTATCTAGACAACATCGGACTGGGTGGGTTCTGACCTGGATGGCGCTGGGGAATATTTCTAGATAAACAATGTAATATTGGAAACTAAATTGTGAGGTTCAGAATCTAGCTAGAAAGACAGTTGTTGTCAAATTGTCAGGAGGAAGGAAGGAAAGCCTTGAGCAGACTCTACTGGTAGAGTGAGGTTTGATCAACTCAAGAAAAAAACATAATCTTGTGCTTGTGGATAATAATTAGAGACACTTGACAAAGAAAACTCACACAAACACACACACAGACGCTAGCTAGGTGCTGTTATTTGCGGATTTGTATGGTTGGAATTCCTCCCTCCCTCCCGGGGTGCCTGCCGATAGACGCGGCCATTTGTGCGGGTGGCAACCATAGTCATACTATTCGCGAATGTTCTTAATTAAACAATGACATGTATTGTGACTTTTCATAAATAATTATTGAGCATTCTTTGAAAAAGAACACTAAACAATGTAAGCTTGCGTGTTAAAGAATATATATTGTGGCAATCATAAATGATTGATGAAGAAGAAACAATGCGATGCGAGAGGACGACACTGCCTAAGATTTCAAAATCTCAGCCATCACCTTCACTGTCCTTCGGCCTTTGGCTTGATTGTCATTTGTCACGAAGCCATAGCCCCATCTGGCCTGTAAAATGAAACGTGACGCTTTATACACACCTCATAATAACCAACCGTATGGAATTATCAACACATATAACTCATGTAGAAAACAGCTCAGACATCAACAGACATGTAGCTCATGTAGAAAACAGCTCAGACATGTAGAAAATAGCACAGACATCAAACGAGACCGACATGATTCCAGCATATCAACCGTAATGACGGATAGACGTGTAGGTTGTAATAAAAAAAAAATAACTACATGAAATTTATAGGAGTTCTTCAAACCGAGACAAAAGAATTGGTCAGGTGAACTTGTGCCCACATCAAGACTTCCGATTTGAATAACCTCTCTTTGTTTAGAACAACCTTCCGGATTCAGTAATCAAAATTAGCTCCGGATAGAACAACTCTTAACTCCTAGGAACAATCATTATATATACATATTAATAACATCGATCATGACAATAAAAATTGTAATGAGTCGACACAAATAAAGATTAATGTTGTGTGAAGTCACGGCCGGTTACGTATAATGGCCATCTAAAGCAAATCTAATCTCCCAATCCAAACCATATGGTGTATCAAGCTGTCGCCTAACGAGTGTTTGATGGAAACGTGAAAGCCACACGTACCCCCCTGGCTGCACAGAATCACTTGTCTTCCAAACAATAAGAAATTTCGTTATGAAACACAACATTTCTGTGCATAAACAAAACAAAAGTAAACCCGTGCACAGTCACACAACTGCTTGTCTTCCGCCACGCAGCCAACAACATGGCGTTAGCGGATCCCACACTCAAAATCTTTCCCTCCCTCCACTGCAACAAACTTTACTTTTATATATACACATCCACAGTTCCTCGTTCCAATCCTATCTATCACTCAGAAAGCAAGCACAAACACTCCAAAAATCTCGTATCGTATCGTATCGTATCGACACACGCGACGGTTATTGATGGAAGAGTTCCAAGAAGCCGATGTGATGTGGCCGCAGACCGACGACGATCACAACTTCGACTGTTTCTCCGTAGAGCACAACAACGAGCTTGATTCCTCGGAGGAGTCGGACGAGTCCGCTTCTCCGGCGTCTTCGTCTGCTATTGACATGTTCCCGAAGAGGAGGAGGGGGAGGAGAGGCGGCGGGAACCCATGGACGCCTAACGACAGCGACGACGGCGACGAGGAGGAGGAGGAGGAGGAGGAGGATGTCGGGGGAGAGATGATGATACCGCCGCACGTGCTGGTGAAGAGGAGGATGTCGACGACTATGTACTCGACGAGCGGGAGCGGAGCTCTCAAGGGGAGGCATCTTAGGCAGCTCAGGAATTCCGTTCTGCGCATGACTGGATTTCTTGAGGCCTGATAACTTATACAGTGAAAGCTAATTCAAATGCAAGCTGGGACAGTTGAGCTCATATTCGTTGCTCGATCGAGCTCTTTTGCTTCAACCATCATAATTTGGATGCTTGGCCCACTGCTTGCATCAATTGCTTGTAATATATATACTTAGACAATGTAATTTGCTACAAAATATACTTAGACACGCCAAAAGCAAAGTCATTGTCCAAGCAAAGCAATGGCATTGATCCAATTTTTAAGTTTTTCTTTTCTTTTCTTTTGTGTTGAGAAGCTAAATTTGAATGGTGGATACTGTAATGGTTGAAGTGGATATCTCCGCAAAGCTGAACTCATGGCATTTAGTAAAAGAATAATGCTATTTGTACATTTAAATTGTTCCTTCAAACAGTTCCTTCTTATGCGACAGCTGACGTAATATATTAAATAATATTATACGTCATCTAACATTACAATTGATATGACAAATTTTAATCTAAAAAATTAATTATTCAATTTTTTTAATATTAATATTAATATTAATATCAGCTGTCACATCAATATGTTGCGTCTGCTGGCACATAAGCAAAAATAGTTTGGTGGGACGAATAGTATTATTCTTTATTAAAATTCTTGATGGAGATGTCTACAGGAAAAGAACAAAGAACTAAGGGGGCGTTTGGTATGCGGAATACTATATAGCCGGGGAATTCTATATTCCCGGGAATCAAATTCCAAGGAATTAAATTCCCTAAAAATTAAATTTCCATGTTTGGTGACAATATAAATATTCCCGGGAAAAAAATAAAAAATAATAATAACGAAAAAAAAAGAACAAATATAAAAAAATCGGTAAAAACGAAAAAAATGATAAAAACAACAAAATAACAAAAAAACGATGAAAAATGACAAAAAACGATGAAAAAGGACAGAAATCGGTTAAAACGACAAAAATAACCAAAAAGCGACAAAAACGAAAAATAATCGATAAAAGCGACAAAAAAGGACAAATAATCGATTAAATCGACAAAAAATGACAAAAAATGGGTTAAAAAGACAAAAAAAAAGTTAAAAACAACAAAAAATTGGTTAAACGACAAAAAATAACCAAAAAGCGACAAAAACGAAAAATAATCGATAAAAACTACAAAAAAGACAAAAAAAATCGGTTAAAACGACAAAAAATTGGTTAAAACGACAAAAAATAACCAAAAAGTGACAAAAACAACAAAAAAGGGTAAAAGCGACAAAAAAGCGACAAAAATGACAAAAAATATCATAAAATCAGTAAAAATAGTTTGGAGTGACGAATAGTATTATTCTTTAGTAAAATTCTTGATGGAGATGTCTACAGGAAAAGAACAAAGAAATAAGGAAAAAAAAAAGAAGAAGATGACAGTGAACACTACTTGTATGATATTTCAAGACAATTACATGATAACTTGATTTTATTTCCAGCATTGGTGGCAATAACTTAGATAGTGGTCCTCTCGAACTTTGAGAAATAGTTAGGTCACCCAAAAATCCAACAAAATCATGGTGTTCATATTTAGTCAGTTAGGAACTAAATTTTGTAAGGATTTATATTTCAAACCCTACGAGAGGGGGACAAGATGGCTGCTAAAGTCTTTCTGTACTTATGCGAATCTTGTGGGAGCTAGTCCTCATAGTCCGTGCCTAAATTATTGGTATTATTATAATTTTATTAGTTAAGCAGTAAACATAGTTTTATCTAAAGAAAAAACTCACACACAATATATTACAGAGATAACGAAGTCCTCGAGTTCATTTAACAATCCTCTATGGTACATCAACAATCCCCTCCCCTCATGGTTGTTGAAATTGTTAAATGACCGTACGGTACAGACATTTGTTGTGTTCCGTGCTATAATTGGCAACATGAAACATGTTTCTATGCTAGAAAATGATATAAACTCGAGTTTTATAATCTAATCCGGCTGTCAGAAAACATAATACAAACTGATTATAAACTGGAACAATCGAATATACAATCGAGAATATATATATATATATATATTGTTAGTCCCGGGGCTTGATCAAAAATGAAAAACAGAAGCAATCGAGATCTGAGATGTCCCACAAAACTTTGCAGAGAGCAAACTCAAGATCTACGATGGTATAAAAAATCAAATAGCCAAATTACAATCTGAAGGAGGAAAAAAGAGAAGAGAAGATCTCTCGTTCTTCCTTGCAAACGTGTTGCAATTGGGACAGAACGAGTTACAATAAAACTAGAGAGAGATGAGAAGAAGAACAATGCTGGGGTGTCAAAACACCGTTGCTCAAAGCAAGATTCGCCCCACACGATCTGCTTCCAGGAACCAGCAAGTTGAATAACTTGTGGAACGCTCGATGTCACCTCTATTCTGACTTCTCGGATGGACTTGCAATGGCGGCAGCAGCTCTCTCTCTCTTTCTCCTTTTCTGACTTGTATTTTCGTAGTAGTCACAAAGGAGGCCAGAAGAGAGTATAAATAGAGAGATGGTGGAAACCCTAGCCGCCTCTTCAGTTATGGAAAGATTGAATCAAATCACAAAAAGATAACAACGAATTAATTCTAATCCCACAAAGATAGGAATTGAATTAATTCAAATCCCACAAATATAGTAACGAAATTAATTCAAATCCCACAAAGATAGGATCTGAATTAATCGCATTGATTCACCCTTTCCATAACCGATTTGAAATCTGCACAGTCAGCGTAGCCCTCCATGCGGCAGCAGCAGCAGCAGCTTGGCCGCATGGACCGCTTGGGCCGCATGAGCCGCATGGACCGCATGAACCGCATGAGCCGCATGGACCGCATGAGCCGCATGGGCCGCATGGACCGCATGAGCCGCATGGGCCGCATGGACCGCATGAGCCGCATGGCCGCATGAACCGTATGGCCGCATGAGCCGCATATGAGCCGCATGCCGCATAAGACCGCATGGCCGCATATGAGCCGCATAAAGACCGCATGACTATGGGCCGCATGGACCGCATGAGCCGCATGGCCGCATGAATCGTATGGCCGCATGAGCCGCATATGAGCCGCATGCCGCATAAGACCGCATGGCCGCATATGAGCCGCATAAAGACCGCATGACTGCTGACGTGCTAAGTGCAAAGTGCGCCAACAAAACGTCACATTACGCCTCATGAGCCCATGAGCCCGAGTCCGAGTCCGAGTCCGAGTCGCTAAGCCCCTTTGGGGCTTAGCTCCAAGTGAAATTAATCCAAGAGAATGACAAAAGCATTAATGCTTAATCCTTGGAGCCTTATTCTTACCTCCTAGTAAAATCACCCACATGGTTCCCTCCTTAGGGTCACCACCCCATGTGCATCTCTCAACAACACACCCAAGTATATATGTTGAGATAACTCATGGTGCATTTCCGATGTGGGACTAAAATTTACAAGACATGTTGAGAGCAAGCTCTCTTCATGTAAAGAAAGCACCAAAGAAAGCACCAATAATCCCCCACATATCACAACATATATATGTGTCCAGGGTTGAGCGTTCCCCACAGTAACTGTCCATTTTGCATTAGGATTTGTCACGCCCCGACCCGGGAAATCGCTCGTCCTCGCTAGATTTAACCCGAATTATCGCCATCGCTGGGGCGTGATGCCGCACGAGCCTGGAGTTGCGCTCGTGCAAGGCAAGATAACAGGTTCACATAGAACTATCTCAAATCGATAACATAAGCAGCGGAAGGAAGCAAGTGAAACATAAGAATCTCTTTTATTAATATTGAACTGAAGGTTACAAAGGCTCTGAATAGCCCAACATAAAATGCCAATTGGCTACAACGCTCATGATCTCTCTAGCTCACAAAGGATTACATTGCTCCATACATTATGCCTCTTTATAGCCACCAAGTAGTCCTCGGCCGAACATCTTCATGTCTCAAGTCCGAACGCAAATGCGGAAGCTCCTCTTGAACACCAAGGACTCCATGCCTCGGCACGTCCAAGCCAAGCTCCGCCCCGAGCTGATCATAACCTGAACATGCACATAAACTAGTGGGGGTTTAGTGCTTTCGTCCTCGCTTCGCACTGATCAAGACCCGCTCGCACCCAAACCAAACACTTATTCATTTAGTGAGCATGCATCTTAATTTGTGGTCTTTCTATTTAGCCTTAGGATCAATTTCATGGCAAAACTTAACATAACACATTATTATAATGTGTCAGCATATCCCGTGTTCCTGCAGCAGATACAGTTAGCCATAACATAAACGTAAACATAGTGTTCGTGCTCATGCCGTCCCATTTTCCTTAGCCTGCAGTGGTTAGAACTTAACATAAGCCAACATATGATTCACGCAACCGACTATTCACAAACATAAACATATGCATAATGGGTAGCAGGCCCTGCGCCTGCACCCAGCTCTCATCTCAGCCCACCGGCCCTAACTATATGAAGGTCACGGTGTGTCGTACCGTAATGGACTTGGCATCTCATATGTGTAAGCCTACAATCGCTTCGATACGGGTTGCTAGCCCAGTATCCGAAGGATCCCAAACTTACGGATATCATAGCTTATCACAGCACTGGACGGTCGCAATCCGTCCGAATGTTGTGCACCATAAATACCACACATAATTTCCTCCTAGGCCGAACGGTCCCGGCGCCCCGGCGTAACCGTTCGAGGGAAGCCACACCCGTGCACGGGCAATCCGAGTCCATTGACCATGCAATACGTTCCATAACATACAAGTCATACATTCCAATCCATCTCGCATTCCATAACCTAATCCACCATTCATATGGGGAGCTCCGTCGGCGTTATGCCCCAACACATCCATATTGATGCACGACGCCTAACGGCTTTGTCGTCTCGTACTCATGATCACGCGTCTCGTTCGTAATGTTATTCGCATAGCCTACTCCGTATTTACTTAGTCATTTCGTAGCTTAAGTGCGCAAGGGCACGCTCAGCACCATAATCAATGTTCTACGCCTAGAGTTTAATGTTCTCGGAGCCGTGCACATGATGCACATCTCGATGTTGTCTTTCAATGTTCTACCATCCTGCCCTATCGCGACTCGTGCACTTGATGCACGTCGCTTTAATGTTTCGATTGTTCAATGTTCTATCTTAGTGTTCAACGCATACTTAGACACTTACTCGCCGAGCCACGCTCGCTATTCCGATAACATATTACGCATATTATAATACACTTTATTAGACGTGAAGGAATAGGGAGAGAGAGTCAAGAACCCGCCCACCTTAAGCCGATACGCCTTGCCGTTTCGCTGATTGAAGCGTCTCGCTTCCATACCTCGATCGCATAGCTAACTCCCAGACTTAGCCATTCCTTTGCTCTACTCGGTTGATTTGGCCTATCGCGCCCCTGCCACAATCCGTTGCAGGGCCTCGATTTAGTCTCGCGGACATTTCATTGCATAAGGCAAAATGCCGACCTCTTATCGTCCAGCGTAGAAGCATAGCCTGCACACCAGATCAACTAAAATCAGCACTTGCTCAAGCGGGACTTACTCTTTGCATCGATTCGATTTATAGATTCCAACCGACTCAAAGCTTACCTTTGGCCAACGCAACACTTGCATCGATTCATATCGATACCTTATCGGGTCAACGCAACTCTTCGAGTCAACGACTCATCGTAATGCACCGATGCGGAGCGGGGCATTACATAATATACCACTCAAAATCAGGTTCGTCCTCGAACCGAAACCAACACTTAATCTAAGTGCCTCGCATAGATCGCTTCACGATCACGTGTTACTATCGTTGAATCATACAACTCAGTCTGGATCATACACATATTTTAGGCGTCCCACCAATATATGTATTTCAGCCAAGCTTAGTTGTAGGATATCGGGACAACTAACAAATTTAACTTAAATCCTCAAGCATCCATCGGTCCGTACTCGACTTAGCCATATCTTAGCGCCTAATCCCAAAATACTCTTCGTATGCATCATCCCATAACATGCGATCGTCTTCCAAATATCTCTGCACATAACTTGATTCAAATCCGTAAATTCGATCTCATAAGTTTCTCGCCGGCCACCTAACGCATGCATTGCATAAGTCATTGCGCATCCGATCGCAACGAGCTTCCGCAATGCCTATTCGCCCAACCGTTTCCTATCTCTCATATAACTCAAGTCTTTCATCAATCATTCATAACATTAGCCTTAACAACATGGACTATGTCAACATGTCACAAATTCTTTTGTCTACAATCCGTACTAAGTATCGCACGCAACTATCTCAACACGATCTACGTTCTCGAACTACCCGTGCATCGAGTCTGGGGCTACCCCCGCTAGGCAACTTATCCAGACATCATGCTTGCGTTCTCTCGACACAAGAGGTCGACTTGAGTCTACGATGCTCAAAGGCAACAATCTTTCTGACCCAAGGTCTCTTACGATACGCCCATCTCCTACTCTCGACCGAGTACGAATCCCTCACTCAATCATCGATTCAATCCCGACTAGTTCGTTTCGTATCGTAACTCGCGCGCTCAACACACATAGCCTAACCGTTACTTAAGCCGACCTACGACACAACTCTTAGGGTCGTTCTACTATCCATCGCTCTCGCGCATTGCAGAATCCTTGCAATCGCCTTACCGCGTCACTACGCTTAAGCACGTTCCTCAACATCTACTCGTTCCAACATAACTTTTCTGACCTTATCAATTCTTAGTACTCGTAAACTTTCGAGACACGATACTCACTCGCTTAGACTTATCCTCAACATGCACTACATCATTCCTTATCTTCGACAAAATTTCTTACGCGACTTCTTTAGGGTCATCCTATGGTTTCCCACATTCACTTGATTTGGCGGTCAAGTCTTCTAGGGTCATCTGCCCCGAAACTACGCTTGATAATTGAAGATCATCAACGAGGGACAGTTATAACGAACCATGCTATATCCTATTACGGAGCCAAATCAATTCGCAACACTTCCTATAGGACTTTATCCAATCCGACATACCAATCCAAAATTTCCCTACTCCTGCATAACTGATGCGCCGCTGCTACTCGAATCACTCGTATACTACCATCAACAACATCGCACAATCCTTAATTTCACCTTCGCATCAAACCACAAGTCCATATCAAATTGCCACGCCTTGCAAGTTCGATCATCCCCGCTGGATGAATCACCATACCAGCGCTCACGCGGAATGATCGTTCTAATTTTTGACGTGACGCATGTGCGAGGCTGGTGTTGCGCTCGCTCAAGACAAGAATGTCAACATAGTGGTGATCCGCGAAGAAATCCAAATACTCTCGTTTTCTTCCGAGCAACATCCATCGACTCTCAATTTCTCCGAAGTATTCCTACCGTTATCATCCAAACTGTCATAGCTTAACTTGCATCTTATTCATCCAACAACAATGCTCAACATAATTTTCGTTCATTCGATCAGAGTATCCCCGAGTTATTGTATATCGTCTTTGATACGCCTCAATACCATCGTCGATATGCATAACTTGAACATCTTCCTTTCTCATAAGCTCAAACTCGTTGCAATCATTGCCATTATCCGAACTCGAATACGAATCAAGTCTTGCACACGTCCATTCTCATATCCCTAACTCGTAGTTCCAATCGTGCTACCGATTCCTTCGCGTTAACCCAAATTCGTTCGTATGATTTCTCCGTACCTACTCAATTCGTTCCGAAGAAGTCTCCGTACTAACTCAACATAAGTTCGACCGGGTCGACTATTTCCTCAACGTAACATTCATTCGCATATGCTCTGCTTATCGTTCAACTCACGCTTAACGAATCCTCGTCCGACGTATCCTCCGTAGGTATGACTTCGCACACATAATCGTTCAACTTAATTCATCGAAGCATACTCGCATCGACTTCTCTCAATCATTCCATCTCGAGTCCCGGTACTACTTCGTCCGTTGTGGACAAACCTATCGTAACAACATAATCGTCTCGACAAAGTCTATCGCAAGTCATCAACCGGCTTAACATAGATATCGCTAAGTGGTATCCCATATACCACTCAGGATCGAGCCTATCGTTATTTACACAATACTTCGTTATACTTGCTCGCATAATTGGTATTGCATATACCACTCGGACTCGAGTCATTACTCGGCATTACGTTCTGCATAGGTCTGACTTCTATTTCAACTTAACCGTCCTGTATGGCGATCCTTCCGATCCCAGCTCTAACGTTAGCTCAAGTTTGACACATAATCGATCTAACCGGACCATGGCGATCATCTCGATCACCCCCGCAACATTCGCTTATTCAAAGCTCAACGCAATACATGGCCAACATACACGTTCGCCAACTCAAACTCGACTTAGCGACCATCTCGACTCGTACTATCGCATCTGCGATCTTCGAATCCCGCTCGTTGCAGCTCGTGCAACAACTTAGTCTCGATACTTAAGGTCTTTACTCAATCTCGTATAACATATCGCTATCCATCCGCATAGCCATACTACGCACATCATACCGTATCGACTCGTCGCACCGATGCAACGAACGATCCACGACTTGCTGCACTCCGTGCAACCGATAACACATAACCATTTCCGTAGTCACATAACACGTATCGTCTCACATATCGACCCGTTGCACTTCGTGCAACCAACAACACATAACTTCTCGCACTGCGTGTGACCAACAACACATATATCATTGCACTTCGTGCAACCAACATCAACATATTCGTTGCACTTCGTGCGACCAGCATCCCATAACCCGTTGCACTCCGTGCAACCAACACTCTCCGATGGCACCCGGAGATCACGTAATAGTCACGACATACTTGTGGCAGACATATGCAACTTAATATAGACTTATTGTATGGAACATCCAATGTAGCGTCGAGCAGATCCATGAGCCATGCGGTTGCGGAAACAACTTAGAGTCTTAACTGAATTTCGATATCGAAGCAACTGAGGGTCAAAGAGATTCACGCACGGTCCAAAGGATGGAACCGCTCTGATACCAACTTGTCACGCCCCGACCCGGGAAATCGCTCGTCCTCGCTAGATTTAACCCGAATTATCGCCATCGCTGGGGCGTGATGCCGCACGAGCCTGGAGTTGCGCTCGTGCAAGGCAAGATAACAGGTTCACATAGAACTATCTCAAATCGATAACATAAGCAGCGGAAGGAAGCAAGTGAAACATAAGAATCTCTTTTATTAATATTGAACTGAAGGTTACAAAGGCTCTGAATAGCCCAACATAAAATGCCAATTGGCTACAACGCTCATGATCTCTCTAGCTCACAAAGGATTACATTGCTCCATACATTATGCCTCTTTATAGCCACCAAGTAGTCCTCGGCCGAACATCTTCATGTCTCAAGTCCGAACGCAAATGCGGAAGCTCCTCTTGAACACCAAGGACTCCATGCCTCGGCACGTCCAAGCCAAGCTCCGCCCCGAGCTGATCATAACCTGAACATGCACATAAACTAGTGGGGGTTTAGTGCTTTCGTCCTCGCTTCGCACTGATCAAGACCCGCTCGCACCCAAACCAAACACTTATTCATTTAGTGAGCATGCATCTTAATTTGTGGTCTTTCTATTTAGCCTTAGGATCAATTTCATGGCAAAACTTAACATAACACATTATTATAATGTGTCAGCATATCCCGTGTTCCTGCAGCAGATACAGTTAGCCATAACATAAACGTAAACATAGTGTTCGTGCTCATGCCGTCCCATTTTCCTTAGCCTGCAGTGGTTAGAACTTAACATAAGCCAACATATGATTCACGCAACCGACTATTCACAAACATAAACATATGCATAATGGGTAGCAGGCCCTGCGCCTGCACCCAGCTCTCATCTCAGCCCACCGGCCCTAACTATATGAAGGTCACGGTGTGTCGCACCGTAATGGACTTGGCATCTCATATGTGTAAGCCTACAATCGCTTCGATACGGGTTGCTAGCCCAGTATCCGAAGGATCCCAAACTTACGGATATCATAGCTTATCACAGCACTGGACGGTCGCAATCCGTCCGAATGTTGTGCACCATAAATACCACACATAATTCCCTCCTAGGCCGAACGGTCCCGGCGCCCCGGCGTAACCGTTCGAGGGAAGCCACACCCGTGCACGGGCAATCCGAGTCCATTGACCATGCAATACGTTCCATAACATACAAGTCATACATTCCAATCCATCTCGCATTCCATAACCTAATCCACCATTCATATGGGGAGCTCCGTCGGCGTTATGCCCCAACACATCCATATTGATGCACGACGCCTAACGGCTTTGTCGTCTCGTACTCATGATCACGCGTCTCGTTCGTAATGTTATTCGCATAGCCTACTCCGTATTTACTTAGTCATTTCGTAGCTTAAGTGCGCAAGGGCACGCTCAGCACCATAATCAATGTTCTACGCCTAGAGTTTAATGTTCTCGGAGCCGTGCACATGATGCACATCTCGATGTTGTCTTTCAATGTTCTACCATCCTGCCCTATCGCGACTCGTGCACTTGATGCACGTCGCTTTAATGTTTCGATTGTTCAATGTTCTATCTTAGTGTTCAACGCATACTTAGACACTTACTCGCCGAGCCACGCTCGCTATTCCGATAACATATTACGCATATTATAATACACTTTATTAGACGTGAAGGAATAGGGAGAGAGAGTCAAGAACCCGCCCACCTTAAGCCGATACGCCTTGCCGTTTCGCTGATTGAAGCGTCTCGCTTCCATACCTCGATCGCATAGCTAACTCCCAGACTTAGCCATTCCTTTGCTCTACTCGGTTGATTTGGCCTATCGCGCCCCTGCCACAATCCGTTGCAGGGCCTCGATTTAGTCTCGCGGACATTTCATTGCATAAGGCAAAATGCCGACCTCTTATCGTCCAGCGTAGAAGCATAGCCTGCACACCAGATCAACTAAAATCAGCACTTGCTCAAGCGGGACTTACTCTTTGCATCGATTCGATTTATAGATTCCAACCGACTCAAAGCTTACCTTTGGCCAACGCAACACTTGCATCGATTCATATCGATACCTTATCGGGTCAACGCAACTCTTCGAGTCAACGACTCATCGTAATGCACCGATGCGGAGCGGGGCATTACAGATGTCGCTGACGACTTGAATCTTCCCGTATGGGTTAAATAACAATGTGATACAAGAATGGACTACGCCTTGAATTCTGCACCACAATTGTAATTCTTCCCACTCACAAAGTGTAGTTACGTGTGCTTCTGGCTGCACATTAAAGGCCCTGTGCCAGCCTGGTTTCAGTGTATAATTTTGGGCGTCTACAAGTTTACCCTCAAGAGACGGCCTGATATCTCTTTCCATACAGTATAGGTGAGTTCTTTATTAAAGAGATATGGCATGAAGCCTTGCGCTTCCTTGCGGTGCTACGCCGCTATGACATGGCCTGAAGCCGAGGCATTACCCCTACTTGGGAACCTCATCGTAGTGTCATACTACTGTAGCATGAGGTCACAAGCCTCTTTGTAGTGCCAAACTACCCAGCATGAAGCCTAAGGCTTCCTTGCGGTGTTATGCCGCAACGACATGGCTTGCAATGCCGAGGCTTTACCCCTACCTGGGTACCTCATCGTGGTATCGTACCACTGTAACATGGGGCCATCCTTCCCTTTGTAGTGCTGTCTACAACTCTTTAATTACGTCATACATCATTAGGCTACCTGCATATTTACGGTGCTACACCGCTATGACTTGGCTTGCAAAGCCGAGGCATTACCCCTACCTGGGAACCTCATGGTGGAGTCATCCCACTGTAGCATGGAGTTTCACTCCTTGTAGTGCTGTTCTACCGTGCTTCCTGTAAAGCACACCAGACATTCACTCTGCCTGAGAACTCATTAAGGCGTTTAAGCCAACCTTCCACAGGATCTGTTTTTCCACAGAAAAATACATAGTAGACAACAGTGGTTATGGGTCCGTATCCCTTCCATGTTCCATAGAACAAGTACCCACCGTTACCTGATAGTTTCCCAGTCAGTGATCCTCCTTTGAACCAAAAGTTAGATGCCTAGTAGATTTCTCTTTGAACTAATAGCATAAAACTTTTATGGTAGGATTACAAAGACATACTATCAGAATGCCTTCAAGCCCATTTTACAAGCTGTGTCATCGACCAACTGGCGCTTGAGGCCCTTTGTGAACGGATCTGCCAGGTTCTCCTGACTCCGAACATCAACCACTACAATTACACCTCTTTTGATAAGATCGTGTACTGCCCTGTGCTTCAACCGCACAGTCCTCTTCTTCCCGTTGAAGAGGTCATTTGATGCCACCGCCGCAGTCGCCTGGTTGTCATAGTATATCGGTATCGCCGGTATCTGAGCTCCAACCACTGGAAGATCATACATGAGCTCCCGAAGCCATTCTGCTTCATCTGCTGCAGTTTCGAGTGCATAGAATTCAGATTCCATGGAGGAACGAGAGAGTATTGTCTGCTTCTTCGACTTCCACAATATAGCAGCTCCACCCAAGGAAAAAACATATCCACCTGTGGATCTCTCGCTTTCCACTTCTGATCACCAGCTAGCATCACTGAAGCCTTCCACTACTGTCGGATACCCGTTGTAGTGCAGTGCATATGTCTGAGTCTTCTTGAGATATCTCATAACCCGTTTCACAGCTTTCCAGTGCTCAATGCCTGGATTGCTCGTGAACGACTCAGCATTCCCACGGCGAAAGCTATGTCAGGCCTTGTGGCAGTAGTATCATACATCAAACTCCCGATTACGCTTGTATACTCCAGCTGCCTGACGCTTTTCCTCGAGTTTCGCTTCAGCTTCTGATCACACTTGTATGGCGTATCGATCCCTGGAAGATCCTTATACCCATAGCGTGTGAGCATCTTCTCAATATAGTGAGATTGTGACAGCGCTACTCCAGTGTCTGTCCGGATGATCTTTATGCCCAAGTTGACATCTGCATCTCCCAAGTCCTTCATACTGAACTTGGTTGAGAGGAACTTCTTTGTCTCTGTGACACAGCCTATATCCGTACCTAGGATTAGCATGTTGTCCACGTACAGACAAACGATGACTCCTCTTCCATCAGCGAACTTTGTGTAAACACATTTGTCCGTCTCGCTGACTCTGTAGCCGTTTGACCTAATAACTTTGTCAAACTTCTCATGCCACATCTTGGGAGCTTGCTTCAAACCATATAATGCTTTCACCAACTTGCAGACTTTGTCTTTAAGACCTTTGACGACAAATCCATCTGGCTGTTGTATGTAAATCTCTTCGGTCAGCTCCCCATTCAGGAACGCTTTCTTTACATCTATCTGATGTATCACCAACTTATGTATAGCTGCTAGAGCGATTAACATCCTGATGGTGGTCATCCGAGCTACTGGAGCGTACGTGTCGAAGTAGTCTATCCCCTGTTTCTGAGAAAATCCCTTAGCGACCAGCCTGGCCTTGAACTTGTCAATAGTTCCATCTGCCTTCATCTTCTTCTTGAAGATCCATTTACATCCGATGGGCTTTTCTCCTTCAGGTAGATCTACCAACACCCATGTGTTATTGGAGGTGATAGAGTCAAACTCGTCATTCACTGCCTCCTTCCAGAAGATAGCATCTCTGGTCTTCATCGCCTCATCATAGGTAAGCGGATCTGCTTCCACATGATAGGTGACAAAGTCATCTCCGAAATCTTTCGGTCTCCTCGCTCGCTTAGCTGACGGCTCTGCGAGTTCTGGTACAAGAGTTGTTTCATCAACAACAGCTTCTTCTTGGACTACTGGCTCGTATGAGATTTCAGTCTCATTTGCACCTACATCATTTTCTGGAATGTCCGAAAGAATAATGTTTTTGTCTTTAGCAAACTTGTCTTCAAAGTATTCAGCATCGCGAGATTCGATGATATGATTTGATTCAATATCAAGAAATCTCCGAGCATCACTCTTCTCGGCATACCCCAAGAAGATCGCCTTCGTAGTCCTTGTCCCCAGCTTCTGAATCTTCAGATCTGGAAGCTTCACATACGCCAGACACCCCCACACTCGAATGATATTCAAGTTTGGTCTGACTTTGAACCAGAGTTCATGAGGAGTTACTTCCGAAGTTGCATATGGCACTCTATTCAGAATGAAAGTGGCCGTTAATGCAGCTTCTCCCTAGTAGCATTTTGGAAGACCTGCAGTGAGTAGCATAGAATTCATCATTTCTGTTAATGTTCGGTTCTTCCTCTCTGCTACTCCGTTGGATTGAGGAGAATATGGAGCAGTAGTCTCGCATATGATTCCATGTTCTTTGCAGAATGATGCGAATTCATGAGACCTGTACTCCCCACCTCGATCACTTCTTAACCTCTTGAGTTGTTGTCCAGTCTGCCGTTCAGCTTCGGCCATGAACTCTCTGAACTTCTCGAAGGCTTCGTCTTTAGACTTGAGCAAGTAGACGAACGCGTATTTTGAGAAGTCGTCGATGAAGGTTATGAAATACTTCATCCCGGCCTTCGTGGAGAAATATTTGAAGTCACAGATATCGGAGTGCACCAACTCCAGAAGATCTATGCTTCTATTGACCCGATGAAAGGGTTTCCTTGTGATCTTCGTCTGAGCACACACCTCACACTTCTCCACCTTACCCCCACATTTGGAGATAAGTCCTAGACTAGACATTTTGTTGATTCTTTTACAATGAACATGTCCTAGTCTATTATGCCACAACTCAAGAGAATAATCAGAAAATGCAACTGCATTAATGTCATCAAACTGGCTGACAAGTTGAATTTTAAACATTCCTTCGGTTTGATAAGCCTTCCCGAAGTATGTTCCCTTCTTGGACATAACCATCTGACCAGCGTTGATGTCCATCCTCAAGCCTGCGTTGCAGAGCAGGCTCCCAGAGATCAGGTTCTTGGCAATCGAAGGAACATGCTTCACACCTTGAAGCGTCAGAGTGTTCCCAGAAGTGAGTTTCAGCTCCACAGTCCCAATCCCCAGAACTTCAGCTTGGGCCTGGTTCGCCATGACAACCTTCTCAGATATCGGCTGGTACGTGACGAACCATTCCTTGTCAGAACAGACATGGCAAGTAGCACCAGTGTCTATCCACCAGTCAGAGTCAACCCCCACAGTTGTGACCTGTCGGATCATAGCAACAATGTTAGAAACCAATGAAACCTTATTAGGCTCACCTTTCTCTGATTGTTTAGGCTTAGATCTGCATTCACTCTTGTAGTGGCCTTTCTTGCCACAATTGTAACAAGTCACGTGGGACTTAGTCTTTTGTTGCTTGAATGAAGGACCCTTCACTTTCAGATTAGTGAAGTCCTTCTTCTTGGGATGAGAAGCCGTCTGCTTCCCCTTGGGATCCCTCGTTTGCACCAGATTGGCTTTAGCCAACTGTTTGGACAGAGTGTCCACCTTCTGTTGAGAACGCATCTCGTCCTCAACATGGATCTCTTGAAGTAGATCTCCCAAGCTAATGTCTAGCTTCTTTCTGTGCATCCTTGCATAGAAGGTACTCCATCCAGCAGGAAGTTTTGAGACGATCCCTCCGACGACAAACTTGTCGGGAAGGGGCATCTCTTCGTCTTCCAGTTTCTGACGCAGCTTCAGAAATTCTTTCACCTGTGGTAACATGGACTTTTCGTCCTCAAAGAGCAATTTGTGATATTTTTCAACCACAAACATTTTGCTCCTATTCTTGTCTTCTTCATACAGATTTTCCACAGACTCCCATATGTCTCTGGCAAGTTCCTTCTTCGAGTAGGATTCTGCCAGGGAATCTTCCATAGCATTCAGGATGAGAAGCCTGCAGATGCTATTTTCCCTTCTCCATTTGGCCTGGAGTTTGGTAGCCGTCTTGATGGCGGCAGTAGATCCAGTATCTGAAACAGAGGGTTCTTCCTCTAACAGAACATGATCCACGTCTTTCAGTTGAAGAGTTAGGTAAACCTTTCTCTTCCAGACTTGATAATGCTCTCCATCGAACTTTTCCAACTTACAGAAGTCCGATTGGAGGAGCGAAGCATTAATGTTTTCTATCTATACGGATCTTACTTTGAGATTGTTAGTCCCGGGGCTTGATCAAAAATGAAAAATAGATGCAATCGAGATCTGAGATGTCCCACAAAACTTTGCAGAGAGCAAACTCAAGATCTACGATGGTATAAAAAATCAAATAGCCAAATTACAATCTGAAGGAGGGAAAAAGAGAAGAGAAGATCTCTCGTTCTTCCTTGCAAACGTGTTGCAATTGGGACAGAACGAGTTACAATAAAACTATAGAGAGATGAGAAGAAGAACAATGCTGGGGTGTCAAAATACCGTTGCTCAAAGCAAGATTCGCCCCACACGATCTGCTTCCAGGAACCAGCAAGTTGAATAACTTGTGGAACGTTCGATGTCACTTCTATTCTGACTTCTCGGATGGACTTGCAATGGCGGCAGCAGCTCTCTCTCTCTTTCTCCTTTTCTGACTTGTATTTTCGTAGTAGTCACAAAGGAGGCCAGAAGAGAGTATAAATAGAGAGAGGGTGGAAACCCTAGCCGCCTCTTCAGTTATGGAAAGATTGAACCAAATCACAAAAAGATAGCAACGAATTAATTCTAATCCCACAAATATAGGAATTAAATTAATTCAAATCCCACAAATATAGTAACGAAATTAATTCAAATCCCACAAAGCTAGGATCTGAATTAATCACATTGATTCACCCTTTCCATAACCGATTTGAAATCTGCACAGTCAGTGTAGCCCTCCATGCGGCAGCAGCAGCAGCCTGGCCGCATGGACCGCTTGGGCCGCATGAGCCGCATGGACCGTATGAACCGCATGAGCCGCATGGACCGCATGAGCCGCATGGGCCGTATGGACCGCATGAGCCGCATGGGCCGCATGGACCGCATGAGCCGCATGGCCGCATGAACCGTATGGCCGCATGAGCCGCATATGAGCCGTATGCCGCATAAGACCGCATGGCCGCATATGAGCCGCATAAAGACCACATGACTATGGGCCGCATGGACCGCATGAGCCGCATGGCCGCATGAACCGTATGGCCGCATGAGCCGCATATGAGCCGCATGCCGCATAAGACCGCATGGCCGCATATGAGCCGCATAAAGACCGCATGACTGCTGACGTGCTAAGTGCAAAGTGTGCCAACAAAACGCCATATTACGCCTCATGAGCCCATGAGCCCGAGTCCGAGTCTGAGTCCGAGTCGCTAAGCCCCTTTGGGGCTTAGCTCCAAGTGGAATTAATCCAAGAGAATGACAAAAGCATTAATGCTTAATCCTTGGAGCCTTATTCTTACCTCCTAGTAAAATCACCCACATGGTTCCCTCCTTAGGGTCACCACCCCATGTGCATCTCTCAACAACACACCCAAGTATATATGTTGAGATAACTCATGGTGCATTTTCGATGTGGGACAAAAATTTACAAGGCATGTTGAGAGCAAGCTCTCTTCATGTAAAGAAAGCACCAAAGAAAGCACCAACATATATATATATATATATATATATATATATATATATATATATATATATATATATATATATATATATAATTAATGGCTCTTCCCGCCCTCGAGCTCTCTGGCTCTCCCGGGGTGCTCCCTCTCCCCCCTGACCGCTGCCCCAGGCAGGATCTCCTCTCCGTCGCCGCGGCGGTCCTTCGCTCCCGTGCGGCGTCCTGCTCCCTTCGCCCGCTTTGCTCTCCGCTTTGTCACCCCCACCCCCCCTCACCCGATCTCGGCCCATGAGACGTGATCCGCCCTCCGCGGTCGGCCGACCCGTTGGCCGACCGATCTCGTTGCCCTCCTTGGCCTTCCTCCAGATCCGCCGCCTCCCCTCCCTCTCACCTCTAGCACCCTCCCACCCGTCTTCTCTCTCCGCCGACTCCCCCCCGCCAACTCCACATCTTCGTCGCCCCCACCGCCTGAGCTCCGCCCAGGACTGCCCCTGCAGCCGCCGCCCCCTTATGCTGGCTCGCCACCGGCGCCTCCCCCCTAGGCGATGGTCCCGAGCCACCTCCTCATGATGACTCATGCCGGTTCTTGGGTGGCGAGCCTGCTGTCCCCTCCTCGATTTTCCCCAACCACAGTTTTCAAATTTCAAACTCCCCCCAAGTGTCGCAGCTGGCGCGAGGGGTGCGCCATCTGGCATGGATGGCGCGACCTCCGCCCATCCTCATCTTGCGCGTCTGTCTTCAGCCCACCAGGCGCCTCCCACTCAGTGTGCACGTGTGCCCCCTCGATACTGGTGCTATCAGACCAAACATACGGAACTTGCTTGGCTACTCACTCCTACATCATTCCCCCTCCGTTCTTGGAGCCCCAACTCCTTGATGCGGTGGCTTGGGCGTCACCCCCTGGCCTCCCTCTGACCTGCGCCGTATGCGCCAGGCCCAGTAGCGCGACATCCTTAGGCGTGCTGCTCTCCGCTTCTGTCGACACGACCAAAATGAACGCGCCGCTCAATGGCGCGGACAGCGCCCTCCTGACCCCCCTACGTTTGCGCGGGCGCCGCACCGGGATTCCACGTAGGGGCATACCTTGTCAACGTTGCCGTCGTCGCGCCTACCTATGATCTGATCGACCCGCCTGCGCCACCCTTGTTCGGCGCAGGTGACTGATCCAGCATCCTGCGCACCCTGGAGATAGGCTGCGCCAACCCTCGCAGATCACTACCTCCGAGTTTCATTTCCCTGCACTGTCTAGTGCTAGAGATCTGCCAGCTTCTAGAGGCTCCCCCCTGGGCTATTGTCTTACGCAGACAAGCTCAGACCGGACTGCTCCACCATGAGCTTTGTAACACCCAGTTTTCTAAAATAAGGGTAATTTTGAAATTTTGTGAATAAATTTATTTAATTATGAAATTTAAATAATAATATGATTTTTGGTGATTTTTAATCAATTTAAAATTATATAAAATTATGACTTGTGATTTTGGTGTTTTGCTAGTGTAATCCTAGAGACAGCTTGACCTAGAGCCTAGCCATGTGATTAAGGTATTTTATTTATCATTTTTAGCTTGAGGGTATTTTGGTCATTTTGAATTTATTTGAATTTAATAGGATTTATTAGAATTTATTGGAATGTATGTGAATTTGTTATTAATTAAATAATTTCTTGGTGTCTTGTTAGTCTTTAACCTAGAATGGACCTAACCAAGAAGCTTAGACTCAACCCAGGGGCTAAGTTTGAATGGTTAACTTAAGTTGTGGCTAGAAAATATCTAGTTAGGATCTAAGTAGGAGTTTTAATTAGTGAGACTTGATTTATTGAAATGGTGTTGAACTTGATTAGCCTAGAGAAGGCCCAAAGCCCATGACTTGAAACCCTAACCCTAATTTCATCCTTTATGACCAGCCACTAGGTCATTCCAACCCTATAAAATTTCTCCTCCTAATGTTCTTGCCTCTTTTATATCATTTCTCCATTTGACAAAAACCAAGGTTTGTTCCCTTCTTCAAAATTCATATTTTATTCATTTAACCTCCTATTTCATCCTAGTCTTTTGCATTGAGTCCTAATTGATGTTTATGGACTGTTGGTGGAGAGCCATTTTAGTTTGGAATCAATTTGGAGCATTGGGCTATCAAGAAGAACACCCCCCATTTGAAGCTTTTTCATGATATTTGCACCTATAGGTAAAACCCCTTAAATTGTATTTTAATTCCGATTTCTTTGCATATTAGGCTAGATCTAGGAGTCCCCTAGCTGTCCCTAAGGTTTGGTTGGATTTCGTGTCCGTTTGGTGTCCATATCGGACACGTATCATAGTGTGTAGTTAGGTGTTTGTTAAAATGCCTCATAGGATTTTATTTTCGATTTTTATAAAACTAATTATATGTATCCCTAGATCTACATGTTTGTATTAATTTTTGTGAAGACTGAAAGTATTTTCGTGTCGTTTCCGTGTCGGAAACGGCCGTGGACACGCTGCACGACACCGCGCACGGTTGCCCTGCCTCCCGAGCACTGTAGCGGACACGACACAGCACGTCTTGACACGAAATTTTGTGGACACCTAGACCACGTGTCTGACACTACACTGACAAAATTTTAGCCCATCTTATCGAGCGGTTTGGGAGAAATCCCGCCCGCATCGAATTGACACTGCACTGCTACGCGTGAAAAATCGTATTGTTTTCTCTTGACACAACCCTTGTGGACAGGGTGCAGGGTGACACACATGTAACCCTATGTTGGGCGAACACGTGGACACATACACGAGGTCATTGGTATCGCGTGTCGTGTCCACGAGAGCCTGGACACGCTGCACGAGCCTGTCTGTACACACTGGCTGATTCACACTGTTTTGAACAATTTGGACACCTTCGTATCCATTGTTTGGACACGTGGACACCTTTAACACATGCACACATGGTCGACACATCTATGACACTACTGTACACGAATGTATTGGTTTTTGAATTGCTTTGATAATTGAATTCGGTTTGGGATGGATTGCCAATTTCTGATACATTGTAACTGGGATACTGTGTTCGAATGGGGTTTTATGTGTTTTTTTAACTGAATTAGATTGTTAAATACATATTGTACATGTTATAAATTTATTGATAGATGTGTAGATAACTGGGAAGATAAAGGGAATGGGTTGTATTCAAATTTCACTGGTTAAATGACTGAACAGTAATGTTAACTGAGAACAATCTCATTCTTCCCTCTCTATTTTTTCATGAAACATGATAAGTTATGTAAACTGAATTATTGAATGATGTTAAAATCCTAACAGCTAGTTCACTTTAGTATTTCGAAATTGTTGGGTTAATTGGATTCGAATTTGTATGTATCAGTTGGCGGTTATATGTAGATCCAATTCACACCCTATTGGCCAAGCCCCTTTGGTTTATTCAGGAATTTCTTGACTTGTGCTCAGTTTAGAATATTAACCTATATCAAGATGAAACCCTGTTATGTTTAGATGAGTCCAGATATCTACCTTAGCATTCAGTTCTGTGGTTCTTCTTGTTATTATGTTCAGATTCGATAAAGGGTATTGTCCTGCATCTATAGGATTAGTTCAATCCTGGACACTAGTGCATGCTCCTTAGACAATTCCCTGATTGCTTTTGTTCAGTTCTTGTTGATGTCCTGTCCATTTCTTCATGATTTAGCTACTGCACTATATTAGGAAACAGTCCCTTCCTTCATGTGCAGCCTATATTTGTATGTTCAGTCCACCTTAGGAGGTTACTTAGGCTTTCCATACCTCTATTTCAGATTGCTTATCATGTGTGTGAAGGATACTTATCTGTTAGAGAATAAAGGGAATGTGATTGTTATGCCTGTGGTTGTTCACATCACACACACACAACCTGGAAATTATCATGTGCACACTGTTTCCATCCACACACATACACATTTACATCTAAAACTGAAATCTGAAAACCCCTGTCCTACACACACTCTATTGACACACACACATATGTGCTACACACACTCTCACAAGACCACAACCATTGAGCACCCACACCATGAACTGATTTCCTTTCCTTCCTCATAAACTGAGTTTTTCCCTATTGACATAAACCTGAGATTCTTTGTTAAACTGAGATGTTGTGTTCAATGAGTTTTATGTGTTTTAACTGAATTCAATTGGTTTAAATACGAATTTTGAATGTATAAATGTATTGACAGATATGTAGATGTCTGGGGATTTCAAGTTGGGCTTGAAATGGTTTACAAACTGTCATTTGGTTTCACTTGCTGAATTCACCATAAAAAAATCTGAGACCTAATTGTTACCCACACACACATGCACAAACTGGCATTCTACATCCATGTACACACTTTACATATCACACACATATATGTGAATCACTTTGACACACTCCCTATGTTTCCTGAGAATGAAGGGGTTGTGGTTGTTCACAGTTTGGTTAGAGCTTTATTGGTATTTCAGTTTTTGAACTATGGATGTGAACACACATGATTAGCCTCACCCACATCACCCTCTATATCTCTCTATATATATTTTGATATATGGTAATATATATATATATATATATATATATATATATATATATATATATATATATCACTACAACAAAAAGACCTTTTAATGACGCTCGATAAGGAGTTTTAATGACGGCTGACACATAAGCGTTATTAAGTTGAAAAATACCTTTTTCTATGACGGTTTGGGCTAATTTTGGACTTTTTATAACATTTATAAAACAAAGCGTTATTAATAGTTTAGAGCGGTGGCAAACTTGTAATATTTGTTAAGTTCATTTTTTGACAAAAACCCGCGCTTCAACAAATTTTTTTCTCTCCCTCTGGTTCTGGTCTTCTCCTTCTCCGATCCTTTCTTCTCCCTCCACTCCCCCAACTCCAAAATCCCAAAGATCCAAAATCCTAACTCTAGTTTAGCAACACCCTCCTCTCCTCTTCTTCTCCTTCCTTTCCCCCAACTCCAAAACCCTAACCCTAGATACAAAACCCTAAACCTAGTTAGAAAGGGAGGAGGAGATGGGGAGGGAGCTGGCGCGGCGGGTCGGCTTCAGATCGGGTTTAGTGGGATCCGCCAAGCAGTTATCTTCTTGGCTTCGCTGATCGGCTTCCTCTCGCCGGTCATGGATCTGGAGTTTGAGGGACTGGACGGGGCCGCGCTGCCGACGAGGGGGTCGATGAGTTCAAGCCTTCATGCGCCGCCTTTCCGAGTTCAAGTTCTGGTAATTACTTACTACCCTCTTTTTTGAGCTATATCGGTTGAAATCTGAAGATTTCTACCCTATATAACAACAACAAAACAATTGTCCAGCCTTTATATCCCAAATGTTTGGGTTGTCTACATGAATCCTTCTCTTACATTGAACTCTATTTGGTAATCTACTTTGTAAAGGTAGAGCAGTCAAACACTGAATACTAACAATGTGATATTTGTGTTACCAATGACTACTGGCACTGTGAGGTAACACTCGGAACCTGTAACAGAGAGAATTCCATATACAGAGTAGTTAAGAATGGGAAGACATGAATGATCTTATCATTCAATGGAGTAATATTTTGATGGATTAATAGCTCTTTCTGGTACTTAGCAAAACCATTTTGATGAATCAGCATCGTTAATCGTAGGCATCCTTCATTGATTAATTACAAAATCATACAAATCAAGTAGAATGGATACCCTAACATAAGAATACAAGAAGGGATCAAGTTGGTGAAAGTTGAAGGTATTCAAGCGGTAATTAGTTTGTATAATATATCCAATGGTAATATGATATGCGTTTGTTTACTTTTCCAGTTTAGTGCTTTCTGCATCTCTTAGAATTAACTTTTCTCATCAAAGGATGGGGCAAATATATATTTTATGTCATTTGCACCAAATTATTTATTTTGCTCAAAGTTGCATTACTTGCTCAAGTTATTTACTTTTATATTGTTTTGAAGTTGAATTGGACAGTATGATGTCATGCTGCATTCAACTGACCAACAACACTGATCTGTTTGTTGCCTTCAAGGTAAGCTAGCTAACTTATGTTCTTCAATTGCTCATTCTTTCCTGTTGCTTATATTACATCTTTTAGGGGTATATAGTCATATATCAATGTGAATTGATGCATAATATTTCATACTTCAAATTGTAAATAGTTCAAAGTCACCATGGCCGAAGAAGTATACTGTTTGCCCAAATACGAGAATCATTCTCCCTGGCTCACACTCGATGTTACAATCACAATGGCTGCCCAGACGGAGGCTCTAGTTGACATGCTATGCGAGGACAAGTTCCTTGTCCAGAGTTCCATCGCATGGGATGGTGCAACAAGGACATAACCCGAGAAATGGTAAATTGCTTTGTACTCCCTTTTTGTGAATAGTTGGGAACTATATAAATCATTACTTACATTTGGTCGCAACTCTACATTTTTTTTCAATGTAACGTAGAACTTTTTGAGATAATTGTTCAAAAGGACTTTATCATGAATCTTTTTTTGTATTTCAGTTCGAAAAGAGCCACGTTAAGGTCGTTGAGGAGTTTAAGATGCCTGTGTTCTTTATCCCTCTCAATCCTCCATTAGTAGTCCAAGAGGGATCTTCGCAAAGTCTGGAAGATGGGAAGGAAAGTCTACCTATGTCTAGTACTGTAAGTTTTCTCTTAGTTCCCTATCTATTTTTTAGGCGCATAGGGTATTGTTGGAAACCAAAGCTTGAGGCCTTAATTTTGTAGGGAAGATATGTGGTTCAAGCATTTGTTATTCCAATGACAAGAATTTCATTTTATTCAAGAAAAATTTCAATCCCCACCCCCGAAAACTGCCAATTAGAAGGGTCCTATATCGATTCAGATACTGCGGTTTCAAAGGTGGCAATTTTATTGGTTATAATTCTGGAGTGCAAACTAAATCTACTTTTTTGCTTAGCTGATGATTATAATGAA
>JANAVB010000397.1:13134664-13468665 GCA_029216955.1 Iris pallida | reverse complement strand
GTAGAAAACTCGGATGGCTGGTGGATGAAACCTGCGTGGACTTGACAGGCTTGCATTTTCGTGCATAGTCTATTGCAATCTGAAAGCATCGTGGGCCAGAATAGCCCATTCGGCGAAGACGATCTTGTAATTTCGGGCCAGGCTGATGGACCCACAGATGCCTCATGAGCTTCAGCACGGCTTCTTTGGCTTCTGTATTTGACAGACTCGAAGCAGAATCCATCATATGATTGCCGATATAGCATTTTCGTCTCTGTATCGTAGAAGAATCTGAGGGAACGTCTTCTGATAGAAGTGGCTTCCTTCGGATTCTCTGGCAGGATATCGTAGACTACGAAGTCACGAATGGTTGTCTCCAGTCGGTGCTTCGTCAACTGTTAGTGCAGAGTAACTCTCGACACATTGAACATTATTCCTGGGACAGACAACTCACGGCCTATGATGTCACCAGATGATGATCATGATTCGGTACTGCTAGGGAACGCGGCCAGGCTGCTAGGGCATCGGCTTCAATGTTCTGGAGCCTGGGAACGTATCTATGAAAACCCTTCCTAGGACGAGATGATGTCAATCGCTATTTGGTGATAGGGGATCATGTCTTCATGACGTACTTTGTATGAGCCCCGGATGGTTAACGATTAGCTGCGAATCGCCGTATGCTTCAAGGTACTCTCCCCCCAGCTCCTTCGTAAGTCGGAGGCCAATGACCAAAGCATTGTACTCTGACACATTGTTCGACAGGGCTCCGTGAGGGAATAGCCCGATTGATTACTAGCCCGGGGAGAAATCAGCACTACTCCGACTCCAGCAACGATGTTGCCCTTGGCCCAGTTCTAGAAGCACCGTCAAAGAAACATTCGTCATACGGTATCATGGGAGGCCACATTTGAATTGGCGACCTCATCTGGAATCTTTGTCTATTCTGGTTGACTTCGAACTTGGATGAGCTGCTAAAAAGTCTGCCAGAGCTTGACCCTTAACAGCCTCTGTGGGACGAAAATCATGTGGTAGGGAGACAATAAAATTGCCCAGGTAGCGAGGCGAGAGCTGAGTGCACCTGGTTTGGTCATGAGGACCCTGAGGGGGTTAACTCTTGATACGACATGGATGTTTATCCCGTGACGTAGTGTCGCATCTTCTGAATGGCGAAAACCAGAGCAAGACACTCTTTCTCCACGGCGTGTATCGATGCTCCGGCACCATCATCATTCGGCTGAGGTAATATATGGCTTTCTCATGACCTGATCGTTGTTTTGTGCTAGCAAAGCACCGAGAGAATGTTCCATTGCTCGTACATAGAGCAGGAATGGTCTTCCAGCAACCGTGGCTACCAGGACTGGAGGGTTCGTCAGATATTCTTTGATGCTGTCGAAGGCGCGTGGCATTCTTCATCCCATACGAATGAAACGCCCTTCTTCATGAGGTGGGTGAATGGCTGACATCGTCCGGAGATGTTAGAGATAAACCTCCTGATATAGGCCAACCTTCCTTGAAGGCCTCGGAGTTCACGAAGATTTCTCGGGGACCCATCTCCATGATTGCCTTCATCTTCTCAGGGTCTATGTGGTACCCTGGGAAGTAATAATGAAACCCAAAAACTTTCCGTTAGATACGCCCAAGAATGATTTTGTGGGATTCATCTTCAAATTGTGTGTTCACATCAGGTCGAACACTGTCCTCAGATCATGCAGATGATCTTCTTTAGAGCGGCTCTTGACGGAGATGTCGTCGACGTAGCATTCCACTGTCTTGCACAGGTGGTCTCTAAAGATGATGCTCATAGCTCTTTGATAGTGGCGCCAGTATTCTTTAAACCGAAAGGCATGACTGTGTAGCAGTATGTGCCAATTGGTGTTCGAATGATGTATTCTTTTTGCATCAGGAACATCTTGATTTGGTTGTACCCCGAGAAACCATCCATAATGACATACGCTCAAAGCCGCAGGTGTTGTCGATCATGATGTCTGTGATAGGGAGAGGGAACTCATCCTTAGGACACGCCTCATTATATTGCAAAAGTCGATGCAGATTCGAATCTTTTCGCTCTTCTTGAGGACTAGTACTATGTTGGCGACCCAGTCTGGATGTTGTTCCTACGGATGAAGCCGCTGGCTATCAGTTTATTGACCTCAGCTTCAATGGCATTCATGATGTCGGGGCGGAACCGTCGTTGCTGTTGTTTGACCAGTTTTGTGTCCAGCGGATGCTGAGTTTGTGAAATGCAACCTCGGGGTTCAGTCCTGGCATGTCTTCGTAGCTCTAAGCGAACACGTCGATGTATTCTTTGACGAGTTGCAGTAGCGATTCTCGCTCTTCGTTTGTCAGACTCTTACTGACGAAGATGGGCTTTGGAGCGGATTCATCACCGAGATTAACTTGCACCACCTCATCCTCGGTGGGAGGCTCTCTCTGTTCGAACCGCTTCTTCCATTGCGCATCTAGTTGTTGTGCCCATGGCTCTAACTCAAGAAGTTCAGGAATGTCTTCATCTTCTTCGTAGGCGTCGGTAAATGCCATATTGACGGACCAGACTTGCCTGAGCATGTTTCCAATGCTGACATCTGAATCGGAAGTGGGTGATTCGGTTGAGTGTGAATGCCAGTCGCATTCTTTGTCTGAGCTTTCAGGGGTTGTTGCCGGTGTAACTAACCCAGCCCATATCTGGTTTTGTTGTAATAGTCTCGTGGTTTCCCAGTCGGGATCGGCAATTATAAGGGTAACCGCCGTCCAGTACCGTAGTTTAAGCCTGGTGTAGTTTCCAGATTATACCCTTGTTTTTGCATGAAGTACTTGGATTGGGAACTATACAGATAAAGGGGCAATCTCCCGGTGTCGAGTTCGAGATCAATTCTTCAACCCTAAAGGGTTGTGGGTCATTCTTCCGGCCGAAGATGATTGGATGATCCTCTCTCTCGATTATGCGGTAAGCATCTTCCACTGGAGTAAGTTGGTTTGCGGTGTAGACATTTGTTACATGTGTGTGCAGGTGAGTGCCCTTACCGTGTTCTATAGCATTGTACAAGGTTATTAAGCTCGAGATAATTCAAAGATAGCCCTTTATTGATGAAATAAGGTATCTTTTTTAGTAGGATTACATCATTTGCGGATGGCACATCAGTGTAAGCAGCCACATACTTGGCCAGTTCTGACTCTTCTTCAGCTACCCCCTGTGAAGACTGAAAGGATGACTTAGGCAGCTTAATCATCAGGGGCTCTATGGGTGGAGCAGAACGTGGAGTCATTGGCGTACTAGCCACCCCCAGTTTGGTGCTCGGTACTGAACGGGGAGTTGTTGGCTGGCTAGCAGTCCTCGGCTTAGTGCTCGGCTGGCGATTCCTTCTGGAAGACGAATCGTCATCGGCTTGACAGGGGGATTGGGCTCCTCTGTTTGTTGTTGGCTAGCTCTAGGCAGCCTGATTGTCAGTGGCTCTGTCATGGGTCTTGGTGCTTGGCCAGACCTTGGTAGTCGGATTATCATCTACTCCTCCTGTGCAGAGAGGCTGATTGCGTCCTTACGCAGAGTGGCTGTAAGGGCACAGTTGTGCCAGGTTTGCGGGCTTGGAGGTGGATCGTCAGGTTCTTCTGATCCAGTTGCTGCCGCATTTTGAGCTTGAGTATCTCCTTCGACAAGATGCTTTCTCGACTTCTCGTACAAGCATGAATCTGAGTAGTAGAATTCGACCCCTTTAAAGGGATCGATGTCGACAAATTTTGTCCTTACGAAGCCATGCTTGTCGACGTACTTGAAGCACCGGTGCAGTGTGGAGGCACGATCATCTAATCGTGTATCCAATGATGCCCCAGGAGAATATTGTAGGAAGTATCCGCATATATGACATAACAGGTCACTTCTGACTGAAGGTTGCCGATTTGGCACTTCAAGCGAATTTTTCCGATCGGATAGCTTCTGTCTGAATTGAAACCGCTGATGTTGGTGCTAGTTGGCATCAGGCGATGCATTGGGATGCACAGATGATGTAGTAGGCTCTTCGGGATGATGGTTATGGAAGAACTGGGGTCAATATGCATTCGATCGACCTTGATATGCCAATATACCCAGTATAATACAGAGGGCGATCGTGCAGGTTGGTTTTGATAAGCATATCCTGCGGAGTGAAGACGATGTTGGGCATTGCGCCTGTAAGTGCTGTCCTGGAGATATGTAGGCGAGCTTTCCCCGGTGAGATTGGACTGAGCCAGATATGCGTCGGCGTTATGGAGTGCTTCGCTCAGCGCGCTCAGCGCGACGTGAACGTCCTTGGAGAGTCTCAGGAGTTCGTATAGCGATAATTTGGCCGGTGTGTTGGCCAATTATGCCAAGATGTCAAAGTTGTATGGCCTCTCCAGCCCATGAGGCGTCTCTTCGGAGCGGTTTGTCGAAGCGAGTCTCCTTCGGCCTATGCTTGTCGGTCGTCGAAGCGGCGAAGGTCCTGGAGCATCAGCAGCTGTCGGCTGATGGTCTTCAGCCGAGTTACCCGGTGGAGGTTGGGTTTGTGCACCGAGCGGGTAACAACAGCAGTAGCTTTTCGACCTCTGCCGAGATTGTGCGGCATGATTTGACTTTCCCCATTCTTCTTCTTGCTGGTGGAGGAAGGTACGGACTGAGTCACCTCAGGTACCAAGTCGGATGGACCCATATAATCTCCCACCGTGATGTGGTAAGGGGTACTAGATCAGCAGCCTGGTCTGGGAGGTGGAAGGTTAGCGACCTCCATCTTTTCTCTGTGGAGGGTTGTCACGACCCGCACCCTAGAGTAAGGGCACAGAAGGGTACATCCAGCCTACGCCGCAGTGTCGGCGGTAGAATGCTGTCCTAGGTCACAACATCTAATAATATAATGCTAAGCAGTTTATACTCCCCGAATGGGGGTGACATAGCAGAAAATAAACTCATCACAACTAAGGAAGAAGAAGCACGATATGATATAGAACTCAATGAAATACAGATGATCAGAAGAGTCTAATATAGCATCTCAGCAAACATCCAGAATACAAGGTCTCAACTATAGAGTATGAAAGATATATACAATCCAGATCTCAATGACAGAAATAGAGCCTAACTAAACTAGTCCCAAGACAACATAAGTAAGATAAGCCTAACTAAACTAGTCTAGGCAGTAGGGGTAATGTCATCAGCTAGGCTGGTCCTCCTGAGAGTCCAGCTAAGTGTCGTCTAGGGCTGTCCCATAGAAGGTGTCAACACCAGCCTCATCCTCGTCCTCTGTAAACATTCAACGGTGCCCAATCAGGACGAAGCGAGCACAATATATCTCAACAGTTCATAGCAGGTTAGAAAATATAATCATGCAGTAAAGTAAGATACAGGAAACTGAAGGAAAGTACAGAATGTAAACAGAGAGAGAACTGTAATAGAAATATCTACTATAAGTAGAGAACTAACAGTGGCTAGTGAGTCAGAGTACAATATAAATATGTGAATGGCATAGGAGATTCTGATACTAAACTACGGAAAAGATTCTGATGCTACATACTTGGATATTATTCACATGTCTACTTCTACTCTCCCGTACCCCCAATCAATACACAAGGATCCAGCCAGGTTATGTTATGATCCATGCAATGGCCCACAAGGGGTGATACATGGTAGGCCCAAAAATGGGTGATTCTAGGAAAGCCCATAAATGGGTGATTCAAGAAAGACTCTGTGATCATGAGAGTACATGTCACAAGTGATCAATGAACCATGAAGCATAGTGATACACAATGTATGTGATACGTACAGAACATGTAGTATCCGATGCTTCCTGAAGGGATAACATCTGAAGAAAGGATCCATATAGTACTAATCCGTGTGACCAATGTGACAGTATCAAGTAAGTAAAGTAATTTAAAGCAGTAGAATAATTCTAACAGGATAAAAATGGTCAGAGAATGTACTCGCCTGTATCCTGAGTATCTAAAGAATATCTACTGTCCGAGGAGTGGTGTCTGTCTCCTATAGAACAGTACAAGTCACTATAAGTCTAAAATGATAATAAGATGCAATTCAATGCATTCTATATGAATCTAGGTCAATCTAGACCGAAGTCAACTCTTGGTCAACTCTAGTCAACTAGACTAGTCAACTAGGTCAACTAGGTCAAACCTAAGCCAAACAAGTCTCGCTAGGCCTAACCAGCCTATTCTAGCAAGCACACCACATCTAGGCTATACAAGTCAACTACACAGCCACTAGGCATTCAAGCCAAACACAGGTTATGAGCCATAGGCTAAACACCCATAGGCTATGTGCCCTGTATATAGGCCATAGGCCATATCTCTATATCATACATAGACCATACCACACATTCACACATTTATTTAATTTAATATAGATAGCACACATTTACATATAGCTACATTGATATATATATCACATATAGATATATATGTATATATAATATATAATATATATATATATATAGATATATATATATATATATATATATGCCTAGAGTGATATGGAGAGGGACATGTGTGTGTCGAGTGTTTAAGGTGGCAGTGAGTGAAACATAGAGTGATATATGTGTTAACAGGAATTGAAGAGTGTCAAATAGGAATAGGAAACGGTGCTTGTGTAAACCTGTGAGGGTGTGGACATGTAAGCATGGTGTGTGTTTAGAGAGTATGTGATGGCAGTAAAAATCAGTGTATATGTCATTAGGAACAAGTTAGTGTAAATACATGTGAGGGTGTATCATGTGAGTGTCAATGTGAATTGAATGGAAAATCAGTGAACTAATTCTCAGGTATATATGAAATGACAGCTTATTAGAACTAACTCACATGTGTGGTGTCCACAGGAATTAGAACTAATCTCAGGAAATTGGGAGATAAATGATAGTTAAAACAACCAACTCACATTCCTCACTGAAATCCTAACTAATCATGAACCAACCTAGCTATGACTAGCACAATGTATGGATTAACATGGAAAAATGAACTTTCAAAATCAGTTTAAGAAGAATGAAGGTTCAGAATCTAGTATCCAGGACTATGTATCAGTCCAACCCTTGTTGCCTCAACCAATTCATGACCATCATTAAAATAAGCTAATACACACCTGTGATCGAATCTAATATGGCATTTTAATATTGAATTCAGTTTTGAATGTGTTAGCTAAAACGTGTCAAGGGTCTCAGTTCTCAGGTTACTTAGGAAAAACAGTGAATGGGTTAACTAGGAAGCAGTCTCAGGGTTCAGGAAATGACAGTGGTGTATGTGTGTGAGGGTTATGTGTAACATAGGGGTGGGTCAAAATACTGAACTGTGTAGGCATGTGTGTGTGAGGCGTTTAGCCGAAGAGCAAGTGTTAGCTCGATTGCAGCTTTTACTTATTGTCTGCCTACGGGCTGTAACATGATTGACAAGTCCGGGGGTTGATCATGTTGACTGAACTCTTGCTAGTCCTCACATTTTGTAACGACTAGCTTCATGACCATTCCGAATATGTAATATATGGGACGTCTTACTATTGTGTATTTGGTGGTCTGACATCTTGTAACTATTATTAGTTGGTTGAGATTGAGACAATAGGCTATCTATGACCTTAAGAGACTGATGGATTATAGTGAAACCCTCACATATCTAGACAGCCGTGATCGTATAGCGGTGTGAATTCCATTCCGTTATACGTAGCTGGCTATGTCTGCCTCCGCTCTCCAGTACTCTGGTTTTGGGGCGTAACATTATGTATCTTGCTATGTCCCTGAGGACCCGATGATCTCCTCAGGTTTAGCGATTGCATGGAGTTAGCTAGTAGTTCTGGATGGCGAAGGATTTTGCGACTCTTGTGGGATTCAGGTATCATAATTATGTTTGTTATCTTTTCGTGCTTTCTTACTTTATCATGTTTCCTGATTCAGTTTAAACTCTTGTTATTTCCTTTAGAGTCTTATCGGACATATATGCTAGTGGGCTGCAGACCACGACCCATAGTGTTCATTCATGTTTCATATTCATATTGTGGATTGAGATATAGATTTGTTTACCATGATTTGGCAGTATACCATAGCCTTGACAGCGTTTACGTATTCGAGTCGGACTGGAGTCCGTTCGATACGTAGCTGGCTTGTTCACGTGCTCAGGATCCAGGATCGTATCTCCACCAGAGATAACCGGTAATAGGGAAGTGCATAAGTGACCCATACGTTAAGAAACTGTTCTTCCCACCCAATGCTTAACAGAGTCATATCCATGTCTCATATACCTCTACTAACTGCTAAGCTCCTAACATGCCTCTACTAGCAGTTAGCCCTAACGCATGCACGAGAGGGATCAGTCCATACGCTAGGACCTCTATATGCTACTTGTCTCACACATCCTCGTGGTACAACTGTGTCGAGGCATATACAATACACTACAAACGGTAGTCCCCTAACTCTAGGTTCATATGCAATCAAAGGATAGTAACAAAGTAACTAATAATCACTGAACATGTAGTAAATCAAGAACTGTAATAACTGGAAATAATTAACAGTAATATGTAAAATGCAGACTGAATATAAATAGTATAATGGCAAGGTATCTTGCCTGAGGTTATGTGCAAAAGGGAATAATCCAGTAGCTCAAATCGTCAAATAAACGAATCAAGAAAGCTAAATCCCGCAGATGAGATGCTGCAACAAATATCACGAACGAGTTTGGAATAAAAGATATGCCTAGGAAACGCCTGTCCGAAAGTCAAATCTGAAACAGGGGCAAATTCGTAATTTCGGGTCAAAACGATATCCACTGTTGGACCCGCTTTGCACGAAATACGTGCCAATATCTACAATCTCTAAAGTCGTCAAACTACATGTCTACAGATTTGTTTTGATGAGACAAACCCAACGGTATGTCAAATTTTGGATTCCGGTAGGCCGTACACAAAATCGCCCGTTGAGTGGGATTGTGGGCCCGCCAAAATAGCGTCCCTGTCAACCTTCTCAGAATTGTACCAAACATGGCATACAGGACCAGAAAAATAATACAATCATGTTGGCGCAAGTTTCGTCTCAATCTGACGACTGTACATGAAGTTATGGCCATGCTTGCAAAAGGTTGATACGGGGGTATCTCGACGGATACGTACTGATTTCGTCGCGCATATGCAACGAAATCGAGTTCCGTCAGTTCCCACACGTCGACAACATCCATACGCGCCTTTCGATGTGTATAGTGCGCGACCACGTCGCCCGGTTTGTCGGACGCATGCCGTAGGGGTGTTTTCTATTTTTCAAAAATAGAATTTATAATTTTTCGTGAAACTTTAACAACGTGTAACTTTTTACACACTAGATGAAAAGTGAATCCAAAGGTGCGTTACAATCTCGGTTATGTTGTCTTTGACTGTCTTCAATTAGTTTCTACAAAATTTTAATATACGTAAGAAAAGTGGCCGACAAGTTGATGTTTCAAAACAGTTTTTAATATTCCAGAAAAATGGTTTTTCTCCAACTTCGTCTCGATTTTTCGAGCAAGTTGGATGGCCATGTCGAAATCTACCTAGGGGATCTCGAAGGGTCATGTGGGCTTTCTACATTAATTTACGGATCAAAAATGAACTAGAATCGAGAGAGAAATCCAATAGAGAAGTTGGTACCTTGGTTTTGTTTTCTGTTGATGTTGTTGTCGTTTGTGTTTGGTGGTGGTGTTGCCGTGGCGACCATGAGGCGGGGCTGCTGTGCCTGGGCGCGGAGGTGCTCGCCGGGAAGGGAGTACAGGGTGAGCGGAGGGGAGAGAGAAGGAGAGAGATTGGGGTTTGGGTTTTAAAAACATATATATATATATATATATTATTCTATATATTATATACTTTATATATGATATATATACCATATATATATATATATTTGTTTTTTTTTTTTTTTTTTTTTTTTTTTTTGGGGGAAAAGGTGTCTTTATTGAAAATAAGAGGGTAATGAGTACATCCAACCTCAGAGACAGCCCCACAAAAACAACTAAAACAACGGAACAACACACTCAACTAAACCCAGTGCGGAAGAGAGCCAATATGTCGACACCCAGAAAGAGACTTCCGCAGCTGTCGAGACACCTCCCGGAGCAAAAAATCAGCATCCACAGCGCTCCCCTCATACCTGAATTTATTCCGGTTCTTCCAAAGAACCCAAATAATAGCACCCGATAAAGAACGCCTAAGGTGACTACCTGGTCCCCGCCACCATCTCATGAGGAAGTTCTTAAAGTCCCGCTGAAGACGAACCCGAAGGAATCCACTGAAGAATGTCCAAACCCTCCTGGCAACATCCCCATGAAACAAATATGATCCGTAGTCTCAACCTGAGCTACCCGGCAGCAATGGCAACGGGAGGCCAGGTGAAAACCGATCCTCTGAATATTGTCGTCAGTGGGGAGGCGATTGTGACAGGCACGCCACATCAGAATACTCCACTTCGCCGGAATGCAAAGCCCCCAAATATGAGAAAATCGGATAAGTGGGATGTCGAGGACGACAGCTTCGCCAAGCAGCAGCGAGAGAGAACGAGCTCATCTTCTCCCCCCAAACAAGGGCAATCTGGATCTGACGTACAACGCAGAGTAGCAGCCAAAATTCTCCGACCAACCTCCTCTCCAAACACATCGGATATCAACTGGAAGTTCCATCCAGTATCGGACCAAAGATCCCGGATGGAAAGGCCCCCGTTGTCAGCATCCCGAGCTCTAGAATCCCGATCTTTCCGCCCACGCTCGGATAGGGGCCGGATAACCACTACCTGCTGCACCGGTCTTCCCATCCTTGCCGCCAGTCTCGCAGAGCGACGGAGCGGGCCTCGCGCCACCGCCGCCAGCCGCCCTATGCGTCCACACCCGCCCCCCCCTACCAAACCCGCCCCCCCTACCAAACCCGCCTCCCCCTCCAACACCTCCCCCCTCTCCGTAGCAACGGTCGGCCCAGCGTGCATCGCCTGGGCCTGACGTCGTCGACCCCGAGCCACCCGCCCTGCAGCAGCCGACCCCCTCCGGGTGCCTCGCTCCGCCGATCGCCCAATACGGAATCCCCCCGGGAGCCACGCTTCACACCTAGCCGAACCATAACCACGGCCAAGTCTGAAGAAAATATGAGGCTCCGCTAACCTCCTTCCACGAAGCAAACGCCGCCAAACATGCGAGCTCTTAGAAGTCAAGAAGGCGTCGCAAGGATGCCGCCGCCGAAAATACTTGGCTTTCAACAAATCCACCCAGAGGCCCTCCCATGCCGCAGCTTCCACCACAGCTTCATCGAAAAAGCATCCATTACATCAGAGAGACGCTTGATCCCGAGACCCCCTTCCGACTTAGTACGTGTAACATAATGCCAAGCCATCCAGCTGCGCTTACCAATTCCGTCTTTACTTCCCCAAAAGAATGCTGCAAACATCCTCTCAATCGTCCGAAGCACCGATCGGGGAGGACAACAAGCTGCCAAGGTATACATAGGGACAGAAGAAAGAACATTTTTAATCAGAACAAGCTTACCCCCTGGCGACAAAATTTTGTTGTGCCAACCAGCCAACTTCGAACGGATCTTGTCCAGCAAAGTGGAAAACATAGAAGCATTCCTCCGCCCACAAGATAAAGGACATCCCAAGTATGAAAATGGCACCGAGCCCGTGCGGAAGCCAAATAAATCTGAAATAGTCCTCGCACGCGACTCATCCAACGGTGACGCAGAGTAAAGAGCAGATTTAGAGAAATTAATCTTCTGGCCCGACACCACCTCATAACGGAGGAGAACCTGCTGCAAAGTCCGCAAACCACCAATGTCGCCGGAAGTAAAAATAAGGACATCGTCGGCATAAGCAAGATGAGAAATCCTCGCCCCCCAATCGAGTGTGATAAGATGACCGTCGATTAGTATCACCCAGGATTTTGAGGTTCCTGGATAATACTTCTGCAGCAATAACAAAGAGAGCTGGGGAGAGAGGATCCCCCTGACGCAGACCTCTCGATGCCGGGAAGTAATCACTGGGAGCACCATTGAGCAGAACTGCAAACCGAACGTCAGCCAACAAGCGATAAATAATATCACAAAATGTCTCACCAAATCCGAATCGCCGAAGAACCCGAATGAGGAAGCGCCAGTTGACTCTATCATAAGCCTTCTGCATATCAAGTTTGATAGCAACATTGCCTCCATGATTGTGCTCCTTCATAGACGCCACCATCTCCTGAGCAATAACAATATTATCCACTATCTCTCGCCCCTGCACAAATGCACTCTGCTCTGGGGAGATAATTTTAGGCAGAATGTGCCTCAACCTGCAGGCAATAACCTTTGAGATAATTTTATTACAAAAATTGCACAGGCTAATCGGACGGAAATCAGAGAGCGTCCTCGGATGCTCGACTTTAGGAATAAGATAAAGCAAGGTGTCAGAGATGGACTCCGGAAGATGGGCCCCAGCGAAGAAAAGGCCCACAGCTTCCTCCACATCCGCAGCAACAATATCCCAGCAAGTAAAGAAGAACTTTCCGGAGAAGCCATCTGGACCAGCACCGCTCCCCAGGTCCATGCCTCGAACAACCTCCAATAATTCTGATCTGTCGGGGATCCTGACAAGGCCTGAATTATCCTCCGCGGAAACCAGGTGAGGAATAACATCTAGAAAAACATCATCATCCTGGGTGGGCTCGACCCGAAATAGAGACGAAAAGTAAGCATTAGCTTCCAATGCAACCTCAGCTTCCGAGCCCGTTTCCGAACCATCAGCCCGAATAATCTTCATAATAGCCGCCTTCCTCTGCCGACTCCGGATACAAGCATGAAAATAGCGGGAATTCTTATCGCCTTCCAAGTCCCACTTGAGTCTGGCCTTCTGTTTCCAGAAGGACTCCTCAATCTGAACCCGGTTCTTCAACTTAGCCACCTTCTCCATCCAGGAAGCTCTACCTCGCTCAGACGGGAATCGGTCATACGCAGCTTCAGCTTCCAGAGCGGCGTCCTCCGCCTGCTTGACTTCCTGGAATACATCTCCAAAAGTGGCTCTACTCCATCCAGATAAAACCTGACCAACTGTCCGAAGGCGCATACCCAGACGCACAAGGCCATCAGAATGCCACGACGACTCCCACGCCCGGGCAACCACCGACAGAAAATCCGGATGAGACGTCCAAAAGTCCAGAAATCTGAACCCCCGACGCTGGAAAGACGATACCGGCATACAGGAGATGAGAAGAGGAGCATGATCCGACTCCGCCCGGTTGAGATGATCACAAGAAAGAGAAGCACCATCCAGCCAACTCCCAGTAGCAAGGATCCTATCCAGCCGAGATCCTTGCCGATTGTCACCCGACTGCCCATTCACCCACGTGAATGAATTCCCTCTGAAACCTACATCCGAGAGGCCAGCCGCAAGCTGAAAATCTAAGAACTTCCGCCATTGCAACTGAGTCAGGAGGCAAACCTCCAAACTTCTCGTCCGGGGAGGCAATGATATTGAAATCCCCGCCCACTGCCCAAGGTAGAGTAGGCTCCCTTGCTTGAACATCAAGAAGGTGCCGCCATAAACGCCTCCTACGAACCCTGGTTCCTGCACCATGGACAACAGACAACCGCACCGGATCCGAAAAGCAACTAATAGAGAGCTGAACCGTAAGGGCCTGATCACAGGACTCAATAAGATTAAGCCCAATGCCAGGTTTAGAGAATAGCCAAATATTACCCTTATCATTTGAATAGCTAACAGCAAAACCCAGCCGCAGTTGATAAGAAAGAAGCTTAGAGGAGATCACCTTTGGCTCTATAAGGGCGAGTACCTGAATGGAATGGGTCCGACACAAAGACCTGAGACGGAAAATAGTCGCTCTGTTCGCCGTCCCTCGAACGTTCCATATAAGGAATTTAACCATTGACCCTCGAGAGGGCCCGCCTATTCCGGGAAGCATGTGACCGTAGGAGCCGATCCGACTTAGGCGTCGACGCCCTCCTTCTCCGCCCAGGCACCTTCCTAAAAGGCACCATCTGCCACTCTTCTTCTCGTGCCGCCATGGAAACAAGGGAGGAACTAACACCAGGGACAGAATCCGCATCGTCACTCTGCGGAGGATCAACTGCCCAGGCCAAAGGCTGGGCCGGAGTAGGCTCCTCCCAGACCACCAAGCTACGCTCCTCAGCATCCGAGCAAGACGCCAGGACACCCTGTCCCAACTGGCTATGAATAATAATCGGGAGGTCCGGAAGAGCGACCGGAGGAACTCCACGAGCAGGACCCAGCTGTCCATCAAAACAAGATCCCGGAGCGCTACGTCCCACCTGCATGGGGCGTAGGACATCACGCCATAAATCCAGCCCACTCAATGAAGAATCCCCCACGTGCCAAATAGGAGGAGCAGAACACGCGCGATCCGAAGAATCAATGCTAGAATCACGCCCTTGAACACGCCTCCACTCCTGCCGTAACCCCTTGCCCTCCTTACGCCTTGATCTCCGCCGCCGTCGTCCCCGGCTGGCCTTGCGAACGGCCGTCGGCTCCTCAGCTGCAACAACATGAGCGGCGACCGAACCAGTCAAACTCTCGGTAATCACCACCCGGCCTCGATCCCACCGTGGACGAAGGCGCCACCTCCTGCTTACGACCACACGCATCCTCAAAATGGCCGTGTAGGCCACAAGCAGCACAGTAAGTAGGAATGCTCTCATAAACGACCGACTGCGACCGAACGCCATCTGGGAGTTGAAAGAAAACCTCCTGGTGCAGCGGCTTGCTTGCGTCCACATCCACGAGAACCCTGGCAACTCCCGGCCTGGAGAATGAGGCCGTAGCACGGTCTGTGAATAACGGTGTGCCAATACCCGATGCTATAGAGAGGACCGCATTAGTATCAAACATGCAATGCGGAAGCCCGGGAAATGCAACCCATATAGGAACCCGAGGGTCCTCTCTCTCTGGCGAAAAGTCTACCGAGGATCTATAGAGCATCATCGGGACACGTCCAACGAACCAGCAGCCCTTAGATCGGAGACGAAGGAAGTCACTCTCAACATGAGGCCGAATGAGTACATGGCGATCGTCGATGGCCTTTACCTCGATAAGACCCCGAAACCCCCCGCGAAGAGAAGTCCTTCTTTATCGTCTCGATCGAGAGTCTCCGGCGAGCAAATTTACCAATGAGGTCCAACTTACAAGTCGAAGAGAGCACCGCCATGTCCGAAGACGAGAACACGGCAACTTTCCGACCGTCAATCTCGACGGCTGGACGAAAAGCAATCCTCGAGGGTCCACCAGCGGGGGCCGTCGCGGAGCTGCCAACCGCTGCCGCGAAAGAACGTGCGGCCAGGCCGGACCTACTACCGCCATCCTCCGAGCCATCCGCCGAGACCAGACCCAGGCCAATGCCGGCGCCAACCGCCCCACCCGCCGCCAGGGGGGGGCGGCCACCCGCGACCCGGTTGACAGCAGCCCCGATCGCCGACGAAACGGCTCCAACCACGGGCGCCTGAGAGCCGACGACTCCACCCGACACCAGCGCTGTGCCATCCGCCCGTCCCGCCGAGAGCGTTCCCAAACCGGTGCCGACGCCAGCCCCACCACCCGCCGCCACTGGGGGGCGGCCACCCGCGACCCTAGTAACAGCAGCCCCGATCGACGACGGAGCGGCTCCCACCACGGGCGCCTGAGATCCGGCGGCTCCACCCGACACCAACGCTGCCGTCCGTCCCGCCTGATGGGGGCGGCCATCCGAGGCCGAGGGCAAAGAAGGGAGGAGGCCAGAGGCCTCCGCCGAGGTTTCCATGCAAGGAACCGCAGAATCGCCTAGAGGAGGGCTCCGTAAATCACGCAAGGAGAGATCAATATATTATAATATATACCATATATATATATATATATATACATTACCATATATATATATATATTACCATATATATTACCATATATATATATTACCATATATATATATATATATATATATATATATATATATATATATATATATATATATATATATATAAATATATATATATATATATATATATATAACATGTAATTTATGTATATATATATAACATGTAATTTATATATATAACATGTAATTTATGTATTGGTATATGTATGTAAGTATCTCTATATATATACATGTAGTGATACATATATATATGTATAAAGGTGATAAATGAATGTATGAATGAATGTATGTATGCAAGGTAGGCAGGAATGATATGTAATATAGGTAATACAATATAGGCATGAATAATGTGGTATATAAATATATAAATAAGTTTGATGCTTGTATATGAAATATATGTGTAAATTGTAGGTTTGATAGCTTGTATAGCATTGTGATGGTATGTGAGTGCTAGCCTAGGCTTGGTTAGGCCTATTGAGACTGGTTAGACTTGTTGGGCTAGGACTTAACCAAGTTGACCTAGCCTTGACTAGCATAGTTGACTAGAGTTGACCAAGTGTTGACTTTAGCCTAGTTTGTCCTAGACAACATGCAGATGCATTGTAGCAGTTTATTTCATTATTTTAGACATGTTGTAACTTGTGTTGCCCTGATTAGGAGACAGACACCTCTCCTCAGGCAGTACACCCTCTTCAGACATTCAGTTATCAGGCGAGTACATTCTCTGACCGTTTCATACTTGTCTGGATTTACATTCTTGCTCTAGATTACTGTACTTGATGCTGACACGATTGTTATCACGGATTGGTACTATATAGATCTTCTTTTGAGATGTTATCCCCTTGTATTCACTAAATACATATTGTGATGTGTGCTTCACTTACATATTGTATTTATTGAATACCCTTATCCTTGTATATTCATTGTGCATATTGTACTCTCATTATCACATGAGTCCTATGGATAGACCATTGTACAACTATTGTATAACATTGTACATCTTTGTATAATATTGTACACTATTGTATAAGATAACATAACTGGAGTGGATCCTTGTGTATTGATTGGAGAGGGAGAGTAGAATTGGTTATGTAATCAAATCCTATTGTGCAATATTGTATAATTATTGTGTATGTCCATTGTGCACTCACGTACAATGGAGTTATCATTACATTGTCCTAAACCGTTTATATAACCATATTATACTCTAAATCGCATATTCCTTACAGTTCTTACTTATCATATATAGATATTTTCTATTATCAAATCTCTGCTGTTTTTCATATACATTCTTCTTTCAGCGTTTCCTGTATCTTACTCTATTGCATGCTTTATATTTCCTAACTTGATATGAACCGCGTGAGATATTTTGTGCTCGCTCCTGTCCTGATTGGACCCGTTGAAAATTTTACAGAGGATGATGAGGAACCCTGCACCCCTTACTTTGGATCTTGCCTAGATGACACTTGCGACCTGGAGCCCTGGGGAGGTTCAGGCAGCTGCTGAGGACGATACCTTGTGTAGTGTAGATAGTTTAGACTGTTCTTCTTTCATGTTTGGTTGTTGTCCTTGATTTCAGAGTTGTATATTTTAGAGATGTTGAGACTGGTAGTTGTTAACTTTGATTATTTTACTTCTTGTTGTACCTCAGTTGAGAATTTCTTTATCTATTACATCGTGCTATATTCTATCTTTAGATTATGATTGAGTTGTACCTTCTGTGATTGGCCTCCTTTTGGAGAGTATTCATATTATGTTAGTTATAGTTCATGACCTAGAACAGCGTTCTACCGGTGACACTGCGGCGTAGGCTGGGTGTTGTTACGTTCTCGTACCCTCACAGTGGGTGCGGGTCGTGACACATTTTTAGTGGTGGCCCATGCAGGTCGAGTTTATGTAGTGATATTCGAACTAGAGTATCACTACAGCCTGCAGTAGGATTAGGATATTTTGAAGGTACTCAATCACAGTTAGGATTCCTTAAGAGATTCCTGGGACGACCCTTGAGAATCTTATTTAAACTTCAAATTAAAATCCTTTTCCTTGTTTTGTTCGCTCTCACTCCTTGATTATTGAATTTGATTTTGATGGATCGTTGTTGATTTTAATTTTTCTATCGAGATGAATTTTATGGCCTGAGTTACGATATTTCTGATAACATATGTTGACGGGAATACAGGAATGGTAAAACGTCTACTTGATTATGGAACCTGTAGTTTATCGCAGCCATATTAGCTGACGTGACGGAAACATAGAGACCTGACTTCGGATGTACGTATCTTGGTTATGAGATTTGGAATTTCTCGCAGCTATACTAGTCGGCATAGCAAGAATTCCAGACGACATGATTATAGAGGTGCATGCCCCAGTTATGGAATCTATCGTTTATCGCAGCCTTGCTTACTGGCATGGCGAGGACTCTGAGTAACATGATTTTGGACAGACGCATATGATTATCAGACTGTATCTTGAGAAGGTTTTAAACATATCATCTCCATCGTACCCTTCTGTTATTATAAATTGTATTCCATCATCAAATAATTTAGGAGTAGGGATATTTTAGCTTTATAGAGCTTATTCATATGTAGTTCTTTCATAGTGTAATGATATGATAACTTGTAGAATGGCTGTACCCTAGAGATGATAGTTAGATAGATTGCAGATGATAGTGGCATATGGGATATGGGTTGGTTGGTATCTATAGGCCATTGTTGTCTAGGATTATAGACATATTGTTTAGCCAATATTGGTTCAGTTTTCTATTTAGTTAAGTTCTCCTTGTGATGAGTTCAGGCATGATAGATCAACCTTTATAGGCAGTGTGTAGTCCCTTCACTAGATGTCATGTCCTTTTTCTTATAAATTCAGTCTCCTTAGCATCATTCCTTTTGCCTACATTAATGTTTCAGACCATTCATCCTTAGCCTAAATTCTGAGCATTGTCCAGTTCCTTATAAGTTTAGTCAACTTTAACCCTTGATGATCAGTTATACATGAATGGATATATAGATGATATATTTAGGATATATGTAATGGTTTGTTGTTCTTGAGCTTATGTATATATGGTATTTGGGATTTGTGTGCTTAGATTATGGATATTTAGTTATGGGTGACTTGATAAGATTGGAAAGTTAAGAGTTAGTCTATTATAGAGTTTTCTTTTGCTAATCTCTAGTTGTCAACACCTAGATAGCTAGCATAGGTAAAACCCTAAGAAGTTGACCAGTTGATGACCAAGTACTTGGATGTTGAGAATTGACTAGTGGTTGACCCTTGACTATGTTTGACCTAGAAGGAGTACTACCATCTTAAATTTCGAGGACGAAATTTTTCTAAGGTGGGTTGACATGTAACACCCAGTTTTCTATAATGAGGGTAATTTTGAAATTTTGTGAAATAATTTATTTAATTATGATATTTAAATAATAATATGATTTTTGGTAATTTTTAATCAATTTAAAACTATTTAAAATTATGACTTATGATTTTGGTGTTTTACTAGTGTAATCCTAGAGACAGCTTGACCTAGAGCCTAGCCATGTGATTAGGGTATTTCATTTATCATTTTTATCTTGAGGGTATTTTGGTTATTTTGAATTTATTTGAATTTAATAGGATTTATTAGAATTTATTGGAATGTATGTGAATTTGTTATTAATTAAATAATTTCTTGGTGTCTTGTTAGTCTTCAACCTAGAATGGACCTAACCTAGAAGCTTAGACTCAACACAGGGGCTAAGTTAGAATGGTTAACTTAAGTTGTGGCTAGAAAATATCTAGTTAGGATCTAAGTAGGAGTTTTAATTAGTGAGACTTGATTTATTGAAATGGTGTTGAACTTGATTAGCCTAGAGAAGCTCCAAAGCCCATGACTTAAAACCCTAACCCTAATTTCATCCTTTATGACCAGCCACTAGGTCATTCCAACCCTATAAAATCTCTCCTCCTAATGTTCTTGCCTCTTTTATATCATTTCTCCATTTGACAAAAACCAAGGTTTGTTCCCTTCTTCAAAATTCCTATTTTATTCATTTAACCTCCTTTTTCATCCTAGTCTTTTGCATTGAGTCCTAATTGATGTTTATGGACTGTTGGTGGAGAGCCATTTCAGTTTGGAATTAATTTGGAGCATTGGGCTATCAAGAAGAACATCCCCCATTTGAAGCTTTTTCATGATATTTGTACCTATAGGTAAAACCCCTTAAATTGTATTTTAATTCTGATTTCTTTACATATTAGACCAGATCTAGGAGTCCCCTAGCTGTCCCTAAGGTTTGGGTGGATTTCGTGTCCGTTTGGTGTCCGTATCGGACATGTATCATAGTGTGTAGCAAGGTGTTTGTTAAAATGCCTCATAGGATTTTATTTTCGATTTTTGTAAAACTAATTATATGGATCCCTAGATCTACGTGTGTGTATTAATTTTTGTGAAGACTGAAAGTATTTTCGTATCGTTTCCGTGTCGGAAACGACCGTGGACACGCTGTACGACACCGCGCACGGTTGCCCTACCTCTCGAGCACTGTAGTGGACACGACACAGCACGTCTTGATACGAAATTTTGTGGACACCTAGGCCACGTGTCTGACACTACACTGACAAAATTTTAGTCCATCTTATCGAGCGGTTTAGGAGAAATCCCGCCCGCATCGAATTGATACTGTACTGCTATGCGTGAAAAATTGTGTCTGATATGCGTTGTTTTCTCTTGACACGACCCTTGTGGACACGATGCAGGGTGACACACATGTAGCCCTATATTGAGCGAACACGTGGACACGTGCACGAGGTCATTAATATCGCGTGCCGTGTCTACGAGAGCCTGGACACGCTGTACGAGCCTGTCTGTACACACTGGCTGATTCACACTGTTTTGAACAATTTGGACACCTTCGTATCCATTGTTTGGACACGTGGACACCTCTAACACGTGCACACATGGTCGACACATCCCTGACACCACTGTACACGAATGTATTGGTTTTTGAATTGCTTTGATAATTGAATTCGGTTTGGGATGGATTGCCAATTTCTGATACATTGAAACTGGGATACTGTGTTCGAATGGGGTTTTATGTTTTTTTTAACTGAATTAGATTGTTAAATACATATTATACATGTTATAAATTCATTGATCGATGTGTAGATAACTGGGAAGATAAAGGGAATGGGTTGTATTCAAATTTCACTGGTTAAATGACTGAACAGTAATGTTAACTGAGAACAATCTCATTCTTCCCTCTCTATTTTTTCATGAAATATGATAAGTTATGTAAACTGAATTGTTGAATGTTGTTAAACTCCTAACAGCTAGTTCACTTTAGTATTTCGAAATTGTTAGGTTAATTGGATTCGAATTTGTATGTATCAGTTGGCGGTTATATGTAGATCCAATTCACACCCTATTGGCCAAGCCCCTTTGGTTTATTCAAGAATTTCTTGACTTGTGCTTAGTTTAGAATATTAACCTATATCAAGATGAAACCCTGTTATGTTTAGATGAGTCCAGATATCTACCTTAGCATTCAGTTCTGTGGTTCTTCTTGTTATTATGTTCAGATTCGATAAAGGGTATTGTCCTGCATCTATAGGATTAGTTCAATCCTGGACACTAGTGCATGCTCCTTAGATAATTCCCTGATTGCTTTTGTTCAGTTCTTGTTGATGTCCTGTCCATTTCTTCATGATTTAGCTACTGCACTATATTAGGAAACAGTCCCTTCCATCATGTGCAGCCTATATTTGTATGTTCAGTCCACCTTAGGAGGTTACTTAGGCTTTCCATACCTCTATTTCAGATTGCTTATCATGTGTGTGAAGGATACTTATCTGTTAGAGAATAAAGGGAATGTGATTGTTATGCCTATGGTTGTTCACATCACACGCACACAACCTGGGAATTATCATGTGCATACTGTTTCCATCCACACACATACACATTTACATCTAAAACTGAAATCTGAAAACCCCTGTCCTACACACACTCTATTGACACACACACATATGTGCTACACACACACTCTCACAAGACCACAACCACTGAGCACACACACCATGAACTGATTTCCTTTCCTTTCGCATAAACTGAGCTTTTCCCTATTGACATAAACCTGAGATTCTCTCTTTGTTAAACTGAGATGCTGTGTTCAATGAGTTTTATGTGTTTTACCTGAATTCAATTGGTTTAAATACGAATTTGAATGTATAAATTCATGGACAGATATCTAGATGACTTTGGATTTCAAGTTGGGTTTGAAATGGTTTACAAACTGTCATTTTGGTTTCACTTGCTGAGTTCACCATAAAAAAATCTGAGATCTAATTATTACCCACACACACATGCACAAACTGGCACTCTACATCCATCTACACACTTAACATATCACACACATATATGTGAATCACTTTGACACACTCCCTATGTTTTCTGAGAATGATGGGGTTGTGGTTGTTCACAGTTTGGTTAGAGCTTTATTGGTATTTCAGTTTTTGAACTATGGATGTGAACACACATGATTAGCCTCACCCACATCACCCTCTATATCTCTCTCTATACATATTTTGATATATGGTAATATATATATATATATATATATATATATATATATATATATATATATATATATATATATATAATATGTAATTTATGTATTGGTATATGTATGTAAGTATCTCTATATATATACTTGTAGTGATACATATATATACGTATAAAGGTGATAAATGAATGTATGAATGAATGTATGTATGCAAGGTAGGCATGAATGATATGTAATATAGGTAATACAATATAGGCATGAATAATGTGGTATATAAATATATAAATAAGTTTGATGCTTGTATATGAAATATATGTGTAAATTGTAGCTTTGAGAGCTTGTATAGCATTGTGATGGTATGTCAGTGCTAACCTAGGCTTGGTTAGGCCTAGTGAGACTGGTTAGACATGTTGGGCTAGGACTTGACCTAGTTGACCTAGCCTTGACTAGTATAGTTGACTAGAGTTGACCAAGTGTTGACTTTAGCCTAGTTTGACCTAGACAGCATGCAGATGCATTATAGCAGTTTATTTCATTATTTTAGACATGCTGTAACTTGTGTTGCTCTGATTTGGAGACAGACACATCTCCTTAGGCAGTACACCCTCTTCGGACATTCAGTTATCAGGCGAGTACATTCTCTGACCGTTTCATACTTGTCTGGATTTACATTCTTGCTCTAGATTACTGTACTTGATGCTGACACGATTGTTATCACGGATTGGTACTATATGGATCTTCTTTTGAGATGTTATCCCTTTGTATTCACTAAATACATATTGTGATGTGCGCTTCACTTACATATTGTATTTATTGAATATCCTTATCCTTGTATACTCATTGTGCATATTGTACTCTCATTATCACATGAGTCCCATGGATAGACTATTGTACAACTATTGTATAAAATTGTACATCTATTGTATAACATTGTACACTATTGTATAAGATAACGTAACTGGAGTGGATCCTTGTGTATTGATTGGGGAGGGAGAGTAGAATTGGTTATGTAATCAAATCCTATTGTGCAACATTGTATAACTATTGTGTATGTCCATTGTGCACTCACGTACAATGGAGTTACCATTGCATTGTCCTAAACCGTTTATATAACCATATTGTACTCTAAATCATATATTCCTTACAGTTCTTACTTATCATATATAGATATTTTCTATTATCAAATCTCTGCTATTTTTTATATGCATTCTTCTTTCAGCATTTCCTGTATCTTACTCTATTGCATGCTTTATATTTCCTAACTTGATATGAACTGCGTGAGATGTTTTGTGCTCGCTCCTGTCCTGACTGGACCCGTTGAAAATTTTATAGAGGATGATGAGGAACCCTGCACCCCTTACTTTGGAGCTTGCCTAGATGACACTTGCGACCTGGACCCCTGGAGAGGTTCAGGCAGCTGCTGAGGACGATACCTTACATAGTGTAGATAGCTTAGACTGTTCTTCTTTCATGTTTGGTTGTTGTCCTTGATTTCAGAGTTGTATATTTTAGAGATTTTGAGACTGGTAGTTGTTAACTTTGATTATTTTACTTCTTGTTGTACCTCAGTTGAGAATTTTTTTATCTATTCCATCGTGCTATATTCTATTTTTAGATTATGATTGAGTTGTACCTTCTGTGATTGGCCTCCTTTTGGAGAGTATTTATATTATGTTAGTTATAGTTCATGACCTAGAACAGCGTTCTACCGCCGACACTGCAGCTTAGGCTGGGCGTTGTTACGTTCTCGTACCCTCACAGTGGGTGCTGGTCGTGACACGTTTCTCGCCCGTTGCTGAAGTGGAGCTGCCAGAGATTGACATCACGGTGCCTTTCTCTGTCGGCAAAATATCCGACATGTCCACAACCTTCCTGCATGCATTTGTTCTGAAATTCTCTCCTTCTTGCCCGAAGCTTCCCTGGGTTCAGGAAACGATCGTCGGCTGGGGCCTCAAATCGGGATACAGGGTAGCACCCCTAGACCCTAAACACATCCTCTTGCTTCTCTCTTTAGAGGTTGACCACAAGAATGTCTGGGTCCGAGGCACATGAATGATTGACAATCGCACATTCAAAATTATCAAATGGTCCCCAGAATTTAACACTGTCGAAGATTCCTCGATCGTCTCGATGTGGGTCACTTTCTCACACCTCTCCCTAATTTGTTTCACCCCTGTAGCCCTGGAGAGGATTACGAGCTCCTTCGTCACACCTCTCCCTAATTTGTTTCACCCCTGTAGCCCTGGAGAGGATTACGAGCTCCTTCGACACGTTCGTTGCCATGGCAGAAGAAACCAGAAGTCTCTCCAAGGGTAACTACACCAAAATATACATGGAGCTAGATTTATCTAAGAACCTGCCCAAACACATCCAGATCTCGCTAGGCAATAAGACGCACACCAAACACAAATATTCGACAACAGTATCATTTTCTGCAAACACTGCCAGACGAGAGGTCACTCCATCGAGCACTGCTTCCGTGCACACCTAGAGTTAAAGAAGAAGGTCCCCAGTAAGGCTGTCCCCATCAAACAGAGCAAGATTATCCATTAATCTCTACTACTTCCTCGTCCCAATACCCATATTTGACTCCAGACTAGCTCCGACCACTCCAATAGTCAAGCTATATCCCCCTCAGGAAGGGCCCTGGTCCCCCACCCGCCACCGGTCATCAACCTCTCCAACAAATTCGACCTCCTCGAAACCGACATCACCAACAGCACTGAAGAAGCCTCAGAGATCAGCGGTGTCCCAGTAAATGAAGATGCCTCTCTCCTACTAACTATATCTACGGGTATCGGAGCCGGAGAACCCCACTCCCAATAACTAGCTTCTCTGGATAATTCTATGGTGCTCTATATGCCCCATTTGACCCCTACATAAGCCACTTAATCCAGCCTCACAGAAGACCTAAGTATAGCAGAGGACACTGAGAACAGAGAGGCCTCCGGAAGGGAAGCAGACACAATTGCCGTAGATGAGATACCGAAAAATCTGAAGGAAGTTATCCCTCCCCCCGACACATCAACCCCCCTAAACCCTACCGCTTAACAGAAATCTGTGCAGATGCCCTGGCCAATATCGGGCAAGCCCCAGTGACTAGGCTTCAATAGGGCATCGACGCGGGCATCACCTCCACGGACAGCTATTTCGGAGCTTTGGCCGAGATTAACGAAGAGGTTTACATACACCTGAATGAGGAGACAGAAACCACCAAGTCGGATAGAAAGGATACAACCACTTCCAAAAGATCCAAAAAAGGACGAGCTAAAGAAGCTTTGGCTATGACCACCAGGTCGGCTTCGAAACTCACCAATCCCCCCTCCAAAGCAACTGCAATGCTTAACATCCTTTCGTGGAAAGTTAGAGGCCTCGCCAATAAACCCACCTTGAGAAGATTAAAGAGTCTCAAGCGTATTCATAGACTAGATGTCTTAGTAATTATCGAACCTAAAATTTCTCCAAACAAACTCAAATCCATTCAGTTACAGTTAGGCTTCTCTTCGGCCATCGCCGGCTACCACGACATCTGGATCCTCTTCTCCGTCGACGTGTAGCTCGACATCATCCTCGACTCGAGACAAACTCTCACGTGTTGGGTGGAACACCCCATGCTCTTATCTCGCTCTCTCCTGTCTATCGTCTACGGTAGCTCCGACATTCCTGAACGTAAACAGCTATAGGAAGATCTGAAGTTCGTCCAGCTTAACCACATCGACCTTTCCTGGCTTTGTATTAGCGACTTCAACGCCATCATGTGAAGAGAAGATAAATCGGGTGGCCGATCTTCTCCTCTATCGGCCATTCACGACTTCACCAACTTTATCTTTAGCACCCATCTGTCTACCCTCCAGTTCGTTGGCAGCACTTTCACCTAGTGCAACATGCAAGAATGAGCTTGATGTCACTACTCCCGCCTTGATCGTGCTCTCATTAACCCAAAATAGTCAAACATGGAGATCATCTCCAGTCTATCTCACCTCAACGCGACCGAATCAGATCACTCCCCTCTCCTTATTGAAATCAGCAGCAAATCAAACCAGATCAAGAAGAGTTTCTGCTTCTTCAACTTCTGGAGCCATCACCCCTAGTTCATGAACACGGTTTCCAACGCTTGGGCTAGCATGGACATCCTCGAACCCCTGGTACGTGTCCCGAACAAACTCAAAGCCACTAGAAAAGCTCTCACTGCTTGGAATAAGATTGCTTTCGGTAACATTTTCCAGGCGGTCCATACGACGGAGGATGATGTCACCCGTGCTAAAATTTTGTTCGCCACCGACAGATCCTCGCGGCTTGTGCCTCCCTCAACCATATTAGAGCTTGCTAAAATTTTGGCTGAGAGTTGAGGTGGACTTCTGGAAACAGAAAGCCAGGCTCACATGGGACAGTGAGAGGCAAAAAAATGAGCTACTTTCACTCATGTGTCAAGGGGCGCAGACAACATCTCAACCTACACCAAATTGCTGACGAGAACGGTCACATTATTAAAAATCAACAGGGGATCCAGACAACGGCCGCTAATTTCTATTTCCAGTTGTTCACCAAAGAAGCCATCACCTTGGACGAGAAATTTCTAGCAGAGATTCCTCGCCTGATAGAAGACAGTAACAACACCGAGCTGCAGCTTCCCCTCTCAGAGCTAGGAGTCAAAGAGACCGTATGGGCGCTGAACGAGCACAGTGCTCCTGGTCCGTACGGATTCACTGGTGTATTCTTTAAAGCTTGCTGAAACATCATTAAGGCGGATATCCACGAGGCGGCAACCATATTTTTCTAAGGAGCCAGATACCCCCGATCGATTTCATGCGTCAACCTTATCCTCATCCCCAAGCAGGATAAGTCGGAGACCTTCAAAGACTTCTGCCCCATAAGCTTGTGCACCTTTACTAACAAAATCATATCGAAGATTATTGCCAATCGTATGACCGTAATTCTTCCCAAGATTATATCTGAAGAGCAGAGTGGCTTCGTCCGTGGCAGGAACATCACAACATCCTGCTGGCCCAAGGGATGATCACGTATATAAAATTACCGGCTAGGGGAAAAACATTGCTATCAAACTAGACACGGAGAAGGCATATGACAGGCTAGACTAGCAATTCATGATTTGGGTCTTCAGAGCCTTCGGGTTCTCGGAAACCTGGACCAACATCGTCTGGAGATCGATCAGCAATTCGTAGTTTTCCACGGTTATTAACGGTCAAGCGGAGGGTTTCTTCAAATCCACTCGTAGTGTTAGACAAGGAGACCCATTATCATCCACCATCTTTGTTATTGATGCAGAAGCACTGAGCAAAAATCTTAATAAAATGGTAGGTACCCCACACTTCCAGCATTTTTATACCGCCAGCGGTTGTCCGGTCATCACCCACCTCACATATGCCGACGACATCCTCATCTTCTCCTCCGACGATGTCGGGTCAGTGAAAGTGGTCCATAACATATAACAGAGATACGCCAGTTGCTCCGGTCAGCACATCAATCCCAACAAGAGTGTCATCTATGTTCATCAGAAGACCAACAGAGAACACTCCTCCTCTCTCACCAACATCACTTTCTTTTCCGTGGCGTACCCCCCTTTCGACTACTTAGGGTGCACAATGGTTTATGGACGGTCCAACGCAGCTATCTTCGAAGGGCTGGTGGGCAAAATTAGAAAAACAAACTTAAGGGTTGGCATAACGCAATTTTATCGCCAGGCGGGAAGATGATTCTGATTAAACATGTGCTTTCCTCTATCCCCATCTACCTCGCCGCTTGCTCTCCCCCTAAGAAGGTGCTCTCCACCATTGAAAACATCTTCGCTAACTTCTTCTGGAGGCACAACGATGGTAAGGATAAATATCATTGGACTAGTTTGGACACCTTGGCCAGACCCACAAACGAAGGGGGACTTGGTTTTAGCAGACTGTCGCTTATGGTTGACGCTTGCTCGATGAAACTTTGGTGGAAGCTCCGAGTGAGTCGTAATATTTGGGCTAGGTTCATGAAGGCCAGATATTTCAGGCACATCCACCCTTCTACCGCTGTCTCCAATTACATATCATCCATATCTTGGTACCAAATCCTCCACGGCCGGAGTCTTGCTGAGCTTCTAATCCGTCTACATCTGGGATCCGATGAATCATTTTTATTCCATGAACGATGGGCTGGTAAAGACCTCCTCCATCGGTACCTGACGACCCCCACAGCATAATTCGTGATTTGTAGGACATCTCAAGAGATTGGTGTAGTGCTCCGTCCCTACATCGTCCCTGTTTTTGTCTACGGGGTACGTGAAAAAGGAATACTGTCGCTACCGATTGAATCGGAACCGATAGATCGGGATCGGTTGAATCGGTCGAACGAGAACGATTAAATTAAGATCCTTTTTTCGTTATAGAAAGGCTTCTTCAGAATCAAGTCCCATATTTAGCAGATTGTACGCCTCAAGGATAGACTCTACGGATGAGTCGGGAGAGACCTCCCATTGCTCTGTTTTTCATGCCGCACTTGCCCTTTGGATTTGGTTTTTATGAATATTTTCGATAGTTTTCATGACTTGCATTTTCGAACTCACATTTACATATCAAACATAAATTGTGCAGTATTCTAATCAGTTGCTTATGCGATTTCAGGTGATCGCGTAGGTGCCATCTAGCACAACCAACGGGTCTTTTGTCTCAAACAATCAATCAAAGTGAGTGGCTGGACCCTTCTTTTCCTTGACCTTTTTTAATCTCAAATCAATCAATAAAATGCTAGTTGGTTATGTAAGTGCACAAAAGCTTAGATTTCAATGAACCGTTGTACGATTCATCACGTACGCACACTATAGAACTATTATGCCAAGAAAATGTCGCATGCTTAATACCTTATGCCTGTTATAAAATTGAGATAAACAATGTTTTGAATCATTGAATAACTGTCGCCAAAACACGGCAAAGCAACGATGACAATGGTTATGTTACTCACGAACTATTGATTTTGCTTGAATAACTATTCTAACCTTACACGGTTGTTAGAAAACTCGTGCACGAGAAACGACTTCCTTGAGCGATATCCCGAGACACAGGATCGTTTTGGCCTAGGAGGAAGTAAAAGATAGCTGAGCTCGATGAAGCAAAACATGGTTACTCGTGGAACTTGCAGCGGGGCTCGCTACTCGTGCTGAAAGGGTGGCCGTCTAACCCAGCTATAGTCCAAAATGGCTTGTGGTGCCAGTGACCTTCATATATCCAAACTGCACACGCTAATTGATAACATTTGACAAAAAAGAAAATATTAAGTCTCACATTGCACGGTACACTCTGCCATGGGTAAGTTCTAGCGTAATTTATATTATGCCTATCATATGCTTGTCTAAAATTTATTAGGATGGCTAGAAAGATCATAAAATTTAGTCATAACATTTCTTGGACCAAATGAGAGTGTTGTATATAAATTAGCCACTCGTCAGTATAAAGTGTAATGTACTGATCCTCGCTCTCCACAGGTACCCCATACCAAGAAGGACGTGTCACTTAAGCTCAAGGCGATGCTAGTACATTTAAAGCCTCATCCGTGTGTTGAAGGATTGTTTTGATCCTTTTGAAGACTCCTCATTCAGTCCAGAGAAATGACGTCTCGACTCCCCATGATTTCAGGTCTTTGGAAATGTTTTGATGTAAATGGGGATATAATGTATGGAAAGACTATATCATCAGCGTTCATTTTGTAATCGAATCATGTTGTAGTCCGCAAGGCAAATGAATGTAACAGAGTCATGTAAATGATATTTATTATAAATGAAACGAAAGTTCCTTCTGTTTTCAAAAATAATGTGTTTGTTCAATTTCTCTGCGTACTTTACTTGATGTTGTATTTCGGATAACCTTACGATTATATGCCTTGTGCGATCGCAACTTAGGTTCGCACGGCATCACGCCCGGAGGATGACTATCGATTTTACGGAATCGGGGCGTGACAATTGGCGTAGGGAGCGAACACGAGAATGGATAGGGGAGGCAGCCACTGGTGCGCTGCTAGCCGCCGGATTGAAGGTCAATACGGTCCCCGACTCTCTGTAGTGGTCTATGTCGGCCAACGGCTCTTTCTCCTTTTCTTCAGCCAGATGCGTTGCTCGTGGCATTGGGAAGGCTTCCCCAATCATTGGCACCTTCTGGCATTATTACATCCAAAAAAATAGTCATTTTTGATTTGGAGAGAGCATCGTAAGAAACTCTCCACTGATGACACTCTCACCACTATCGGTTTCAGCTTAGCTTTCGCTTGTCATTACGCACGGTAAAACAATCAGAAACTGTTGACCATATTCTTAACTCTGGAGAATTGGCCGCGCAGGTATGGAACGAGCTCTCTTTTCGTTACAAGCAGGACCAGGTCAGTGGAAGTTACAACGATCTTCTCACCACTTGGGGTAAAGCCTCGTACGGCTACAAGATCATTGCAGCCGCTATCACGTGGGTTATGTAGAAAAATCATAACAAATTTACATAACAAATTTAGATACGAGGGATACCAATATACAGCCACCCAACTGATCCGAGAGTATTTTCTATTAAATATTAAGAACAAAAATTATAGAGGAATTGAACTTGATTGTAAACTCGCTTGTACAAAAGAAAGCCTAAAAAGAAACCCTAGAAAACAATCGAAGTACAATTGTTTAGTTTTTGATTCTGGGGGGTGACGATGGAGGCTCGAGAAAGTATAGCAACTCTGCCTTACTCCTTGGACTATCAGACATAGTCTTTGCTCTCGAAGAAATTGTCCTTCGTAGGTTGCCAGCCTTTTGTATGGGTGTGGTACCCAGCAATTTATAGTGATAGATATCTTGAGCCGCATGGATGGCCGTGTGACCACGTGGCTACAACAGCAGACAAAGACTCGCTCTTTGGCCACTAGCTGGTGACTTGTTGAGATTTTGTTGCAGCAAATCTGGGTGGTTGAGACTTGGTCAGCCTGCCACGTGCCCTATCGTAGGATAGGATCAATCTGCTTAAGTCATTTTGAGCCGCATAGGTCTTTTAGTGTTCGGCCATGCTGGGCCGCATAACTCATGCGGCTTAGGTCGCAGTCTCCCTTAGTCTGCATGTAGCTTATGGACTTTTGAGCCATATAGATTCTATATTATGGGCCGCATAAAGCTCATGCAGCTCAGGTTGCTGTCACCCTTGGCCGCATGAAGCACACAGATTAAGTCGCATATGGTTTATGCGGCTCGGATCGCAGTCCTTCTGGCAGCATGACCATGTCCAGGCATGTGGATCCTGTGTCACGTCTTATCTTCTTTTTGTCAGAGTGTCAGAGCTGTCAGTTTTGACAGAGTTTGTCAGTTTTATCAGAAGGGCTGATCAGCTTGGCCGCATAAGTAACTCTTCCTTCTGCGGCTCAAATCAGTCTGGTTGCTTTTGATATATAATCCGAGATAGTAAAGATTGGCCGTAGGGGGCTTGCTGAGTCTGTCATGCGACTCATTTTTACGCGCACCAATTTGGCCCAAAGTACTCATGCGGTCAGTTGTGATCCGCATGAACCCCATATTTTCTATACTTCTACAAGACCCCCTTCAAAGTTTTCAAATTGTAAATTTGGAATACATTGAATAAGAAGCATGGAGATATGTCAAACCGCAGGAGAGACCTTGAACCGCAGGAAAATTTTAAGCCGCAGGGAAATCTTGAGCCGCAGGAAGATCTTGAGCCGCAGGGAGATCCCATCCAGACTGCCAGCTGTCACTGCTGCACTTAATGTCTTGATTTAGTTTTGGATTTGGGTTCTCTTTTCGAGATAAAGCTGACGGTTACTAAGGATAAAGTCTCCAAACGTCATTATTATCTTTAATGGACTCGAGAATCGAAACGACGCTCTTTCGAAAACCTTATAAATAAAGGTCATTCGGAGAGAGATTTTTCTCTTTCACCTTCTTCTCCTTCGTCTTCATCATCTTTGTCATCCTTTTTGTCCCAGTTTAGCCATGGCTCCAAAAGCTTCCAATGTGACTGGTGTTGCGACCAAAGGAAAGGGACTTGCCTCTCCGTCGAGAGCTGTGGACTCTCCTTCCATTCATTCCGACGTGTAACCCCCTATCAAGGGTAAGGACGACGACTTAATTTTGAATGGCCATATCGTATATTTTATGCGCAGGCCTATCATGTATCGCCTCTGTGCTTTGGGCATGATAGATGCATGCCCTATCTCATTGGACCGCATGTGTTCTGTATGATGGGGCCGCATGGCTAAAGAATGAACTTTGTTTTCTTCTGACTGTTAACCCCTTTTTCCCCTTTCATTTTTTGTAGGGGTCTGGCTAGCAAATTTCTCCAGGACCGATATTGGCAATTTTGGGCATGGTGAATGCAACACTTGACACACACATCAGAGAGCTTAGAACTCTTCATGCTTTGGAAGGGTTTATCTCAGATGGTTGGAAGAATCTTTATACATCAGAGAGTTAGACGGTGGTTGGGCGTCATCATGAAAGTTCTGTTTTTATGTCTCTCCAAGTAGGCAAAAGCAATACTAGGGATATGTTTTTGAAGGTATGGTCTTCTGGAAAAACAGGCCTAGGATGTCCGCAACACGGAGGAGAGAAAGTCAGCGACTGAAGATGCTTTTAGCATGCTATATTTACCTTCCTCCGTACAGCTTCTCAAAGATTCAACAGCCTTGTTTGCTTCTCAGCAGTAAAACATGACTTCTTTCGAGGGCTACGAAACTACTTTTTGATAAAGGTGAAGTGCTATCAAACTGACCAGACTATGTGTTGCTGGATTTTTCTTTCTTTTCTTTTTGCTGCTGATGTAGTCCTATGAATGTAACTAATTTTGAATAAACAGAATACATTCACTCCATTCTTTGCTTGTGGTATTTGTGGTGGTTGTACTAGAGGGCCTAATATAGCATTTGTGTTTTGATAAAGGACATCGCGCTGGAAGACTTTTTGTGGACCTATTGCCCTTTAGTGCATTTGGAGATGCGAGCACTAGATTTGAATAATATTTTGTGGACCTATTACTTTTTTTGTGCATCGATGGTGCGAGTAACAGATTAGGATAACTTTTGTGGACTTATTACCCTTTTGTGCACTGGTGGTGCGGGTAATAGATTTGAAACGAAACCAAACAGAGGTAATACGGACGTGATAGGTTTTGTGGTCTTAACACCATGTCTTTTATTCCAGGTTGGGTACAGGTGTTAAGTCAAGAGTCCATCGGTATTAGAGGTAATATGGACGTGACATACGATAATCGTCAAATTTTTTGGTGGACCTATTACTCTTCTGTGCACTGGTGGTACGAGTAATAGATTTTGAGGCAAAACCCAACAGAGATAATATGAACGTGATAGGTTTTGTGGTCTTAACACCATATCTTTTATTCCGAGTTGGGTATAGGTGTTAAGTTAAGAGACCATCGGTATCAGAGGTAATATGGACGTGATACACGATAATCAGGAATAATCTTTGGTGGACCTATTACTCTTCTGCGCACTGGTGGTGCGAGCAATAGATTTTGAGACAAAATCTGTAAGCCCCTGAATTTAGGGCTTATTTTTTTATTTTTATTTTATAATTCAATTAGTTGTAATATATATTATTATTTTGATTATTATTTGATTTAATGCTCTTTACCGTGACTTGGATTTCTAGAGCATCAGGGATGCCAGTCTCTGGAAACTTCCTTCTTGAAGTTTGTAGTAGACGAGATTATCTTCACATTGATATTTTGTGCCCCACTCGAACTTGTTCCCTCTTACTCTTTTTGCTTCGCGCAAGTTCGGGTCAATTTGGACCATTTAATTATTAATTGAATTCCCACTCTTTTCCTTGATCATCATATGCACGTTACCGTGACTTTTAATTTAGGAGCACCAGACCAGTCGTTTTCTCAGAACCAACTTGTCATGCCTGATCTACTCGAGACGCTCTTCACCCATGACCTTCGTGTTCCACTCAGACACACCATTTTGTGCTTCATTTCCTTCGCACAACTTTCGGATCAATTTAGGCCAATTAATTATCTACCGTAAAACCTGATTTAATTTCCTATTTAATTTTCGGGCCCGACATCGATCCAACCTAGCCGACCCCAAATATGGACATGGCCCACATTGAGCCTACTACCCGTCTGATACTTGTGTTCCATTTATTTGAGCCCCCACATGCTACTTATTTACCCATGATTTTAAATATCTATTTTAATTCAATTATTTTACCATGTCCGATTTTAACCCGACCCGGCTCAACCGAACCCAACCCAAATTTGTGTGACCCTACCATGTCTATCTATACACCCCATTGATAATTCCTCATTTTTCTCCTACTCAAAAATATCTCTTTACATAAAAATAACTCTTTCTCTCTCATTCTAATATATATATGTATATATATATAGGTAAATATCTCTCTCTTTCTCTCTCTTCTCTCCTACACACCTACACCCCTCCCCATCACAAGCACAACACTCCCCCTCCCATCAGCCGACATACACACCCCCCTCTCTCTTATTTTCTCTCTCTAATATCTTCTTAATACCTCTCTTTATGTAATATATATACATACATATACATTACATATATATAATCCCTCTCTTTCTCTTCACTTATACAAACACACAACCCATCACCACACCCCCTACCCGTACAGGAACAGCCCCTCCTTTTCCTCTACATCATCATCATCTCTCTCTCTCCTTCTCACTTCTCCTTCTTCTTCCTCAACTCCTTCTTCTTAGTCTTCTTCTTCTTCTTCAAAGAAATACTACCACCACTGCCACCTACTCCTCCCATTCTCCTCCGCCACCCCAAACACAACCACCACCGCACCATCACCTCCCCCACCTGTTGGCCGCACCGCCGTATCTGCCGCCGCACATTGCGTCGCTCTAGGCCGAGCGCAGCCACGCAGCAGCAGCTGCGAGCCGCAGCAGACCAGCAGCAGCTGGCAGCAGCAGCAGTTCGCTGCAGCAGCGGCAACCGGCCGCCGCCGCCGGCCAGGTCGGCCGTGGCACCCCCCTGCGTGGCCCCAGGCTGGGAGCACCCCTGCGCACCACCCCAAGGCGGCCACCGTCCTCCGAGACGCGCCGTCGAGACGATTCCCGCATTTTTCCCGGGATTCCGTCGACGCGCGCGGTACATTTTGGACAGCAACTTCACGCACGTTTTTCGGGAGATCCGACCGTTGGATCGTCGAATCGTTTCTTCCATCTCAATCTCGGTATATCCCTCTTCACCTCTGTCAAGTTTGAACCGTTAATTTCGTCGTTTGATACATCAAAACAGGCCACCAAGTTGACGTTTTAATTTGTACTATTTTTGGACAGTTTTGCGATGCCAACTTCGCGGGTTCGTATCTTCGCCGTATCAGCTCCATTTTGTGTGCTACCAATTTCGGTGCACAGCTGGTATAACCCTCTTCCTGCCTACTTTAGATTTCATTTCAGTTCGAGCTTGTTAGGTCGGTCGAATTCGACGCCAAAGTTGGCCGTTCGAATTCTTAGTATTGCACTTGTAAAATTCTATTTTTGAACCCGGGACTCCGGATTCAAATTCTGACATCACCAATAGACTCGTGGCGTCGTTCTGGCCTGTTTTCATATAAAGTTTATTAGATTTGGAGGACGTGGGCCCTGGCACGTATTTCGGTGCAAAGCGGGCTCCACAGTCCGGGTCAACAGGACTTTTTGACGCCGACTCATCGGAATCCGATTCTGGATATACTGTTTAGTTCGTATCGTCATTCTGGACTCGTTGACATATAATTTGCTAGGTTTTAGTGGACATTGGTTCCGGCACGCATTTCGGTGCAAGTCGGATACCAATATCCGGGTCAACGGGTCATTTTGAGTTCGGCTCATCGGAATCCAATTCCGGATATACCGTTGAGTTCGTATCATCATTCTAGACTCGTTGACATATAATTTGCTGAATTTTGAGGACATTGGCTCCGACACGCTTTTCCGTGCAAATCGGGTCTCAATGTCCTAGTCAACGGACCAATTTGAGATCGGGTCAACGGAATCCAATTCTGGATATACCGTTGGGATCGTATCGTCATTCTGGATTCGTGGACATATAATTTGTTAGGTTTTGTGCACTTTTATTTTGGCACGTATTTTGGTGCAAAGTGTGTCCAACGACGGATATCATTTTGGCTCGAAATTACCGTTTTGCCCCTGTATCCAAATTGGACTTTTGGACAGGCTATCCTAGCTGATTTGACCATTCTAGACACATTGGTGATATTTATTTTTATCATCCGACAACATCTGTAGGTTTTTACCCTATTATTATAATCTTTCTCCTTTTGTGGTATTTGAGATCCATCGATTCCAGTGATTTAACAACCACTGAAATTGAATGTGTTGACCCTGTAGATGTTTGTAGAGACTAGCTTTGACCCAGTTTGACCATGGTTGACTACTTTGACTGAACGTCGAAGTAGAGTCAACATTTGACCTAGGTTAGACTAGTTTTGACCTTGGTTGACCACAGTTGACTATTTTGACCAAAAGTCAACCGAAAGTCAACCGTAGCCTAAGATTGACCAGAACTTGACCGAAGTTGACCAGTTGACCCAAAGTCAACTGTTAGTCAACATTAGTCAAGTTTGACCCGAGTTGACCTAGGGTTGATCAGAGTTGACCAGTTGACCAGAAGTCAACTGTAAGTCAACCCTTGACTTAGATTGACCTAGTTTGACTTGCCTTGACCTAGTTTGACTTAGTATGACTTAATTTTACTTCCAAACCCTTATATTGATACAGTATTCCACCTATAGGTCCTCGAGGCACTGTTCTTGGACCAGTTGACATATTCCACCAGATCGCAGGCGAGTACATTCTCTGATAATATTTATGTTTTATGATATCGTCTATGTTTCTTGTATTTAGTGTAGATATCCTTGTTCTCTTGACACATTGTTCACCCGGATTGGTATTTCTCTGGATCCCGTCATGAGATATTATTCCTCGCTTTCCTTGGTATATCTTGTACAAGTCTTTCTTGTTCCTTGTGTATTGTATAGACACGATTCCTGCGAAGGCTAGCTACCCTCTCGAAGAATCGCGTGTCATGATGTGTCATGGTTGGATCCACTATACTAGTCGGGGACGGGGAGTATTAGTGTAGATATGTAGTTATTATCCACCTTGTTTATTCTTGTAGACCTTGAATGCTACCAATCCTACACTCCACGTAGGATTGGCAGATCAGTAGACCTTGTACAGACCCAAGCCGGCCACATGTTGAAACTAGTACTCACACACTTAGACAGATGATTATTGATTCTTGTACATGCCATGATCAGTTTTACTTGCCTTGTTCTAGCTCTAGATTTACATCTTACCTTGCCATGATACTCACATGTACATTTCATGATTTCTTGTATATTCTCTCTATTTACTGCTACATGTTCAATATCGTCTAATGAGAACTGTTATTTGAGATTTGTGCTCGTTCCATCCTGACTGGATATGTTGACAAAATTTTAGGAGTAGTTGTGCCCTCAGTATTGGACTTCATGATATTGCTAGCTGAGGTGGATCTCACTATTCTTCTATGTGAGTTGCCTGGTAGTTATCCTTAGTTAGTTTTGTTGTTCATTCTTTATTTTCCTGTCTTATGATCCTCGTAGATTATAGTTGTTCTAGTGATATTGTTATTATTTCTTGTCTTATCTTTCTTAGTTTTCGTGATGTGACATGAGTATATTTCTAGTTATGGATCTTTAGATGTTGTAGTTAGTATAGTATACTTGACAGCGTTCTATCGCCGATACCGTGGCGTAGGCTGGGAGTGGCCCACGTATTCGTACCCGTATATCCGGGTGCGGGTCATGACACGTTTTTAGTGGTGGCCCATGCAGGTCAGTCTTTGCTATTAATGAGAAGTCGTAGTAGTACTTGAGCTTATCTGTACTACTGCGAGCCTGCCCTAGGATTAAGGTTGAGTCATGGAATATTTTAGGATTTTGGTACTCAGTCACACATTAGGAACTCTTGGTAGATTCCAGGGATGACCCCTGGAAATCTTATTTCGAACTTTTTGAAACTTTTCCCATTCATTCATGTCCGTCCTGATTTCTGAAATATTTGGCCGTATCAAACTTTATTCTTTTTAGGAATGAGTTTGTGGACCCCAGAGGGAAGGTATAAGTTGAACTTATATATCTTCTAGGTTGAGACGGAATTATGATTTGTCAGTCTCATATCAGGTTAAGATTGTTTTAGATTATATCCCAATGATTTTCTTTATTTTGACCTAGATCGTACCTGATTCGTGGTTAAATTTTGAATCTTGATGTTCGTTCGTTGTTGACTTTGACTTTGTATCTAAGATCAATTATTATGAATTGAGTTAAGATATTCTGATAAACATATTCGATGAGAACGATAAATGTCTACTTTATTTATAGAGTTTAGAATTTATTGCAGTCATACTAGCTAGCACGATAGGGACGTGGAGCCTGATGTAGGTTATACTATCCTAGTTATGGAATTTGAATTTTCTTGCAGCCATACCGGTTGGCGTGGTAAGAATTCCAGATGACATAATTTAGGGTGTATACCTTAGTTATGGTCTCCATCGTTATTGCAGCTATGCTTACTGGCATGGCAAAAATTCTGGCGACATAATTTCAGGAAGACGTGTATGGTTATCAGACTGTATCTTAAATCGGGTCACTTCGTCATGACCGAATGAGCAAGAACAAATTCTTATCATCATTTTTCCGTCTTGGTCAACTCTGTCTATCTACAGCTTAATTAGGATTTTCTCAACATGATTGTTGTGTTCCATCTTCCTATGATTTGACTAAACTCTTCTTCGCTAACCACTTGGGTAATTCTTCTTGTCCTTCCCGATAATTGTTGAAAGTGCCTCATGGGTTGATTCAAGGAAAGTTCGAAAACTAATTTATCCTTGTATTACGGAATTGGGAGTTTACATCCAAAGAAATACCGACGAGGCATGACTTCGGATAACGGCATCATGGTTAAATATGTTTCTCGAATTCTACTTAGACCACTCCCTAAGCATTTTAACTAACATCTTCTCCTTTATTTTGCAAAAGTTGTTTGAAAATATTTCACGGATATTAGCCAAGTTAAGTTCAGGAACCTATATTATCTGGCGTGGCAGCTATGCACTGCAGTCATCCGTCGTATTATGGATCAAGGAAGTTAATCGCAGCTAGATGCACACTAGCGCGATAGTAACTTCATGTGACATAATTACGAAGGTATATGGTTCTTGAGTTTTACTTCGACTACGTCCTATGTATTTCGTTTGGCCTCGTACTATTTTTGGAAGTATTTCGATAATCTTTCCGGTCTTGCTTGACCCTTACCTTGGTTGAATGTTGATATGGATTGCTAGACCCAGTCTTAGGCCCTGTTACCTTCTATTTTGATGATTGGATAGCCAGACCTAGTTAACAGATTCTGTAGTATAACTATAATATGTTATTATGTGTGATTGTGATGCGTATATTTTATTGGGGATTCATTGGGTTAAGCATATAGGACAGATATGACTGACTATAGTGGACTTAGAAAACCATTAAGGATGATTAGTTTGATGCTATGGATTGATTTTAAGGTATCTAAGAAGGGGTAATGAAATATTATATTTAGTGACTACGGATTTAGGACTAAAATCTTGTGCTTAGATTTGAGGGTTATATTCAGGAGTTCTTGAGTAAAAGAGAGAAGGCTCAATACCCAGAATAGGTTTTGAATGTACAATTTCAACGAGCTGGTGATTAATAGGATAAGGATATTTAGGACGGGATAAGGAAACAAACAAATTGCTTTTGAGATTGGAATTTTGGTTGATGGCCAATCATTGTGATATATATATATATATATATATATATATATATATATATATATATATACGTATCTCGAGGATGACCTATATTTCAGAGTATATGTAAAGGTTCTTATTGATATGAAGATTCTAAGGGGTAAATAGACAGGGTTTTTGTGGAAGAAGCTTGATGAACCTGAACCAAAATACCAGTAGAGAGAAAATAGCATAGGTGATCACAATGGTAGCGGATTGAGTACAGTACCCATAGCAGTTGCATGTTTTAGCTTGATCTATATGATGATTTTAATTTCGAGGACGAAATTTTTTTAAGGTGGGTAGGATTGTAAGCCCCTGAATTTGGGGCTTATTTTTTATTTTTATTTTATAATTCAATTAGTTGTAATATATATTATTATTTTGATTATTATTTGATTTAAAGCTCTTTACCGTGACTTAGATTTCTAGAGCATTAGGGATGCCAGTCTCTGAAAATTTCCTTCTTGAAGTTTGTAGTAGACGAGATTATCTTCACATTGATATTTTGTGTCCCACTCGAACTTGTTCCCTCTTACTCTTTTTGCTTCGTACAAGTTCGGGTCAATTTGGACCATTTAATTATTAATTGAATTCCCACTCTTTTCCTTGATCATCATATGCACGTTACCGTGACTTTTAATTTAGGAGCACCAGACAGTCGTTTTCTCAGAACCAACTTGTCATGCCTGATCTACTCAAGACGCTCTTCACCCGTGACCTTCGTGTCCCACACAGACACACCATTTTGTGCTTTATTTCCTTCGCACAACTTTCGGGTCAATTTAGGCCAATTAATTATCTACCGTAAAACCTGATTTAATTTCCCATTTAATTTTCGGGCCCGATATCGATCCAACCTAGCCGACCCCAAATATAGACATGGCCCATATTGAGCCTACTACCTGTCTGACACTTGTGTCCCATTTATTTGAGCCCCCACATGCTACTTATTTATCCATGATTTTAAATATCTATTTTAATTCAATTATTTTACCATGTCCGATTTTAACCCGACCCGGCTCAACCGAACCCAACCCAAATTTGTGTGACCCTACCATGTCTATCTATACACCCCATTGATAATTCCACATTTTCCCCTACTCAAAAACATCTCTTTACATAAAAATAACTCTTTCTCTCTCATTCTAATATATATATGTATATATATATATATATATATATATAGGTAAATATCTTTCACTTTCTCTCTCTTCTCTCATACACACCTACACCCCTCTCCATCACAAGCACAACACTCCCCCTCCCATCAGCCGACATACACACCCCCCTCTCTCTTATTTTCTCTCTATCTAATATCTTCTTAATATCTCTCTTTATATAATATTTATACATACATATATATTATATATATAATCCCTCTCTCTCTTCACTTATACAAACACACAACCCATCACCACACCCCCCTACCCGTACAGGAACAGCCCCCCCCTTTCCTCTACATCATCATCATCTCTCTCTCTCCTTCTCACTTCTCCTTCTTCTTCCTCAACTCCTTCTTCTTCAAAGAAACACTACCACCACTGCCACCTACTCCTTCCATTCTCCTCCGCCACCCTAAACACAACCACCACCGCACCATCACCTCCCCCACCTGCTGGCTGTGCCGTCGTGCTCGCCGCCGCACGTCGCGCCGCGCTAGGCCGAGCGCAGCCATGCAGCAGCAGCTGCGAGCCGCAGCAGACCATCAGCAGCAGCAGTTCGCTGCAGCAGCGGCAGCCGCCGCCGGCCAGGCCGGCCGTGGCACCCCCCCTGCGTGGCCCCAGGCTGGGAGCACCCCTGCGCACCTCCCCAAGGCGGCCACCGTCCTCCGGGACGCGCCGTCGAGGCGATTCCCGTATTTTTCCCGGGATTCCGTCGACGCGCGCAGTGCATTTTGGACAGCAACTTCACGCACGTTTTTTGGGAGATCCGACCGTTGGATCGTCAAATCGTTTCTTCCATCTCAATCTCGGTATATCCCTCATCACCTCTGTCAAGTTTGAACTGTTAATTTCGTCGTTTGATACATCAAAACCGGCCACCAAGTTGACGTTTTAATTTGTACTGTTTTTGGACAGTTTTGCGACGCCAACTTCGCGGGTTCGTATCTTCGCCGTATCAGCTCCATTTTGCACGCTACCTGTTCCGGTGCACAGCTGGTATAACCCTCTTCCTGCCCCCTTTAGATTTCATTTCAGTTTGAGCTTGTTAGGTCGGTCGAATTCGACGCCAAAGTTGGCCGTTCGAATTCTTAGTGTTGCACTTGTAAAATTCTATTTTTGAACCCGGGACTCCGGATTCAAATTCTGACACCACCAGTAGACTCATGGCATCGTTCTGGCCTGTTTTCATATAAAGTTTGTTAGATTTGGAGGACGTGGGCCCTGGCACGCATTTCGGTGCAAAGCAGGCCCCACAGTCCGGGTCAACGGGACTTTTTGACGCCGACTCATCGGAATCTGATTCTGGATATACCGTTGAGTTCATATCGTCATTCTGGACTCGTTGACATATAATTTGCTAGGTTTTAGTGGACATTGGTTCCGACATGCATTTCGGTGCAAGTCGGATACCAATATCCGGGTCAACGGGTCATTTTGAGTTCGGCTCATCGGAATCAAATTTCGGATATATCGTTGAGTTCGTACCATCATTCTGGACTCGTTGACATATAATTTGCAGAGTTTTGAGGACATTGGCTCTGACACACTTTTCCGTGCAAATCGGATCTCAATGTCCTGGTCAACGGACCAATTTGAGATCGGGTCAACGGAATCCAATTCTGGATAAACCGTTGGGATCGTATTGTCATTCTGGATTCGTGGACATATATTTTGTTAAGTTTTGTGCACTTTTATTTCGGCACATTTTTCGGTGCAAAGTGTGTCCAACGGCGGACATCATTTTGGTTCAAAATTACCGTTTTGCCCCTGTATCCAAATTGGACTTTTGGATAGGCTATCCTAGCTGATTTGACCATTCTGGACACGTTGGTGATATTTTTTTTATCATCCGACAACATCTGTAGGTTATTACCTTATTATTATAATCTTTCTCCTTTTGTGGTATTTGAGATCTATCGATTCCAGTGATTTCACAACCACTGAAATTGAATGTGTTGACCCTGTAGATGTTTGTAGAGACTAGCTTTGATCCAGTTTGACTATGGTTGACTACTTTGACTGAACGTCGAAGTAGAGTCACGTTTGACCTAGGTTAGACTAGTTTTGACCTTGGTTGACCACAATTGACTATTTTGACCAAAAGTCAACAGAAAGTCAACCGTAGCCTAAGATTGACCAGAACTTGACCGAAGTTGACCAGTTGACCCAAAGTCAACTGTTAGTCAATATTAGTCAAGTTTGACCCGAGTTGACCTAGGGTTGACCAGAGTTGACCAGTTGACCAGAAGTCAACTGTAAGTCAACCCTTGACTTAGATTGACCTAGTTTGACTTGCCTTGACTTGTCTTGACCTAGTTTGACTTAGTATGACTTGATTTTACTTCCAAACCCTTATATTGATACAGTATTCCACCTATAGGTCCTCGAGGCACTGTTCTTGGACCAGTTGACATATTCTACCAGATCGCAAGCGAGTACATTCTCTGATAATATTTCTGTTTTATGATATCGTCTATGTTTCTTGTATTTAGTGTAGATATCCTTGTTCTCTTGACACATTGTTCACACGGATTGGTATTTCTCTGGATCCCGTCATGAGATGTTATTCCTCGCTTTCCTTGGTATATCTTGTGCAAGTCTTTCTTGTTCCTTGTGTATTGTATAGACACGATTCCTACGAAGGCTAGCTACCCTCTCGGAGAATCGCGTGTCATGATGTGTCATGGTTGGATCCACTATACTAGTCGGGGACGGGGAGTATTAGTGTAGATATGTGGTCATTATCCACCTTGTTTATTCTTGTAGACCTTGAATGCTACCAATCCTACACTCCACGTAGGATTGGCTGATCAGTAGACCTTGTGCAGACCCAAGCCGGCCACATGTTAAAACTATCACACACTTAGACAGATGATTATTGATTCTTGTACATGCCATGATCAGTTTTACTTACCTTGTTCTAGCTCTAGATTTACATCTTACCTTGCCATGATACTCACATGTACATTTCATGATTTCTTGTATATTCTCTCTATTTACTGCTACATGTTCAATATCGTCTAATTAGAACTGTTATTTGAGATTTGTGCTCGTTCCATCCTGACTGGATATGTTGACAAAATTTTAGGAGTAGTTGTGCCCTCAGTATTGGACTTCATGATGTTGCTAGCTGAGGTGGATCTCACTATTCTTCTATGTGAGTTGCCTGGTAGTTATCCTTAGTTAGTTTTGTTGTTCATTCTTTATTTTCCTGTCTTATGATCCTCGTAGATTATAGTTGTTCTAGTGATATTGTTATTATTTCTTGTCTTATCTTCCTTAGTTTTCGTGATGTGACATGAGTACATTTCTAGTTATGGATCTTTAGATGTTGTAGTTAGTATAGTATACTTGACAGCATTCTACCGCCGATACCGCGACGTAGGCTGGGCGTGGCCCACGTATTCGTACCCGTATATTCGGGTGCGGGTCGTAACAAAATCCAACAGAGGTAATATGGACGTGATAGATTTTGTGGTCTTAACACCATGTCTTTTATCCTAGGTTGGGTACAGGTGTTAAGTCAAGAGACCATCGGTATCAGAGGTAATATGGACGTGATACCTGATAATCAGGACCAGGAAGTCCGCTCAGAGATGGCGGTAAGCTTGGCAGACTCCTGTGTGATAAAGCATTAGAGTGGATGTTCAGAGGTATCAGCATACATGACTCGCCACTCAGGAAGATGCGATGTAAATCCACTCGGAGCAAATAGAGTGTGAGTTCAGAGGTACTTGGTGTACATACCTCGATAGCTTGGGAGATTTGGTGGTTTGAGGGAGTACCAGCATTTCCTTAGACATAGTATTTCTTCAGGAATTTGCTGTGTATGGGCATCATGAGCAAGTCTCCGTTCTGCTTCGTGAGTCGGTATGAACCATTGGAAAATACGGTCTCGATGATGTATGGACCCTCCCACTTAGGCTGGAATTTGCCGATGGTTTTGTGAGTCATGACCATCGGTCTGCGAACGACCAAGACGAGATCGCCTATTTGGAATGTCCTCTTCTTGACTTTCTTATTGAAGGCCCGAGAGATGCGTGCTTGATAGAGCTCGATGCTTTGTTGAGCTTACAAATGCTTCTCGTCTAAAGCTTCCAATTCTTATAGCCGTCGGCGGTAGTTATCATCCGACGTCAACCGGTAAATAAAGGCTACACGAAGTGAGAGGATCTGGGTCTCCAATGGGATTACTGTCTCGCTCCCGTATATCAGAGAGAATAGTATATTTTCGATAGCCGTCCGACTCATAGTGCGGTACGCCCATAAGCATTCGTCTAACTTTTCATTCCAGTTGCGTTTGTTTGAAGACACGAACTTCTTAAAAAGCTTGATTATGGTCTTGTTAAAGGCTTCGGCCAGACCATTAGCTGATGGGTTGTATGCCGTTGAAGCTACATTCTGAATTCGATTTTTGTCACAAAATCGATAGAAAGTATGGCTTACGAACTGCGGACCATTGTCATGAATGATCCTCCGTGGCAGTCTAAAATGGTAAATGACGTGATATTTTATGAAACTGATCACGTTTGATGTCTTTACCTCTGCCAGTGGAACATCTTTCGCCCAATTAGAGAAGTAGTCGGTGATTCCAAGTATAAACCGGTGTCCTTTGGACAATAGCGGGGTGATTGGGCCAACGATGTCCATTTCCTATGCTTCAAATGGCCAAGAAGACACTATTGGGTGTAAGAATTCGGATGGCAGATGTATAAAATCTGTGTGGATCTAACAAGCCTTACACTTCTTTGTATAATCGACTACGTCTGCTACCATCGTAGGCTAGTAATAACCCATTCGACGGAGACGGTCCTGCAACTTCGGGCCAGGTTGGTGAGTCCCGCAAACGCCATCGTGAGCCTCGCGTAAGGCTTCTTTGGTTTCTGCATATGACATACATCTTAACAGTAGCCCATTGTAAGATCGTCGATATAACATTTTTGTTTCTTTGTCATAAAAGAATCTGAGAGAACGCCTTCTGATTGAAGTTACTTCTTTCACATTCTCAGGCAGGATTCCGTAGACTGCAAAGTCGATGTACGAAAATCTTCAGTCATGCATGTCATTGGTTATCTGGGCGGAGTAACTCGTATCTAGTTGAATGTTGTTTTTGGGACAGACCAACTTATGGCCTATCATGTCGACTAGATGATGAGCATAATTTAGAACCGCTAAAGAAGTAATGAGGCCTGCTAGGGCATCGACTTCAATATTTTGGAGCCTAGGAACATGCTCTATAAAGAACCCCTCTAAGGTTACAATGATGGCAATTGCTGTCTGATGGTAAGGAATCAGGTCCTCATTGTGAACCTCGTATGAGCCTCGGATCTGATTAACAATCAGCTGTGAGTCGCCAATACGATTCCAGGTATTTGACCCCTATCTCTTTTGCGAGTCGAAGTCCGATGACCAGAGCGTTATATTCGGCTACATTGATTGAACAGGGTTCTGTGAGAGAATATGCCCGACTAACTACCAATCCAGAGGGAGAAATTAATACTACCCCGACTCCAGTGACGATATCAGCTTATGGCCCTGTTCTTGATGTACCGTCAAAGAACATTCGCCAAACGTCTTCATGCGAAGTCATGTTTGAGTTAACGACTTCGTCTGAGATTTCTTCATAGATTCTTGCTATTTCTGAGCCTGGATGGGCTGCTAGAAAGTTGACCAAGGCTTGACCTTTGACAGCCTTCTGCGAAACGAAGACCATGTCGTAGGAGGGTAATAGTATCGCCCATGTGGCTAGGCGAGAACTGAGTGCGCTTGGCTTGTTCATGAGAACCCTGAGAGGATTAACTCGCGAGACAACATGGATGATCTACCCTATCACATAGTATCATGTTTTCTGAATGGCAAACACCAGGGCAAGGCACTCCTTCTCGACGGCGGTGTACCTATGTTCTGGCCCCACCATCATCCGGCTGAGATAGTAAATGGCTTGTTCGTGTCCCACATCATTGTTCTGTGCTAGCAAGGTGCCGAGGAAGTGTTTCATAGCCCGTACATAGAGCAGGAAGGGCTTTCTGACGACCGGGACTACCAGAACCGGCGGATTCGACAGATATTCCTTAATGTCATCAAAGGCGCATTGACATTCTTTATTCCATATGAAAGAGACATCTTTCTTCATGAGTTGTGTGAAGGGTTGACATCGCCCTGAGAGGTTAGATACGAACCTCCTGATGTAGGCTAGTCTTCCCTGGAGGCCACAGAGTTCACGAAGGTTCCTTGGTGGACTCATCTCCAGGATTGCTTTTGTCTTATCGAGGTCTATATGAATACCCTGGGAAGTGATGACAAAGCCCAAGAACTTCCTGCTGGACATGTCCAGAAAGGACTTGGTGGAATTCATCTTCAGATTGTGCGCTCGCATAAGGTCGAACACTGTCATCAAATCGTGTAAATGATCATCCTTGGAGCGGCTTTTGACGGCGATGTCGTCAACGTAACACTCCACCGTCTTGTGTAAGTGATCTCTGAAGATGACGCTCATAGCTCGTAGATATGTAGCACAAGCATTCTTCAGGCCGAAGGGCATAACTGTCTAACAATACACGCCGATCGGTGTTCGGAATGACGTATGCTTCTCATCGTCAGGAGACATTTTGATTTAATTGTATCCTGAAAAGCCATCCATAAATGACATGCGTTCGAAGCCACACGTATTATCGATTATTATGTCGATAATAGGAAGAAGGAATTCATCTTTAGGACATGCCGTATTCAGATTACGGAAGTCGATACAGATTCGGATCATTCCATTCTTCTTGACGACTGGTACTATATTAGCTATCCAGTCTGGGTGCTGCTCCTCGCAGATGAAACTGCTAGCTATAAGCTTGTTTACTTTCGCTTGGATGGAGTTCATGAAGTCTGGATGGAACCACCGTTGCTGTTGTTTGACTGGTTTTGCGTTCGGATGAATATTGAGCTTATGAAGTACGATCTCGGGGTTTAGCCTTGGCATATCTTCATAGCTCCAAGCAAAAACATCGATATGCTCTCTAACGAGTTGTAACAACGACTTTCGCTCGCCATCCTTCAGGCTTTTACTGACGAAGATTAGCTTTGGAGAGGATTCATCACCGAGGTCAACTTGCATGACCTCATCTTCAGTGGGAGGGTCACGTAGTTCAAAATGCTTCTCCCATTATGCATCCAGTTGTTGGACCCATGGCTCCAATTCAAGAGGTTCGAGTAGATCATTGTCTTCCTCTTTAATGTCAGCGGATGCCATGTTGACAGATAATGCTTGCCTGAATATATCCCTAATGCTGTCATCAGAATCGTATGTAGGTAATTCGGATGAGTGAGAATGCCACTCGCCTTCCTCATCGGAGCTCTCGAATGTTGTTTCTGGTGTAGCACAACCGAGGCCGCATTTGGACTTTCCGTAATAATCCCGAGGTTTTCCAGCCGGGGTTGACAGCTACAAAGGCGATCGCCGATCATTGCCGTAATTCAGAGGTCCCGGGAGGAGTCCTGGGCGTTGAACATTGTTCGAAGCTCCTGAACTTTCCTCTTTGCTTCCCTGGCTTCATCTGCAGCTAAAGGAACTTGTGCTTCTAAAGGATTGTCACCCAAAGGAGGAGCGGTCGTGTTGGAGTCCGCATTGACTACGGGTCCCAAGCTTGCTTGTCCAGGCATCCTTGTCGGTTGAGTAGGCAAGGCAGCTTTGATTACGTCTACTGACTTGGCTAGGAACAGGAGCATGGCTTCAAGTACTTCTAGATATTATCGATCAGTAGGTCCTTCATGGTCATCGCCGACCATAAATACTGTCCGTACGTTGGTAGACGTGGAAGGGACCGTAGAAGAGGTGCTCTCCGTGTCGTACCTTCATATAGAGAAATCGTCGAAGAACGTCTGAATGTCCTCTTCCTCGGATTCAGAAGAGGTTCCACACCCTGCGCAGGAAGCTGCATCGTCTTGGCGAAGGAGGTCATCCTCGGGGACGTCCAAGTCCGTTGCATAATTCCAGTGGATCGCTACCCCCTGTGTATGCTCTTGGAATACCGGGTTGTTGCATATATTGAGGGGGTTGCTACCTCCAGCTTCATCTACCCCCAGGAAGGCCGAGGGTGCATCCCCGGGTGTTGGAAGCTTCTTTCTGGATCGAGTGCCTAGGTAGATGCCCCCTGCAGTTGTCGGCGGTAATCCTCCAGATGAGAGTTTCCTTGCGGTTCTGGCTGAGATTGTCGGGCTGGAAGAGCCTGTCTTCTTTCCTTCCTTTCCGGGAAGAAGCTTCCGAGTTGAATTACCGGAGGCAAAAAGAAATTCCTCGTCTTCCAAAATTTGTACCTATTCCTCAAGTGGTTGTCGGACAGGTACTAGTTGGTGCAGTCGTTGGAAAATGGACTGCCGATCTTCAAGTGTTGTCGACTTGTCGTAGCAGCAGTTGATGATGACCTGGGTACAACAACGTCCCAAAAAGGGCTCATCACATGCCAAGGTTGCTTTTTTCTTCTTGCGTTTGTGAGTAATCACCTCTCGTAAGTCGATAGCAGACTGATCTACCTTTGCATCCAATTTGTGGACTCGGGTATCCCGAGCACACGAGTGCGTAGGTATTATATTTGCTCCCTGATCCGAGGCTAGTAAAAGCACTTGCTCTCGATCGTTGGAGGGAGAATTTTGAGACCCACCATGTCCGTTAGCCCTGGGGGACTGGACGCGGGTGGTTCTGTACAACTTTCTATCAGCAGCCCGTATAACAGTTAACGGTGCCTGCTGACGGTCAATAGCTTGGACAGTTGACTGGGCTTGTTGGACCCGCACTGCCCTAGACTTCTTTGATTTAGCACCTGAAGGCGCATAGTAAGAAGATTCCAGATTAGAATATTCCATATTCTCAATGGGTCGTATGGAGTCGGGCCCGTATGAGAGACGGTCGAACACAGAGCTTCTGACAGGGCCGCATGGGACATCCTATCTGTGGCCAGGATTGGCTGTCGCATGGGCCATCTGCCTGTGGCCAGAGTTGGCTGCCGCATGGGCCATCTTTCTGCGGCCAGAGTTGACTACCGCATGGGCCATCTGCCTGCGGCCAGAGTTGGCTACCGTTTGGGCCATCTGCCTGCGACCAGAGTTGGCTACCGCATGGGTCATCTGCCTGCGGCCAGAGTTGACTGTCGCATGGGCTATTTGCCTGCGGCCAGAGTTGGCTGCCGCTTGGGCCATCTGCCTGCGGCCAGAGTTGGCTGCCGCATATGTAGACTGCTCATATCTCTTATGCGACCTCTTCCTCATCTGCATGGATTTCCTTTGTGCCCCCAAAAACTCAGCATCGTATTATTTTTCTTTGTTGGATTTGGGGATAGTGGGGTTCTCCGCGGTCAAAAGCAAGGCCGTAGAAGAGCTTTGATCACCGTCTTGGGCCGCAGAAGGAGCTTCTTCGAGAACCTGGTCGGGGGCAACAGTTTTGTGCTTCGACGTCCTGCGGGTTCTCTTTGGGTTGGCTCGCTTCTGCGACGGCCTGATGCTGCCTTCAGAGAGCATTTCTTCGAATGCTCGTTGGTCAAAATGAACCACGAGCATTTGCTGCGTACAGCCGAGCTTGGACGCGTCAGATTGCGTCACCAACTTCTCATCAGAGGAGAAGGAAGTCCTCAGCAGAGTCGCCATCGTGTTTGACATTAAATATCAAGAACAAAAATTATAGAGGAATTGAACTTGATTGCAAACTCACTTTTACAAAAGAAAGCCTAGAAAGAAATCCTAGGAAACAATCTAAGTACAATTGTTTAGTTTTTTATTCTGGGGGTGACGAAGGAGCTCGAGAAAGTGTAGCAACTCTGCCTTACTCCTTGGACTATCGGACACAGACTTTGCTCTCGAAGAAATTGCCCTTCGTAGGTTGCCAGCCTTTTGCATGGGTGTAGTACCCAGCTATTTATAGTGATAGTATCTTGAGCCGCATGGATGGCCGCGTGACAACATGGCTACAATAGCACACAAAGAACCGCTCTTTGGCCGCCAGCTGGTGACTTGTTGAGATTTTGTTGCAGCAAATCTGGGTGGTTGAGACTTGGTCAGCCTGCCACGTGTCCTATCGCAGGATAGGATCAATCTGCTTGAGTTATTTTGAGCCGCATAGGTCTTTTAGTGTTTGGCCATGCTGAGCCGCATAAGACTCATGCGACTTAGGTCGCAGTCTCCGTTAGTCCGCATGTAGCTTGGGGACTTTTGAGCCGTATAGATTCTATATTCTAGGCCGCATAAAGCAAATGCGGCTCAGGTTGCAGTCACGCTTGGCCGCATGAAGCAAATATATTGAGCCGTATAAGGTTTATGCGGCTCGGGTCACAGTCCGTATGGCCGTATAACCATGTCCAGGCACGTGGACCCTGTGTCACATCTTATCTTCTTTTTGTCAGAGTGTCGGAGCTGTCAGTTTTGTCAGTTTTGACAGAGTTTGTCAGCTTTATCAGAAGGGCTGATCAGCTTGGCCGCATAAGTAACTCTTCCTTCTGTGGCTCAAATCAGTCTGGTTGCTTTTAATATATAATCCAAAATAGTAAAGATGGGCCATAGGGGACTTGCTGAGTCTGTCATGCGGCTCTTCTTTATGCGGACCAATTTGGTCCAAAGTACTCATGCGGTCAGTTATGATCCGCATGAACCTCATATTTTCCATGCTTCTACAGTGAGGTCTTACGACAGATCTACAAAGCCAGCAAACACTGTAAACACGGTCAGAAGCTCTTCTGGCAATCCTTGCTCTCCTGATCTGGAGATATTGAGCGGGAACCATCTTTTGTGACCTTCTTTTTCTGTCTTCCTTTTGCGCTTACTAGTAAAGGCGACGGCATTTTGCGCCTGTGATGAATACAATTGGGGTGTTTAAAAAATATATATATATTCGAGCACAAGTACGAAATAAGAATCGTTGGACATTGAGATAGAATTAATGATAGGAGGATATGACTGAGATTTGGACACAAATTTAAGAGACCGTGTCACGCCCCTTTCCCGGAATATGTAAATTTTTGATTTTTTATGTATATGGTATCTGGCACCTGTATCTTTATTGCATATATCCTGTATTTGTAACTGGCCATGGCATGGAACAGTATCTCATCGCGGATTAGTGTGCCATCCCTTGTCCTTGTTTGGTTGTTGGCGTGGTTCACTGTTTCGATGATAGGATTTCTGAACCGTGTTGTGGTTAGGATTTTTTGTAATTAATTTAATTAGTTGTATCATGTAGCAATTAACATGTCATTAGTCACATAGTTAAGAGCATGCTTAAGCTTAGGGTTTCTTTGAGTCAACCCAACCCCTATATATATTCTCTTCCACACTCTCTCTCCTCATTCACTCTTTCATTTATTTTGCTCAAACAACATTTAGGCAAGTACATCTTGCACCAAATGGAGAGATTCTTATATTTTTCATAATTTTTCTTAGATATTATTTGTCTGTATTGTTCTTCTCTTCATTCTCTATAAGTTTGGCTCTTGGAGTTTTTGATTTTAATGGCTAGTTTGGTGTAGATCTAAGTTTCTATAACTAGGGTTTTATGGATTTTCATAGTTTTGATCTATCAAACTTGGTTGTTTTTGAAAACTAATGGCCCTATGTTGTAGGAAATTCAATTCTATCCAATTTTGACCTTTGAAAAGTTAAATTTTGACTTATTTTGACGAAGTTATGGCCAAAACAATATTTGAGCATTTTCTATGTCATCTGCCCTGGTTTTGGCAGGGACGATGAATAATGCTGCATAAATAGTGCCCAGCCGTATGAGAGTACTGTATAGTGCCACATAGTGCTCAACCGTATGAGGGTGCTACATAATGCCGTATAGTGCCCAGCCGTATGAGGGTGGTGCATAGTGCCGCATAGTGTCCAGCCGCATGAGAGTGCTGCATAGTACCGTATAGGGCCCAGCCGCATGAGGGTGCTGCATAGTGCCGCATAGTGCCCAGCCGTATGAGGGTGTCGCATAGTGCCGCATAGTGCCCAGCCGCATGAGGGTGCTGCATAGTGCCGTATAGTGCCCAACCGCATGAGGGTGCCGCATAGTGTCGCATAGTTCCCAGCCGCATGAGGGTGCTGCATAGTGCCGCGTAGTATCCAGCCGCATGAGAGTGCTGCATAGTGCCGTATAGTATCCAGCCGCATAAGGGTGCTGCACAGTACCGTATAGTGCCCATCCGCATGAGAGTGCTGCATAGTGCCCAGCCGCATGTGGGTGCTGCATAGTGCTGCATAGTGCCGCATATTGTCCAGCCGCATATGGGAGTGCCGCATAGTACTGCATAGTGTCGCATAGTGCATATTTTGGCTGTTTTATGTCCTATTTGATTGATTTGTGGCCAGAATTTCTTCCAACTCCCAACATGAAAGTTGTAGATATTTGTATTGGCTTCAAGGGTCCTCATGTCTCACTTTAACCAGAATTCATATGTGACTTTTATGTCACGAGGAGTCCGAGTGACTTCCTGACTTGACCATGTTCCTGACCTGATTACCTGTATACGTGCTGGTACATATTCTAAGTGTGTATTGAGATACAATATTAGTATGTACTGCGGTGCCATTTACTGAGTGTACTGAGGTGTGACTCTACATGCCAAGTGATCGTTCGTGTTATATGTCAATACATGTGTACCTTCCAGTACAGTCACGGTAATTGGTCAGTAATAGTGTCGTGGTATGTTGATTGTTGTTTGAAGCATTACACTAAGCATGGATCTAGATCGGGCCGATGTGGATTCATACTTAGGGTACGCGTACTATGGTACGACATATAGGAGGATGACCATGTGCCCACGAGATGTAATTTATTATCAAGATAGGGTTAATCTAAGAAACTCAAATTGGTAGATGCATTGGGTGGGAAGAATCCCGAGATCGTGCCATACTGGCCACCCCAGGTCCTTTCCTGACGTGTCGGGTTGGCCGCCACGGATACAGTTTCATCCGCCTATAGTGGATGACTATATCCGACTCCTACTTGCTATGTGTTATATGTTTTAGCACGGTAGACTTACGGGGGGCCGGTGCATACTCAAAGTTCTATGTGTATATGTATATTATATGGTTTGGCTAGCCCTGCTGGGTTGACACGATCTGAGGATTCCTATAATTTACATTACTGGGATAATCCAGACAAATCATAGAAAGCCGTAGGATTGATTGGCCGCTTGTAAGCTGACTTGTTTGGGATATGTTTTCTTCTGTTAGCAACTGAGGAACATGGACTATCGTGGTACGTGGTCCAACCCATGTCCTTGTTTGGTTGTTGGGTTGGGCTATTGTGCTGCGATAGGCTATGGACCGAAGTCGCGATCAGAAGCCCTTCATCTGCCCATAGTTATAGGATATATCTTATCTCGACATGATATTGGAACCGTTTGTCCTTGTTTGGTTGTAAGGGTGTCGTATTGTCTCGATAATATGGTATAAGCCTATAACTCGTGAATCAGGTCTTATTTAACTCATTGGTTTTATCTCACTCTTTTGTGCTCTCTTGTGGTACTTGCTATTCGGGGCCTGACCCCGCTGGTTTTGTTTGGCCAGATCTCGTAGCAGCTCCAGAGGATCCAGCCTTCCACCTGAACAATGGTGCGTACCAGGAGTATGGGCGCCAGGGACCATGAGTGGGTTTCTTCTTCACTGCTTTGATATCTTCGATTTTGTACATGGCGTTTAGCCACCGGCACTTGTTTAGCCGGCAGTTCTGGACACTAGTTTCCTTTGCATAATTGTAATTAAATCAGACTGCAGCTGACTATAGTTATGTACTAATGACTCTCGGAACTAGCTCATCATTTTGTATAGCTAGACTCAAGAATTATTTTGATGAAGCGTCGGGGACGCCTTACTGCTTTGTCTTATATGATCATTATTTACTGCTTCTTGTTTTGATTGATTGAGATATAGATGCTCTGTGGGACCATTGGAGACCTGATTGTAGCATGTACCCCCTTGTCTCTTGACAGCCACGATCGTCGTATGACGTTTATATACCTCATACGGTGTAGCTGGCCTAGTCCGTCTCAATATTTCGTTACTGGGGCGTGACAAGATTTTAGTGGTGACCCATGCAGGTCTGTTTTTTAGACTTGTTGGGTGTTGCGATTATAGGAGTCTCAATCAAAACATGTTCCCCTTGATCTCCTGATTAATTTTCTCTTTCTCCCGCCTTGATTGCTAACTTGATTGTCATCCTCGATTCTTTCCCGTCCTGTATTTTGATACCTTGTATCCTTTCCTTTAGGTTCACATCATTCTCGGCTATTGGAGGAGCCGACATGGGAGAGAATCCAGTAGATCAGGGACTAGTTGGAGATCAGCAAGGGGTAGCCCCTCTACCTGGACAGATTTCCATCGAGAACGTTACCGAGCATGAGCCAGTTGAGCTACATAGGCCAGAGGATCCCGTACCTCCAGTGATACCGGTAGTACCAGTAGCACTAGATGCGTCGGCACTATTGCAGATTATTAGAGGGTTATTGGAGACCCAGCAACACCATACGGCAGCCCAACAGTAACAACAAACCCGACAGCAAGAACAAAATGTGCTACAGAATTAGGGGTTGCAATTAGCCCTTGAGAGAAGTGTCAGGAATGATTCAGGAGCGTCCGGAAGGTTTTGTCGACTTAACCCGAGATATTTTGATGGCACGGAGGATGCCATCACGACGGATGCTTGGCTTCAGGATACAGAGGCCATATTGACCGCAGCAAAGGTTCCAGCAGAAGAGAAGGTTGACCAGGTCAGACTTTTACTTCAGGATCTCGTCCGCGATTGGTGGGCATCGGAAGAGGTTGGAATGAGGCATCCTGTTCCCTGGGATAGCTTCAGTACCAGATTTAAGGCCAAGTACTTTGGCGTAGTAGCACGGTATGAGCTACAACAGAGGTTTATCAGTCTCAAGCAGGCTGGTAAGACGATGGATGGTTATGCAGCGGAGTTCTGCAGGTTAAGTAGGTTTGCTCGGATGATGGTGGCGACAGAGCCAGAGAGAGCAATGAGGTTCCAGCAGGGACTTCAACTAGAGATTTTACAACTGGTCGAGGGGTACGACTACCAGATATTCGATGCAGTATTGACGGCGGCTCGGAGGTACGAGCTTACAATTCAAAGGTTATCAGCAAAAATTGGGGGCCAGAAGATGTCTCATACACAGAGTGCTGGGGGATGAGCAGTACCTCGGACGTCAGCACCAGTGCCTGATGTCCGTATTCGTGATGCAGTACCGATCACGACAGTTATGACGGCACCAGTTCGACAGCAGCAACAGAGGAACGAGCAGCAGTGTCAGGAAGCACCAGTGGGTTGCACTTACTGTGGTAAGGGAGGGCACATTAGGGATGTGTGTCATTCAACTAATGGATTATGCTTGAGGTATGGCAGTCCAGACTATAGGATTGCCAATTATCCTATGATGCAGAGGCCAGGAGGGCCAGCTCAACGATTTTCGGCGTTGCCAGCTCCAGAGGTAGCACCGTATCAAGGGCCAACACTAGCAGTGAGGCCACTAGCCCAGCGCCCATTAATGACGCAAGCTCAGATGTACCGACAAGCGCAACATCAGGTTGGACAGCAGGGCCAGGGAAGGCAGCAGCAGAGAGTCCAGCAGGGACAAAGACAAGAAGAATTTGGAGTATTAGAGGTTGGCTGAAGGCGGTCAGATTTTGGGTAAATTTTGAGTATTATTTATTATAATTCCTTGAGTTTTATATTCGAAGAGTGAAGGCGACTTTCTCGTCTCACTCATTTGCTCTCGTATCATGTGATACGTGATATTCATCATGTGTCTTGATTACGAGAGTACGTCCTGGGCAGAGTCTCGTTCTTGATTTAGTCATTGGTACCGACTTATCACAAGCGTTGACCCTTGTCCACTTTGGGTGTCAGTGTAGGACCTCGCGGACGAATTCCTACCTGACTTGAGAGGTATATTTTATTCGTATGTCTCCGATCATTTTCTTCTAGGATATGATTATTGTTTGTGCTCTTACTTATTTATTCTTGCTTTCTTAAACTGTTCATGTGCCATGTGTTGTTTGATAATTGTGCTTGCTATATGTCAAGAGTGTATTTCTTGATCTGAGAGCGCACTCGACTGGCCTTATCGAAATTTCGAGGACGGAATTTTTCTAAGGAGGGTAGAGATGTCACTCCCCATTTCTGGGATACGTAAATTTTTGATTTTTCATGTATATGGTATCTGGCACTTGTATCTTTATTGCATATATCCTATATTTGTAACTGGCCATGGCATGGAACTGTATCTCATCGCGGATTAGTGTGCCATCCCTTGTCCTTGTTTGGTTGTAGGCGTGGTTCACTGTTTCGAAGATAGGATTTCTGAACCGTGTTGTGGTTAGGATTTTTTTTTAATTAATTTAATTAGTTGTATCATGTAGCAATTAACATGTCATTAGTCACATGGTTAAGAGCATGCTTAAGCTTAGGGTTTTTTTGAGTCAACCCAACCCCTATATATATATTCTCTTCCACACTCTCTCTCCTCATTCACTCTTTTATTTATTTTTCTCAAACAACATTTAGGCAAGTACATCTTGCACCAAATGGAGAGATTCTTGCATTTTTTATTTCTTGATTTTTCTTAGATATTATTTATCTATATTGTTCTTCTCTTCATTCTCTACAAGTTTAGTTCTTGGAGTTTTTGATTTTAATGGCTAGTTTGGTGTAGATCTAAGTTTCTATAACTAGGGTTTTCTGGATTTCCATGGTTTTGATCTATCAAACTTGGTTGTTTTTGAAAACTAATGGTCCTATGTTGTAGGAAATTCAATTCTATCCAATTTTGACCTTCGAAAAGTTAGATTTTGACTTGTTTTAAGGAAGTTATAACCAAAACAATATTTGGGCATTTTCTATGTCATCTGCCCCAGTTTTGGCAGGGACGATGAATAGTGCCACATGAATAGTGCACAGCCGCATGAGAGTGCTGCATAGTGCCGTATAGTTCCCAGCCGCATGAGGGTGCTGTATAGTACCGCATAGTGCCCAGCCGCATGAGGGTGCTGCATAGTGCCGCATAGTGTCCAGCCGCATGAGAGTGCTGTATAGTGCCGCATAGTACCCAGCCGCATGAGGGTGCTGCATAGTGCCGTATAGTGCCCAGCCGCATGAGGGAGCTGCATAGTACCGTATAGTGTCCAACCGCATAAGGGTGCTGCATAGTGCCGCATAGTGCCCAGCCGCATGAGAGTGCTGCATAGAGCCACATAGTGTCCAGCCGCATGAGGGTGCTGCATAGTGTCACATAGTATCCAGCCGCATGAGAGTGCTGCATAGTGCCGCATAGTGTCCAGCCGCATGAGAGTTCTGCATAGTGCTTCATAGTGCCGCATAGTGTCCAGCCGTATATGGGAGTGCCGCATAGTGCTGCATAGTGCCTATTTTGGTTGTTTTATATCCTATTTGACTGATTTGTGGCCAGAATTTCTTCCAACTCCCAACATGAAAGTTGTAGATCTTTGTATTGGCTTCAAAGGTCCTCATGTCTCACTTTAACCAGAATTCATATGTGACTTGTATGTTACGAGGAGTCCGAGTGACTTCCTGACTTGACCATGTTCCTGACCTGATTACCTGTATACGTGCTAAGACATGTTCTAAGTGTGTATTGAGATACAATATTAGTATGTACTGCGGTGCCATTTAATGAGTGCACTGAGATGTGACTCTATATGCTAAATGATCGTTCGTGTTATATGTCAATACATGTGTACCTTCCAGTACAGTCATGGTAATTGGTCAGTAATAGTGTCGTGGTATGTTGATTGTTGTTTGAAGCATTACACTAAGCATGGATCTAGATCGGGCTGATATGGATTCATACTTAGGGTACGCGTACTATGGTACGACATATAGGAGGATGACCATGTGACCACGATATGTAATTCCTTATCAAGATAGGGTTAATCTAAGAAACTCAAATTGGTAGATGCATTGGGTGGAAAGAATCCCGAGATCGTGCCATACTGGCCACCCCAGGTCCTGTCCTGACGTGTCGGGTTGGCCGCCACGGATACATTTTCATCCGCCTATAGTGGATGACTATATCCGACTCCTACGTGCTATGTGTTATATGTTTTAGCACGGTGGCCTTACGGGGGGCCGGTTCATACTCAAAGTTCTATGTGTATATGTATATTATATGGTTTGGCTAGCCCTGCTGGGTTGACACGATCTGAGGATTCCTATAATTTACATTACTGGGATAATCTAGACAAATCATAGAAAGCCGTAGGATTGATTGGCCGCTTGTAAGCTGACTTGTTTGGGATATGTTTTCTTCTGTTAGCAACTGAGGAACATGGACTATCGTGGTGCGTGGTCCAACCCATGTCCTTGTTTGGTTGTTGGGTTGGGCTATTGTGCTGCGATAGGCTATGGACCGAAGTCGCGATCAGAAGCCCTTCACCTGTCCATGGTTATAGGATATATCTTATCTCGGCATGATATTGGCACCGTTTGTCCTTGTTTGGTTGTAAGGGTGTCGTATTGTCTCGATGATATGGTATAAGCCTATAACTCGTGAATCAGGTCTTATTTAACTTATTGGTTTTATCTCACTCTTTTGTGCTCCCTTATGGTACTTGCTATTCGGGGCCTGACCCCGCTGGTTTTGTTTGGCCAGATCTCGTAGCAGCTCCAGAGGATCCAGCCATCCACCCGAACAATGGTACACACCAGGAGTATGGGCGCCAGGGACCATGAGTGGGTTTCTTCTTCACTGCTCTGATATCTTCTATTTTGTACTTGGCGTTTAGCCACCGGCACTTGTTTAGCCGGCAGTTCTGGACACTAGTTTCCTTTGCATAATTGTAATTAAATCAGACTGCAGCTGACTATAGTTATGTACTATTGACTCTCGGAACTAGCTCATCATTTTGTATAGCTAGACTCATGAATCATTTTGATGAAGCGTCGGGGACGCCTTACTGCTTTGTCTTATATGATCATTATTTACTGCTTCTTTTTTGATTGATTGAGACATAGATGCTCTGTGGGACCATAGGAGACCTGATTGTAGCATGCACCCCCTTGTCTCTTGACATCCACGATCGCCGTATGACGTTTATATACCTCATACGGTGTAGCTGGCCTAGTCCGTCTCAGTATTCCGGTACTGGGGCGTGACAGATCGGTGGTAACAATTTGGGAATAGAGAATTATTTTGAGTATGGATTACTTTAGACAGAACGTAGGAAGGATTTCGAGAAATGGAATGTATAATTATAGTGAGGACTGTAAAATATCGGAGTTGTATTAAAAAAACTGATGAAAATATTCGAGGGCGATATGATTTTGAGAACGTAAATATTTTTAAGTTATTGATTCCTGGGATATTATATTGAATTAAGACTAGGATACTGAAATTTGGAATCCAAATACATGGAAGAAAGATTATGATTGCATGCATTGGTGATAATAAATCGAGTAAAGGATTGGTAGGTGAATTATTGAGAACTGGTAGGACATAAGATTTCTGAGTAAAAATTTTTAAGACTTTGTGAGTTTTTTAAATTTTAGAAGAATAAATTTTCAAGGTATAAATTGAAAGGATATGTGAAGGTTGATTTAAATAATGAAGAAATTTTATGTTGTAGTGGCATTAATACAAGGAGTATAGATTTGGACAATGTCCATGGATTTTATAAACCATGATACAAGGATTCAGTTTTAAATTAAGGACAAGATAGAGAAATTTGGACTTCCAAGACAACTAAGTTGAAACGGATAAAAAAAGGGAAGTGGGATAATTGAGGAGTTATCACAAAAATATGCTTCATGGGTAGTCATCTTTATGACTGGAAACTTTCCTTTGGTAGTAGTCGAAGCAGTGTGAGATGATTATCTTGATTTTTCTATGCAATCCTATCTTCGAATTTCCTATCCTAGTAGAAGAAATTTAATTTTTCTATCTTTAAATCATTCATTAATTTCAAGATCGCAAAATTTGATCCCCTTGATCGTGACCTATTGATTTTAGTCAACTCCTTTATCGCACCAACATCCTTGATTCTAGACTATACTCAAACAATTTAAAATTTGACCATGACTCAGATTTCAATATTTTGGTTGCTCATGTTCAGACTTTGATTTCGTTCTTCATCATGCCTAAATCATTTTTGACCAAGGATCGATTGACCGTATCTTTGATCGTGTCAAAATTTCAAATTATGAACGTGTTTGGATTTCAATGCCATTATCACTCGTGCCTAAATCCTTCTATTATACTGTTCATCATATCTAAATACTATTTAGACCAAGGTTAGACTGACCTTATCTGTCACGCACAAGAACCAGAATATTGGCAAGTCGGGACGGACAAGGCCAGCTACGTAATACCAAAGTACACTAGTACTCTGAAATCACGTATAAGCTGTCAAGACATGGGGGTTACTTTTACAAGCCAACAGTCGATCCTAGGTCAAGCAATCCTAGACATCTCAATCACAGACAATTATACAAAGAACAAGAAGTATGATCATCAGACATACAATAGTAAAGCGTCCCAAACTATATATACATGGATGATCTTGAAGCTAGTAATAGAAAATGGAGAATTAGTAAAAGCAATAGTCATACATGATAAGCTCTAGCTATAGTCTAGAATACGCACATCATATTTAAGCCCGTAGGCTAAATGTCAAGGACCAAAATACTAGCTAAACACGTGCTCGGAGGCTAAACGCCACAAAAAAATAATATACATATCAAGTGGGAGAATGAAACAAGAAACACACTCAGGTACTCCGGTGCTCTAGATGGTCACCGTTGAGTAGATGGTACGGAAGATCCTTCCGGCTTCTTTATCAGATCTGGCCAAACAAAACCAGTGGGGTCAGACCCCAAATAGCAAGTACCACAAAGGAAGCCAACCTTATGAACTAAAACCAGCAATAACTAACATAGCAATGGATAGAGACATAAATAAGCAAATGCGGATCGAGACTCGTACACTACCAATGCACTTATCCCAAGAATAGAAAAGACAATAAGCAAAGCAACCTAGAGCATAAAGTAAATCATATGTGACATAAAGTAAACTGTGGACATGTGAATTAAACGGAAGCATGTGAACATGTAAGACAAATTGGACATATGAGCATGTGAGATAAATGGAAATGTTAGCATAGGAGACAACTGGAATATGTGAGCATGGGAGACAACTGGGACATGAGAGCATGTGAGAACTATATAGAATGACAAATGATAAGATGAATTAGGAACTATTCCGAAACCCATGTTACAACCCATAAACCAAACAAGGACCGGGGTTGTAACCCTTCTCCTGAACAGAACTTAGCCTCCGATCATTCATCGACAAAAGTAAAGCATAAACAATAATGTACTGAAATAAACATACGGACACTGCCTAGACAATACTAAACTGGACTAGACTACATCTATCAATCACGGCCAAGCAATGAGTATGGCTTGATACTTTAACTAACTAGGGTTATCACAAGCCTAGTTACTACAAGATGCAATGAGATGTTCCAGCAGTCACAAGCCCTACAGACTATCCAGTTATCCTTCCGCGGGTTGAGAGAGTTGTATTAGGTGACTTGGGGGGTGCAACATATGACAGTGTGCTGGAGATGCGCCCTACTCGTCGGCAGGCTACAAATGCCATTAAATCGTCCAGATAACGGGATCGCCTGTAACTGGAAAATCTCTCTATATGCACTACTTGATCAATCTAGTCATTAACCTAGTCAAATTCAGTATGAATTTTTGACCGTGGTAACCAGGAATTCATGTCCTAGATATGATGCAGACGAGATATGTAGCTTGTTCACGCATACACAAAGAATTCAACCACGATGTCCAAAAGAGTTATATTAGCAAGGGGAAATAGCTGTCGCAACAGCATCTCGATTACACATGTCATGTTTAGATTTACTTATCATGTCAAGAGTGCGCCACAACGGACCACTATCAAGAATTATCATGTTAAGGTTTACTTGTAACGTAAAGAGTACTTGTCAGGAGTGCGGCTCGACGGTCCACTATCATGTAAAGCAAAGAAGTGACATGTAACAAGAGTGCACCGTAACGGGTTACTATCTAAAATAAACAGAGAAGAGACGTGTTGTCACGCCCCGCTCCCGTAGGAGCAATCGTCCTCACTAAGGCGTGATGTCGCACGAGCCTGGATTGCGCTCGTACAAGGCGGGTTCCATAACGGCCGATTACAGCGGCTGCGACGTGATCGTCGCACAGAAGTCCGAAGCAGAGATATTGAATATGCCAGCGGAAATTTGAAGCAAAATACAAGTCATTCAAAAGATGCATTTTATTAATATTGAAACAAGAATTACAATGGGGCACAGGGCCAAGATTATAAATCACTCAGCTCTCTCTCTTCTCTCAATACAAGTCTTGAATCAGCGGATGCTTCGGAAGGCGACGTCCATACATTATGTCCCGTGTAAGTCTTGACTCCATGCGGCCGCACGCTTCGAATCGTCAAGGAACTCCGTACCTCGACGCATCCAAGCGAGCTCCGTGCCACGAGCTTCTACCTGTGCCTGCACATGAAAACTATGTGGGTGTCAGCACTCAACTATACTGATGGAATGAGCTCCTCGCCCACCCATACAAAGCCGACATGTTTATTTACTTTGTGCAACAAAGTCCCTTTATGATTGTCTTTCTATTCTTGCCTTAGGATCAGTTTTAGGACAGACGCCTTGGCCTATTTTTGTGTCTCTAGACCATCCTGTGCTTGCAACAACAACGTTAACCTATCAAGTCGTATTTGCCTTACGGTCCAAAATTAGAGATACGACTACACGATAGTACCCAATTTTCTTATAATCGTGCTACAAATCCATTGTACCGTGACTCACAACTCAATGTGACATAACCATATCGCCGCCTCGCGGCCCTTTGCTACTCTAATCACCAACTGACCCAAATTAAGACTTGTGGACTAAATGTCACCCAATCGACTTTGACTTGCGGCGTTTCATGACTTAAACTCGAACGACTCAAATCCAACTCATGCAAACTTATATGTCAACAACTTAAGACTCGATGCCACATCTCGTACTGAAGCACATCGCCTACGTTGAAGCCAAATCTTAGGCCCAACATTTTGTCCTAACTGCACACACACACATTCATCTTCACTAAATCCAAAGGCACACATACGGGTTGCCGCCATGCCGACTCATCTATATGAATTGGTCACTGACTCCCAGAGCCATCTTGGACTCCCTTTAGCTTTTGTTAAACGGATGCTCCTTCAGCACGAGGTAGCGAGCCTCTCGCTGACAGTCCCTGTCTAACCCGTGCGATCATCCAGCAACAAGCTAATATAATATTTCTCAAGAACCGGCCCCGTTGGCCGCCTGGGTCACCGTTCGAGGAAACTCTACCTTGTCGACAAGTTGTCCATTACCATACAAGACTCGACTCAACCTGATGTCTCACACAGTCATTCTACCTCTAGTATTACCATCTCTTTCAGGGCCTAGTTCAATACTTCTCACATCTAAGACCGCCTCGATGACCCATAGTTGCGAGCATTCTTCTTTCTTGCCCCATCATTTCATTCAACTCAAGAGCGACTTTTTGAAAGCCCCCTTTTTTCCAAACACAATGAATCAACCGTGGCCTATGCCTTAGAAATACTAAGTCTGTCACATCGTACCCTACGCCAATTGGTATTGTGGGTGACACTACCGCCCAAGACATACCTATGAAATGGGCCTTACGATTGTGAAACTAAGTAATATCGACAACTGTGAAATACGCAAGACAGTGCTTAGAACTCCCTCAATCGCCTAGCATAACTTAGCCTAACTCAATCGAGCGTACAACTTAACCCGTGGGACGAGCAAAGGCTACGCCAAGCCTTGCATCGTGGAACCGTACATGCTATATCGAGCATTTATGCGGGCGACGCCTATGACTTAGGCTAATTCATAGTTTGTGTCGAAGACGAACTTTTCCTTCTTCCAAACACGGAACGATGGTCCGAGTGTCATTTTCAAAGCACGCCGTGCACCAACTCTAAGCCGACCATTGGACCTTTCATATTCTAGCTCAATTCGACCCGTCGGGATTATTCCCTTATCTATGTGGATTCGTCTCTTTCATTATCAAGCCTACTTGTATAAGTTAAAAACATGCGAATTATTAGGTGAAGGCTAAGATGAGGCAAGTTCACCGAAACTACCCCACCTGAGCGAGGGGTCGCCTCGACCAAGCGAGTCTTCGAGTAATCGTTGCAAGGCTAGGTTTGAACGCCGTCGGCATCTCGATTCCTCCGATTGACTGAGCGGAACAGGAAACTACAACATACACCACTCAGAAAAAGTTTCGTCCTCGAAACTAACTGAGTACACTTATCGACTTATTACTTTTCTCAACATTCAAGGACTCTCCCACACACTACTCCTATGCGTTTCCTCAATCTGAGCTACGCTTGTGCTACTATCAATCTTTCCTTTAATACGATTTCGAAATCATTGACACTTTTCTATTCCTCAAGTCTCACTTGATTCAACGTATCACTTAGTTGGATCGTGCACATATTTTAGGCATTCCTAAAATACATGTATTTCTGCCAAGCCTCGTGATAGAGAATCCACCATCACCACTCGAGTCGGATCGTGTACATATTCGGGCATCCTTAATATATGTGCATGTCAACTGAGCCTCATGAGTGGTGCCTCCATAATTTCTCTTGCTCTGCACCTGGACGTCTGCCTAACCGCTAGGCTATGTCTTTAGGTTAAGGTCATCCGTCAGTATTAAAATCATAGTTCCTAAACAACAATATCAACACTGACCCCATCCTACGGGGTTTTTTACCCAAGCTCGCATCACTCCGATTTCTAAACTTTGTACATAGATTTCCTACACACATCCCGACATTCATCACACGGGGTCTGAGTCATCCAACAAAGCCATCCTATCGTAAGTTCACTTAACCAAATCTTCGACACATCAATATCACTCGACCAACCAGCCATTTTGCATAGTTTATCTCTTCGAACACGTTCGACATAATCCACCTATCAATCCTTCTCAAGTCAAACACGCTACGATAAGATTCATTTCTAAACCATAATTTACATTTCATATTTCTTAAATAGTTCATCACAATTCACATATTCGATCATAAGGTCGTCTAGCTTAATAATATGTTGTGCCCCGATCTCATGCGAGTCAGATTATCCACGGTGGACATGAATCACCATACACACTCCCGCGGGATAATCATCCTCTTCGGGACGTAACTCTTGTTTTGAGTCTATACTAATTTATTCTCGATACGCAGATTGGACCTACTCAATCCTCGAGTTTACTCAATCATCAATCGTAAGTCCAAACATCCTCGAATTTTCCTTCGTATCAAACTAATAAGTTAAGACAATCAAAGTTGTAGTGTCCTAATTTTCTGAGTTCGATCATTCTCGTGACATGAATCACCATGTCAGCGCTCACGCAGAATGATCGCCCCAAATTCGACGTGACGCATGTACAAGGCTAGAGTTGCGCTCGCACAAGACAAAATCGTCGACGTTGTGGTTATCAACGTAACCATCCAGACACGATCATTTTCGTCTAACATTCATTTCAATCAAAATCCTAATTATAGCATCTGTCAGAACAATAATACTTGTACGATCATCATTCTTCAAATTAGAGTGCCCTCGAGTTATCGCATATCGATTTTTGATACACCTCAATACCATCGATGTTATGCGTAACCTGACGATCTTCCTTTGCAACGAATTTTGAGTCATGTGAATGATGCTATCGTCTTACTGGATAATCTCCTCGACATTCAAGTTCGATCATTATCCCTCGAATCAGTCACAACATCAATTTTCTAAAACCCAAATTCGCATATTGTTCGTCCATCTATCTCAAGTCATCGAGCAATATTTTTCTTCAAATCACATCATTTCTTGCTAACTCAAATCATCTAACAACATTCATTCCAATTCTTAGAGTTATTTTTGTAACTTCAAAATCAAACCTTTCTTGCACGCTATCTTTCTGGCGTGCTAACTTTTTCTATACGATCCATCAATTTCCTCGATCGATTCATCATTTTGTTACCTTAACTTTTCCTCAATTCGATTTATCTACTCATTCATCTTCGCATTTCAACTCGCACAATCCTCAATCCCGTGCACATTTCATGCGCGTCAATTTCTAGGTTGTTCGAATCAACTCGTCAAATCTCAAGACTACAACTTATTCAACGATACTCAATCTACGGCTTTGCATACACGCGACGCTTGCTGATAGACTCATCGACATCCCGTATCCTCAATCGATCGATCGACATCCCTGAGGCTATCGCATACACCACTCAGGGATGAAGTCATTCAACAAATCCTCAACTTATCATTTAATTCACAATCTATTTCCTCAAATTTTTGTCTGAACGATTCCTTAAATTGCTAGCACGCTCATCTATATCGCACCGACGTTATCGTCGCTCGATAGCACCCCTATCGATAGTCATCTCACTTTACTCAATCGAGTTAAAATCATTCTCGTCCGACACAATTCGAATCCCGCACTCGACTTTTCTAAGGTCGACGCAACTTTGGTGTATATGTCCAGCCCGACTAAGCCAACCGTGCTACGTGAACCATCTTTTTGTTTCTTGTCAAAAACTGTTTTCCTATATTTTGCAAATTATATAGACTTATTGTATGGACATCCCGTGGGACATTTGAGAGAGAGCGCCTCAACGATATCAACTTGTGGAAGCAACATTTCAGAGCTTGCGGAAACAATAGAGTTAAATAATTCAATCGATAGTCCAAGGACGTAAAGCCGTGCTCTGATACCATTATGTCACGCCCCGCTCCCGTAGGAGCGATCGTCCTCGCTAAGGCTTGATGCCGCATGAGCCTGGATTGCGCTCGTGTAAGGCGGCTTCCATAACGACCGATTACAGCGGTTGCGATGGGGCCGTCGGACAGAAGTCCCAAGCAGAGACATTGAATATGCCAGCAGAAATTTGAAGCAAAATACAAGTCATTCAAAAGATGCATTTTATTGATATTGAAACAAGGATTACAATGGGGCACAAGGCCAAGATTGCAAGTCACTCAGCTTTCTCTCTTCTCTCAATACAGGTCTTGAACCAGTGGATGCTTCGGAAGGCGACGTCTATACATTATGTCCCATATAAGTCTTGACTCCATGCGGCCGTATGCTTCGAATCGCCAAAGAACTACGTGTCTCGACGCATCCAAGCGAGCTCCGCGCCACGAGCTTCTACCTGTGCCTGCACATAAAAATTATGTGGGTGTCAGCACTCAACTGTACTGGTGGAATGACCTCCTCGCCCATCCATACAAAACCGATACGTTTATTTACTTTGTGCAACATAGTCCCTTTATGATTGTCTTTCTACTCTTGCCTTAGGATCAGTTTTAGGACAGACGCTTTGGCCTATTTTTGTGTCTCTAGACCATCACGTGCTTGCAATAACAACGTTAACCTATCAAGTCGTGTTTGCCTTACGGCCCAAAATCAGAGATACGACTACGCAATAGTACCCAATTTCCTTGTGACCGTGCTACAAATCCATTGTGCCGTGTCTCGCAACTCAATGTGACATAACCATATGGCCGCCTCGCGGCCCTTTGCTACTCTAATCACCAACTAACCCAAATCAAGACTTGTGGACTAAATGTCACCCAACTGACTTTGCCTTGTGGCGTTTCCTGACTTAAACTCGAACGACTCAAATCCAACTCATACAAACTTATATGTCAACAACTTAAGACTCGAGGCCACATCTCGTGCCGAAGCACGTCGCCTACGTTGAAGCCAAATCTTAGGCCCAACATTGTGTCCTAACTGCACACACACATTCATCTTGACTCAATCCAAAGGCACACATACGGGTTGCCGCCATGCCGACTCATCTATATAAATTGGTCACTGACTCCCAGAGCCATCTTGGACTCCCTTTAGCTTTTGTTAGACGGATGCTCCTTTTGCACAAGGTAGCGAGCCTCCGGTAATAGTCCCCACCTAACCCGTGCGGTCATCCAGCAACAAGCTAATATAATGTTTCTCAAGAACCGGCCCCGTTGGGTGTTTGGGTCACCGTTCGAGGAAACTCTACCTTATCGACAAGTTGTCCATGACCATGCAAGACTCGACTCAAACTAACGTCTCACACAGTCATTCTATCTCTAGAATTGTCATCTCTTTCAGGGCCTTGTTCAATGCTTCTCACATTTAAGACCGCCTCGACGACCCATAGTCGCGAACATTCTTCTTTCTTGCCCAATCATTTCATTCAACTCAAGAGCGACTATTTGAAAGCCCCATTTTTTCCAAACACAATGAATCAACCGTGGCCCATGCCTTAGAAATAGTAAGTCCGTGACATCGTGCCCTATGCCAATTGGTGTTCTGGGTGACACTACCGCCCAAGACATACCTATGCAATGGGCCCTACGATCGTAAAACCAAGTAATATCGACAACCGCAGAATATGTGGGACAGTCCTTAGAACTCCCTCAATCGCCTAACATAATATAGCCTAACTCAATCGAGCCTACAACTTATCCCGTGGGACGAGCAAAGGCTACGCCAAGCCTTGCATCGTGGAACTGTGCATGCTTTATCGAGCATTTATGCGGGCGACGCCTATGACTTAGGCTAATTCATAGTTTTTGTCGAAGACCAACTTTTCCTTCTCCTATGCCATGGGACGAAGGTCCGCACTACAACAAAAATACCTTTTAATGATGGCTAAAAACCGTCATTAATTAAGAACCATAACATTTTTTTTTAATCTAAGCGTTATGAAATCGGGTGTTATAAATATTTTTTAAAGCGTTATAGATATTTCTTTCGAAAACGTCATTAATAGGTTGAATTTCTGCTACGTTTTATTTTCAAAGCGTTATGGATAGTTATGTAAAATCGTTATGAATAGTTAATATGGTTTAGAAGTCAGGATATTTTGAAAGCGTTATGAATGGTCATTGTATCACATTTATAACGCTCTATACTGCATGTTATACATTCTAAACATTGCTCAATTCAATTCGAAAACAACCACTTTGAACCATATTCACAACAAAACATTGAAATGTAATATAAAGTACCATTAATCTCTATTTCATTGTCTCAAAATAGGGTAAATCAACATCTCACAGATATAGAGTACTTTATCTAGCTACATTCTATTATCTCAAAATAGAGTACTTTAGCTGTCATTCTATATTTCTCAGGCCATATACATCTTCTCAAAATATATAGAGTATCCAATATAGAGTATGTTGGCCCATTGGTCATGGTCAAACATGATTTTAATAATTGATCAAACTCTGTCTCGATATAAATGTAAGTCAATTCAGATGTTTACCTATGACGTTTTGGATACTGCTCAACGATGGATATCTACTTTGTTCAAGACCGAAGCTGTTTGCCATTCAGAATGTATTTCCTTCAAAACAATGTAATTTTTCGTTTTATTGAGTCTAGGAATACATTGTACACAAAGTCGTACTGGCGAATAGGCTGTCCGGAATCGTTTTTCAAAATCACCCTATCCTTTTAAAAATGACCTATATTTTGAAAAACATCCTTTTTACAAAAAGCTTCTGAAGGACTTTTCAAAAAGCCAAAATGATTTCTTTCAAAATCAACTGGCAGAACCCTAGCAGAACTCGGCCAAAGTTCGGCCAGAGTTCGGCCAAGTTGCACGTTATGTGAACGTTTGATTTTGAACTTGGTCACCCTTCAGTTGCGGTTTGTTACTAAGAGTTTTGTCCGAATTCTGTCCGAATTATGTCAGAGTTCTGTCTTTGGAAAAACTATAAATCGAGAAGGATTTCAATCATTTCAAATCACCAATTCACTTTCAATCACTTCTCTTCTAAAGCTTATATTTTCTCCAAAGAGTTCTCAAAAGCTTAATTTTCAAATCCCAAGCCAGTTACAATCCTCTAGTCGATTTGCTAGTGTGGTATGGTCTAGAAGTTTCAGAGCGGTTGTAATCAGAGGCTTGATTGAAGAAACAACTCTTCACAATTGAAGTTGGTCGAGTTATTCCTATCAAAGCTCGCGTCTGTAGAAGTTGCAAGGACTTCGTAAGAAAACTTACCGGATTTTCCAATAGTAGATTTAACTGGAAGCTAGAGTTCTCTCGACTGGACTAGTCCTCACAAGAGGAAAACCAGTATAAATCTCGGTGTTTGTATTTGCCTTCTGATCACTTTTCATTACTGTTATTTACTTTGTGATTATTTGTATATCTGTGATCTAACTGCTAACAAGATTTTTTATTAGCAATATTCCGCTGCCTAGTCTATTCACCCTCTCTCTAGAGTATTCTGCTTTACGATTTCGTTCCTACAATTGGTATCAGAGCAGGCTCTCCATCTAGAGGTATTATATTCTGATCCCAATTGTTCCTATAATTGGTATCAGAGCAGATTATACAGGTAAAGCAAGGTAAAATTGCAGTTATATTCAAGTGTTATATAGATCACAGCATTACACATAGCAACTGTGAAATTCACAAGTAAAGGCCAAGCCACAAACAGACCTCCACTGTTTGACGGCACAAATTACACTTAGTGGAAAACACGTATAAGTTTCTTTCTGAAATCTCTATGTTTTGACTTATGGTCTGTAGTTATTGATGGCTATAAAAAGCCCCCTCGTATTAATGTTGATGGAGTTTTAGTTGAAAAACCCCATAACAAATATACAGAGGATGAAAAGAAAAAGGCCAGTTTTGACGCACGTGCTATTAACGCTCTATTTTGTGCTTTAGACAACTGAATTCAACAGGGTGTCTACCTGCACAACATCAAACGAAGTATGGAAACTTCTCGAAGTAACCCACGAAGGAACAACACAAGTCAAGGAGTCAAAGATCAGCAGACTTACTCAGGAGTACAAGGCGTTCAAAATGAAGCCAAGTGAATCAGTCACTCAGATGTTTACAAGATTCTTGGATATTGTAAATCCTTTGTCTTCACTAGGCAAGGATTACAGTAACCATGAGAAGATTCGCAAACTTCTACGAGCTCTTACAAAGAACTGGATTCCAAAGGCTACGACAATCATTGAAGGGAACGACCTCTCAACAATGTCTCTGGAAATACTCATGGGTAAGCTACTCACTACGAGTTAGAACTTCAAGACTTTGAAGATGCTACACCAAAGAAGAAGTCAGAGAAGTCGATCGCTCTCAAGGCTCAACATAGAAGAACTGTCGTAGACGACTCTGATGACAGCGACTCCGACTCTGAAGATCAAGCTCTTCTGGTAAAAAATTCAAGAAGTTCATGAGATTTAACAGGAGAACAAAAGATAGCAACAACAACAACGAGGAAGATCCTATTTGCTACGGATGCAAGAAGAAAGGACACATGAAGAAAGACTGTCTAACAGCATCATCATCAAAGAAAAGCAGCAAATATGACAAAGACTACCTGAAGATATCTACATCAAGGAAGTACGCCAACACAAGCATATGGCATAAAAGTGAAGCCAACGACTCGGAAGACGAACAATCAGATGACGCTACAAATGTATGCTTGATGGCTTGCGATCAGGTGGGACGCCCTTCACATGCTAGGAGTAAATGGATCCTCGACAACGGTTGCTCACAACACATGACCGATGATGCTTCATTATTCGCAACACTATCGAAGAGAAATAAAGAAGGATACGTCTCCTTCGGTAATAATTTTAAGTGGGTACATAATCGGTATCGGTGACATTGGTATGGCTCCCTATCCAGTGATTAAAGATGTTTGTCTAGTTACCGTGTTAAAACATAATCTGCTCAGCATAAGCCATTTAGCTGATCACGGTTATGGTATTAACTTTGTAAAAGATAAATGTACTATAGTTGATAGTTCAAATGGTAGTACTATATTTGAAGGTATTAGGGAAGATAATATATATATTTTCTATTTGATGGAAGATGCTAACAAAGCAGGTAGATATTTGATGGCCAAAAGCATTGAGAGTCAACTATGGCATATGAGACTCGGTCATGCAAACATAGATACAATTTCTAGACTATCTATAAAGAAGTTGGTACTGTAGGAACGAAATCGTAAAGTACAATACTCTAGGGGTGAATAGAGTTGGCAGCGGAATAGTGCTAATTTAAAAATGTTAGCAGCAAGATCACAGAATAATAATCACAACTAAATAAATATAAAGACAGAGATAAGAAAGCAAACGCAAAGACAGCGATGTATACTCGTTTCCCTCTGTTGAGGACTAATCCAGTCGGTAGAACTCTTGCTACCAGTTGAATCCACTATTGGCAAAACCGTAAGTTTTCTTACGAAGTCCTTGCAACTTCTACAACGCGAGCTTCGATACGAAGAACTCGTCCAACTTCAATTTTGAAGAGTTGAATCTTCTATCAAGCCTCTGATTACAATCACTCTGAAACTTCTAGACCCCACCGCACTGGCAAATCGACTAGAGGATTGTAACTGGCTTGGGATCTGAAATTTGAAGCTCGAGAAAAACTCTTTGGAAGACTGAAAGATTTTTAGAAAAGAGAAGATTGAAAGTGAATGAGTGAGTTGAAATGATCGAAATCCTTCTCTATTTATAGGAGTTCCAAAGACAGAATTCTGGCAGAATTCGGACAGAATTCGGACAGAATTCGATGAAGAAATTTCGGTCAAATTCGTAACTGCAGGAGGACCAAGTTCCAGAGAATTCAAAAATCAAAACGGCCACTAACCGAACTCTGGCCGAACTCTGGCCGAGTTCTGTCAGGGTTAGGTTAGGTTTTTAAAAATAGTTTTTGGGGATTTTTCAAAACCTTTTTGAAGCTTTTGTTAATATGAATGTTTTTCAAAACTAAGGATATTTAAAAAAACATTTTGAAATCATTTTGGAATAGCCTATTTGCCAGTACGACTCGGTGTACAACGTATTCCTAGACTCAATAAAATGAAAAATACATTGCTCAAAGAAATACAGACTCGAACAGGCAAACATTGCTTCGGTCTTGAACTGAGTAGATAGCTGTTCTTGATCATGTCCAAGAGTCCGAGATATCCCGACTAGCTTCATATATCGAGACAGAGTTTGATCAATTATTAAAATCAGTTTGACCATATGACCAATGGGCCAACAATCTCCCCCATTTTGATAATTGACAAACTATGAATGATATAACATCTTTGCTTGGAATAAAAAATCAAAAATAGTAAAATTGTTCATATTCCTGCATTTCTCAAAAAAAATGTTAGATCCTTTATTTTCTCCCCCGTTGTCACTTAGCAAAATAATTGCAAAAGAGAAAAACTCCCCCGTAATCAATGCATAAATAACAAACAATGAAGAAATACAAAAAAATAATCATGAGAAATGATAGAAATAGTAAAAAATAGAATGACATCATAGGCATGTATTTGTCTCAGGCAGTTTATAACAGAAAATTATTTTACAGGCAGTTTATAATAAAGAAGCAGATAAAGATGCTATAAATAAGTAAATAAACTGATGTGAAACATAAACTACGCATCTCATAAAGATAAAAAGATGTCCAAGAGACATAAAAAAAATATCCAGTACAAGTCCTCAAAAGAAATACTGATAATAAAGTCTAAAGACTTGGAATGTTGGAGCATTTCCAAGTATACAGTAGTTAATATCTAAGTCTCAAAAATCAACTAACATATCACAACTCTTCCTCATCATCATCATCATTATCAGCATGACCGACATGTCCAGAAGGACCAGCTGCAGAGGTACCAGCTCCAGAAGGGTGAGGAGGAGCGCCAGTGTAAAACTCACTGACATAGTCTCGAAGAGCACGGTCTGAACGGTACCAATCATATGTGTTACCGGGCTGAAAGTAGGCATGAACAGCCTCATCCTCACAGCGGTAACCAGAGAAGGCTGGATCTCTAGGAATAGAACCGGCAGAATGTCCAGTCTGGGCGAATCGAAGATCAGCGAGAGAATTTGCTATCGCCTGATAACGAGTGACATCGCGGAACTCACGCTCGCAAGCCATATCCGTCATCGAGACGTGCAAATTCGAAAGGTGCTGGTGTATGCCCTCAAAAGTCATGGCATACTGCTGAGTAGGTGGAGGAGGTAGAGCAGTAGGAGGAGCAGCAACAGTCATACTACGACGAGATAATTTCAGAAACTTGGGCTCAGGGTCTTGAGTACAAGTTGACAAATCAATATCGAAACGCTGAAAGATGCGAGGGAGAATCATCGCATAAGAGAGATTTCTATCTCTTGCACGACAACGTCCCTGTTGGCCCATTCCATGGTCACACCCGATTTCGATAATCAACTTATACTTTAGTCCATACACAAAATATAGAAAATGCTGCTAACTATTTCAGGATACATGAAATCTTATTCAACGGACGATGTACTGCATAAATCCAAGCGTCAAAGTCATCAAAAATTCTGAAGACTCTTTTCTACTTTTATTCTGTATTTTTACACTCTATTGAGTCTAGGAATTTCCTTGTAAAATCAAGTATGGTATTACTGGCTTAGGGTTAAAATTATTCTCCTTCTCTAAACCTATTTTTACCCTTCATATTTTCGATTACAAATATTTCAAAAATATATTTCGAAAATATTCCTTTTCAAATGATTTTACAAATTACCAAAAACATGTTTGTAAACTATTTTTACAAAAGAATTTTATTATATCTCCTGACAGAACTCCTAGCCGAGTTCGGCCCAAGTTCGGCCCGAACTCTGACCGAGTTCGGTCAGTTTGTATTCAAACTTCAGTTGCCTCCAAATCTGCGAGCAACGTCTATTTTGCGAGATATTTGCATCCGAACTCTGTCCGAGTTCTGCCCGAGTTCGGTTGGTGAAAACACCTATAAATAGAGAATAACTTTTCATTTCAAAACATCAATTCATTCTTCATTCTCTTCTCTATTCATCTCAAGTGTTTTCTAGTGATCTAAAAATTTCAAATCTCACCTATACTTCTCTTAGCCAAAAGCCAGTACTATCAGATTTGATTTAGAAGTCTTTTGGTTATTCAGAGTTGTAAAGAGGTCGTCAAGTTTCAACAACAAATTCTCGTTGTGGAGCTGGTCGTGCGCTCGTCACCAAGCACGGTGTGTGTTGGAGTTGGTCGTGCACTCGTCAACAAGCACGGTGGTGTAAGAGTTGCAAGCACTCAGTTAAAGCTTGTGCCTTTAGTGGATTAACATCGAGCAAGAGTACTCGAGACTGGATTAGTCCTCTCAGAGGGATACCAGTATACATCGCTGTGTCACTGAGTTTGATTCTCCTATCTTTATTTACTGCTCTTACATCATTGCCATAGTTTAATTTTTAATTGGTGATTTTATTTCCGCTGCACACACGCACTCTATTCACCCCCCCTCTAGAAGTGCTCAACGATCCTACAATTGGTATCAGAGCAGGTTATATTCTTATATAACATATCCTAGAGAGTATATATATGGCAGCCGTGAAATCTATATTCAACGGTGAAGGGCAATCCACAAATAGACCTCCCCTATTTGATGGAACAAACTATACATACTGGAAAACACGTATGACTTTCTTTTTAAAGTCTCTAGATTTTGATTTATGGTCAATAGTCATTGATGGGTATAAGAAACCACCACCTACAGTGGTTGAAGGTATTCTTATGGAAAAGACGCATGACAAGTACACCGATGCTGAAAAAGCAAAGGCTAGTCTTGATGCTCGAGCCATCAATGCACTATTCTGTGCAATTGACAAAACCGAGTTCAATAGAGTTTCTACCTGCAAGACGTCTCATGAAATTTGGAAACTCCTTGAGGTAACCCATGAAGGGACTTCCCAAGTCAAGGAATCCAAAATCAGTAGACTGACTCAGGAATATGAATCTTTTAAAATGAAACCTGGTGAGTCAATTACACAGATGTTTACTCGTTTCCTTGATATAACTAATCCCCTTCAATCTCTTGGTAAAGATTACAGCAACCATGAGAAAATCAGGAAAGTGCTGAGGGCTCTAACAAAGAACTGGAATCCAAAAGCCACAGCAATCATTGAAGGAAACGATCTCACCATGATGACTCTAGAAACACTGATGGGCAAATTGATGACTCATGAGCTCGACTTGCAAGACTTTGAAGAGGCCACACCAAAAGAAAAGACTATCGCCTTCAAAGCTCAAGCAAGAAAATCAACCTGCAATGACTCAGATGAAGAATCATCAAGTGGTGATGAACGTGCCTTACTTGTGAAGAACTTCAAGAAATATCTAAAGTTCACAAGCAGAAAGAAGAAAGACATCCAAGAAAGCAATAAAGACGAGACTATATGCTTCGGATGCAAGAAATCAGGGCACATGAAAAAGGACTGTCCAGCTACCAAGAAGAGCAGTCCATATGATCGGTCAAGATCAAACAGAAGATCCACATCTGGCCGAAAGTATGCCAACACAAGCATCTGGCACGAGAGTGATGCCAGTGACTCAGAAGAAGAAGACAGACCTTGCAGCAATGCAAATGTTTGTCTTATGGCATTCGAAAAGGTATCATCTAATCCTCTGTTTGATGATTTTACTTTTGATGAACTAGAGACTGCCTTTAGCGATTTACTTGAAGATCACAAAACTGTGCTCGACAAGTATAAGCAATCTCGAAAAGAGATTAAGGCACACACAGCCGAGATAGCTAGATTGTCTAATTTACTTGAAGACATTAAAGAGACATCTACTACCGGTAACACGGAAGAGATAGCCAAACTTAAAGTAGAATATCAAGAGGCTATCCTCAACATTAAAAAGAAAGAAAAAGACTATGTCAAAATACACAAACTTTATGACATAGAGAAGAAGTTGCACCTAGTAACTGAACAAAGACTCCTTGATATGACTGCAAGATACGAAGAGTCTGTAGCGATTTCTAAAAAGTTAGAAATCAAGTTGGGCAAACAGGCAATACCTGTGACACAGCCCAAGATTAGTCCTAATGCAAAGCATACACCAAAAAGGACTAAAAACAAGAAAGCACAGAAGAAACACGAATATTATCATGCTTTCACTTATAGGTTCTCCAAGAAACCAAACAAGCATGTGAACTCAGTTTCAACCACATCTGGTTCTAAACTGACTTGCACTTACTGTGGTACACACGGACACATATCACAGTATTGTCTTGCAAGAAAACTTGTTAATAACCATACTTTAGTCTGGAGACCTAAAGCTAATCAGCATGGACCCTTCAGAAAATGGGTACCAAAGGATTCATCTACTTGTTTTGTAGGTGGACCCTCAACCCTCTCATGCTAGAAGCAAATGGATCCTCGATAGCGGATGTTCGCGACACATGACTGGTGATGCATCTTTATTCGCTACGCTATCGATGAAGAAAGAAGGATACGTCTCCTTCGGAAATAACTTGAGAGGTGATATTATAGGTAATGGCACTGTAGGTATGTCTCCTTACCCAATAATAAAAAATGTTTGTCTAGTAACCGAATTGAAACATAACCTATTGAGCATAAGTCATTTGGCAGATAATGGTTATGGTATCAATTTTGTGAAAGATAAATGTACTATATATGATATGTCATCTGGTGATCCCATATATAAAGGGATTAGAGAAGACAATATATATGTTTTCTTTTTGGAGAATACTAATAATACAGGAAGGTGTCTAGTAGCCAATCAAAATGAAAGCTGGCTATGGCACATGAGACTAGGACATGCAAACATGGATACTATCTCACGTCTGAACACAAAGAAGTTGGTAAAAGGACTCCCAGAAATTCCTTTCAAGAGAGACATGGTATGTGCTGACTGTGAAAAGAACAAAGCACATAGGTCTTCTTTTAAATCCATCAACGCTGTAAGTACTTCGAGACCTTTGCAGTTGATTCATATGGATTTATTTGGTCCTAGTAGAGTCGCTAGTCTTGGCGGTAAACTCTATGCTTTTGTCATTGTTGATGATTTCTCTCGTTTTACATGGGTTTACTTTTTATCAAACAAAAGTGATACAATTTTTGAATTTCAGATATTTTGTAAAAAGGTTCAAAACGAAAAAGGCTTCATGATTACTCGTATCCGAAGTGATCATGGTGGCGAATTCGAAAATACTGATTTCAAAAAGTTTTGTGATGATAGTGGATACTACCACGAATTTTCTTGTCCTAGAACTCCCCAACAGAATGGTGTTGTGGAGCGGAAGAACCGTACTCTAAGCGAAATGGCTAGAGTCATGCTTAATCAGCATAATCTTTCTAAATATTTTTGGGCAGAAGCTGTTAGTACAGCCTGTCATATTTTAAATAGGGTGTTAATTCGACCTATATCGAAGAAAACACCATATGAGCTTTGGTTTGGAAGAATTCCAAACATATCTTATTTTAAAGTTTTTGGTTGTCGCTGTTTCATCCTGAACACCAAGGATAACTTGGGTAAGTTCGACTCGAAAGCAGATGACGGGATATTTCTTGGATATGCTGCTAAGAGTAAAGGATATAGAATTTTTAATAAAAGATCTCTGATTGTTGAAGAAAGTATTAATGTTACCTTTGATGAGTTGAATAGTCATAGATCTAGCGACAGTGATGATGAAGATGCACCTACTAAGACAAAGAAGAGTTCTGAGAAAGATCCTACCCAAGAGGCAAGAACTGATAAAAGTTCCGAAGATACAGGAACTGAGAAGAGCCTTGTGAAAGGTATAGCCCAAAGATTCGAATCATTAAAATTCAAACCGGATCATCCAGAAACTCTCATAATAGGTGATGTATCCAAAGGTGCAAGTACTCGTTCATCTCTTAGAGATTCTGAAGTAGCAGCTAATGTAGCATTTATTTCTCAAATAGAACCTAAGAATATTGATGAGGCTTTTTCTGATGAATTTTGGATTTCTGCTATGCAAGAGGAACTTAATCAATTTGAGAGAAACCAAGTTTGGGAACTCGTTCCTAAACCTATTGGTCAATCGATAATTGGTACCAAATGGGTGTTCCGAAATAAACTTAGTGAAGATGGTCAAGTTCTACGCAACAAAGCACGTCTAGTTGCACAAGGTTATAATCAAGAAGAAGGAATTGATTATGATGAGACCTATGCTCCTGTTGCTAGACTAGAAGCCATTCGCATGTTTTGCGCTTTTGCTTGTTTTAATGATTTCAAACTTTTTCAAATGGATGTGAAAAGCGCATTTCTAAATGGATTTTTAAAAGAAGAAGTTTTTGTGAAACAACCCCCTGGTTTTGAAGATTTTCAAAAACCTGATCACGTCTTCAAGCTTAAGAAAGCACTTTATGGACTCAAACAAGCACCTCGTGCTTGGTATGAACGCCTAAGCGCCTTCTTACTTGATAATGGTTTTTCAAAAGGCAAGATTGATACTACTCTTTTTATTAAATCTATGAATAATGATATACTTCTAGTGCAAATTTATGTAGATGACATCATCTTTGGTTCTACTAATGAACAACTCTGTCAAGAATTTGCCAAGTGTATGCAGAGTGAATTTGAAATGAGCATGATGGGAGAGCTGAACTTCTTCCTAGGATTGCAAATCAAACAACACTCAAACGGAACATTCATCAACCAAGCCAAGTACACGAAGGACATACTAAAGAAGTACGACTTCGAGAATGTGAAGCCAATTGGGACTCCTATGGCTACATCTACAAAGCTTGATGCTGATGAAAGTGGCAAACCTGTTGATCAGCGTAAGTATCGAGGTATGATTGGTAGTTTATTATATTTAACTGCTAGTCGTCCTGATATTATGTTTAGTGTTTGCATATGTGCACGATATCAGGCAAACCCTAAGGAATCACATCTTAGTGCCGTTAAGCGTATCTTCCGGTACCTTAAAGGAACTTCTACAGTTGGCTTATGGTATCCCAAAACCAAATCCTTTGACCTCATAGGTTACTCGGATGCGGATTTTGCTGGATGCAAAGTGGACCGTAAAAGTACCAGTGGTACATGTCATTTCTTGGGAAAGGCCCTAGTCTCTTGGTTTAGCAAGAAACAAAATTCAGTAGCATTATCAACAACTGAGGCTGAGTATATCGCCGCAGGACGTTGTTGTGCTCAAATTTTGTGGATGAAGCAAACCTTAGAGGACTACAATCTGCACTATACAAATGTTCCTATATATTGTAATAACACTAGTGCAATTAATTTAACTAAGAACCCTATCTGTCATTCACGCACAAAGCACATAGAAGTTAGACATCATTTTTTACGTGATCATCAACAACACGGGGATATTTGCTTAAAATTTATTGATACTGAACATCAACTAGCAGATATTTTCACTAAACCATTGGCTGAAGACCGTTTTAACATCTTGAGGCGTGAGCTCGGCATTCTTGAATTCTCGGATTCTTAAAACATATGGTAATTAAATACTGTATTTATGACTTGATAATTTATTATCTAATGAAAATTATTTTTGGGGACAAACTTACAAAGGATATGTCTGTCACCACGGCTACGGTCGAAGCGAAGCGGTACTTAAGAGTTCCCCGGTGAACCACCGTTAGCTGGGACAATCCTTACAGTTAACCTAAAAATAACAGCAATTAGTTAATAAACCAATCAAACATCATTTATTACAATCTTTACTTACCTGACTGCTTTAACTATCTCGGGAATGCAAGTGGCCGAACTCGGCCCGAACTCTGACCGAGTTCGGACCGAATTCGGACCGAGTTCGGTCGGCGCTATGATGGCTCCAGAACCGAACAGCCGGCCCTAGTACCTATAAATCCCATCCTTTCTTCCACTATTTCTCCACACCAAAACGTGAAATAGTTCCACCTCCTTCCAGAAGACTTTCCTCCTCCTTCTTTGCAAGGCATCGACGATCTTCCTCCATCTCTTCATGGCTCCGAAGCGTCAACGAGGAAATTCTTCTCAGGGTGCTTCCTCCTCATCCGACTACACTCCGGCTAGTCTCTTCAGTCCAGCCAAACCTAGAGATCCCGAGGAATATGATGGCACTCTGTTTCCCGACAGAGACTTCTCCAATCTCTGGTTTGATTCCTTTTCTTTACGTCGTATTTGTACTGGAGCCTTTGTCAACTTTACAACCTTCTTTGAATATGCTCCTGTTTTTGATCAACTTGGATTTCGCGACTTTTTCGAGGTCCAAGATAGTATTTTCGACAATGCTGTCCGTATGTTCTACTGCAATTTGCAAGTACAACAAAACGAAAATTTCTATTCCTGCGTTGCTGGACAAGAACTAGAATTTAGTGCCACCGATATCAGTGAATATTTTTACGTTCCTGATCTTGGTGATGCTCTTGTTGACATCCACCATATTCAGTTCCCTGCCGATGTCACTTTAGCTTCTTTTAGGGAATTGATTTGTCACCCTACTCCTCCTCCTCGGAGAATATTTTCTAGACATCTTAACCAGAATTTTTACGAACTTCATCGTATGATTTTCTCGGCCCTTCTTTCGAAGAAAGGCTCTACCGATGAGGTCACATTTTTGGAACTCACTGCTATGTATCACATTCATTTTGGAATTCCTTTCTCCATTCCAAAAACCATGATGTCTTGGATGCTCATCTGCAAGAATGCAGGTAGGAACCTTGTTTTTCCTATGCACCTTGCGAGTATTTTTCGCCGTTTCGAGATTGATCTTGAAACATGTGCTATTTCTTCTCCACCTGTTGAGTTGACCCGCTCTCGTCGGTTTCCTCAACTTCCCGGTGCTGCTCCTGCTGACCCAGTAGCTGATGCTGAGGCCCCTCCAGCAGATGCTCCTCCTGCTCCGGCCCCTGCCCCTGGACTCGATCTGGCATTCTACCAGCGGTTTGATGATTTCGTTGCCGTATCCACGCAACGTTATCAAGACTCCGAGTTCCGGCATATTTCTCAGGCCCAGGTGCTGAGAAACAGCATTGCCGATCTCCATTACAGCCTGGTGCATGATCCAGTTCATCCACTCACTATCCTTCCACATCCTGCTTTCCCTGGTCCTCGTTTTACTGATGAGACTACTTTTCAGTACTTCGACCCAACCACTGCCTATTTCCCTCATGATCCTCCCGGTGCAGACGACGCAGAGATGTGATGTGGATTCAGCCATAGGATAGTGGATTTAGTTTTGTTTAGTTTTGATGCTGTTCATGTAGTACTTTTTACTTTCATGTCTAAACTCTTTCAGTTAGCCATTTATAAGTTGTACTAGTTGACTTTCTAGTGGAAAATTTATGATATTTCAGTTTATTGCATTTCACTTATCTATGCTGTGATTACTATTTTTTCTTTCACTTTGTCTTGTCTTTTCTATTGTTGGCTTCATGATTTACGGGGGAGCCGATTCATTTTACTACTTGACAAAGGGGGAGAAAATGAGTATACAAAAATATCACAAATGCAAGGCTAGAACAAATTTTTTTTCAGGTATTTTGATATGTTGTTTTATTTTTTATAAATATATTTTGGTATAGACTCAAGTTTGTCAATTATCAAAATGGGGGAGATTGTTGGCCCATTCCATGGTCACACCCGATTTCGATAATCAACTTATACTTTAGTCCATACACAAAATATAGAAAATGCTGCTAACTATTTCAGGATACATGAAATCTTATTCAACGGACGATGTACTGCATAAATCCAAGCGTCAAAGTCATCAAAAATTCTGAAGACTCTTTTCTACTTTTATTCTGTATTTTTACACTTTATTGAGTCTAGGAATTTCCTTGTAAAATCAAGTATGGTATTACTGGCTTAGGGTTAAAATTATTCTCCTTCTCTAAACCTATTTTTACCCTTCATATTTTCGATTACAAATATTTCAAAAATATATTTCGAAAATATTCCTTTTCAAATGATTTTACAAATTACCAAAAACATGTTTGTAAACTGTTTTTACAAAAGAATTTTATTATATCTCCTGACAGAACTCCTAGCCGAGTTCGGCCCGAGTTCGGCCCGAACTCTGACCGAGTTCGGTCAGTTTGTATTCAAACTTCAGTTGCCTCCAAATCTGCGAGCAACGTCTATTTTGCGAGATATTTGCATCCGAACTCTGTCCGAGTTCTGCCCGAGTTCGGTTGGTAAAAACACCTATAAATAGAGAAGAACTTTTCATTTCAAAACATCAATTCATTCTTCATTCTCTTCTCTATTCATCTCAAGTGTTTTCTAGTGATCTAAAAATTTCAAATCTCACCTATACTTCTCTTAGCCAAAAGCCAGTACTATCAGATTTGATTTAGAAGTCTTTTAGTTATTCAGAGTTGTAAAGAGGTCGTCAAGTTTCAACAACAAATTCTCGTTGTGGAGCTGGTCGTGCGCTCGTCACCAAGCACGGTGTGTGTTGGAGTTGGTCGTGCACTCGTCAACAAGCACGGTGGTGTAAGAGTTGCAAGCACTCAGTTAAAGCTTGTGCCTTTAGTGGATTAACATCGAGCAAGAGTACTCGAGACTGGATTAGTCCTCTCAGAGGGATACCAGTATACATCGCTGTGTCACTGAGTTTGATTCTCCTATCTTTATTTACTGCTCTTACATCATTGCCATAGTTTAATTTTTAATTGGTGATTTTATTTCCGCTGCACACACGCACTCTATTCACCCCCCCTCTAGAAGTGCTCAACGATCCTACAGTCCCATCATCTGGATAATGGTCTTAGGGGCAGAAAATGGAATTCCCTTAAGAATGTGATACATAACAGATAATTCAAGAGATGTCACATCATCCTTTGAAGTAGATTTTGGAAGGATAGTGGAGTAGATGATGCGGTGCAATTCATAATTAAACAAGTTCAAGTTGTTTGCCTTGAACTTTCCAAAGCGAACTCGATCAGGTGCACAGAGTTCCGCTTTGAAACTAGTAAGTGTCGTTCCGTCGGGGAATTCAAATTTAGTGATATCAACAAGCGGTTCACCTTCGTTGGGAATACCAAGGATTTCCGCTAAGAGGACATCATTGAAATTGATATCTAGTCCGCCAACACGAGTACTTACGTCAATCGTGTTTAATATGATATTGCAGTAGAACAGTCTAATGGCATTAGTTGCTACTGGGAAACAAAGTTTAACAAAATATTGTAACCCTAATGCCTCAAAATAAGGGCGGTGTTCTGGAAACACAGTCCACTTGATAGGAGCGCCTGTACATATGGATCTCATGGAGAAGTCTCCATACCACAGTAGGGCTTGATCTAGGGTTTGAAAGTAAAACCCATCGAACGCGCCATCGCTAGATTGGACTGGCAAAAAGAGAGATTCCGTGGGTGGATTCGAAGATATACCTTCCTCACTAGGATTGGTCGTCTTTTTCCTCTTGAAGGGGTTAAATCCTTTAGGTGCCAATGTGCAATAAAGTAAAATGCACGAAATTGAAAGGAGGAGAAATATGAAGTTATACCTCCCGAGATTCGAATATGTTGTAGAGAACAACGAACTCCGTACGAATCCAAGATTTGGATGGATTTCACCACGTAGATTGGGAGAGAAGGAGTAGTGAAGAACTAGGGTTTTAGAGCTTTTTGTGCGGCTGCTGTGCTGTGATGGTGGATTTTAGAAGCAATGAAGAAGAAAGGCTCTCGGGTTCTGGTTATATAACCTGATACCTTCAACCGAACTCGGGCCGAATTCGGTCCGAAGTCTGGCCGAATTCGCCTGGGGTTGGTTTGGACCACTTTTTTTTTATTGGCTCATTTTAAATATTTAATTCAAAGAATAGTAATTTCAACCTTCAATTAATATAATTAATATTATTTTATAAATTAAATTTTTTTATACAGCGACTGTTTCAGATTAGCTGTAGGAGTACTGTCCCAGCTGGCGAAGGTTCACCGGGGAACTCTTAAATACCGCTTCGCTTCAACCGTAGTTGTGGTGATAGACAGACTCTTTATTAGCTTGTCTCTAACACAGTTTTTGCATACTGAAATAAAATCATAAAATAAAATTAATTAACATTATTGACGTCCAAAATTCCTAATTCTTGACGTAAATAATTGAAACGATCTTCTGCTAGAGGTTTTATGAAAATATCAGCTAATTGATTCTCAGTATCTATGTACACAAGGTTAATATCTCCATTCTGATGATGATCTCTAAGAAAATGATTTCGGATCTCGATATGCTTAATACGAGAATGACATACTGGATTCTTAGTCAAATTAATAGTGCTCGTATTGTCACAGAAAATAGGAATGTGTGTGTAAAATAAATCATAGTCTTCTAAGGTTTGTTTTATCTACAAAATCTGAGCACAACAACGTCCTGCGACGATATACTCAGCCTCTGTTGTTGATAGGGCTATAGAATTTTGCTTTTTACTAAACCATAAAACAAAAGCCTTGCCTAAGAAATGACATGTGCCGCTGGTACTTTTTCTATCAACTTTGCATCCAGCAAAATCTGCATCCGAGTAACCAATAAGGTCAAAGGACTTAGTTTTGGGAAACCATAAGCCAACAGAAGAAGTGCCCTTAAGGTATCGAAAGATACGCTTAACTGCGCACAGATGTGATTCCTTTGGATTAGCTTGAAAACGTGCACACAGGCAAACACTAAACATAATATCTGGATGACTAGCAGTTAAATAAAGTAAACTACCGATCATACCTCGATACTTACGTGTGTCGATGGGCTTGCCTTGTTCATCAATATCAAGCTTTGTTGAAGTTGCCATCGGAGTGCCAATAGGTTTGACATTATCCAGATCAAACTTCTTTAGCAAATCTTTTGTGTACTTGGCTTGATTTATGAATGTTCCATTGTCAGTTTGTTTGATTTGCAGTCCGAAAAAGAATTTCATCTCTCCCATCATGCTCATCTCAAACTCATTCTGCATACACTTAGAGAATTCTTGACACAGAGATTCATCAGTAGATCCAAATATAATATCATCAACGTTGACTTGTATTAAGAGAAGCTTGCCATTAAAAGACTTAATAAAAAGTGTAGTGTCAACCTTGCCTTTTGAAAAACCGTTGTCAAGTAGAAAAGAGCTTAGACGATCATACCAAGCACGAGGGGCTTGTTTTAAACCGTACAAAGCTTTCTTCAACTTGAAAACATGATCAGGGTTTTTAAAATCTGTGAAGCCTGGAGGTTGTGCTACAAAAACTTCTTCTTTTATAAAACCATTTAAAAATGCACTCTTGACATCCATTTGAAATAATTTGAAATTATAAAAACATGCAAATGCACATAACATGCGAATGGATTCTAATCTCGCAACTGGGGTATAAGTCTTATCGTAGTCGATACCTTCTTCCTGATTGTATCCTTGAGCTACGAGTCGAGCCTTATTACGAGTCACTAAACCATTCTCATTCAGTTTATTTCGGAATACCCAACGGGTGCCAATGACCGGATGATCAATAGGCTTGGGAACAAGTTCCCAAACTTGATTCCGTTTAAATTGGTTTAATTTCTCTTGCGTAGCATCTATCCAAAAACTATTACTACATGCTTCATCAATAGTTTTGGTTTCTAGCTGTGAAATGAATGCAACACTAGAAACAATATCTCTACTGGATGTACGAGTACTTACACCTTTGGTAATATCACCAATTACCAAAACCTTTGGATGATCAGCCGTAAATTTTAATCTTTTCGGCAGACTCTGAAGGTAGCTGGTTCTTGGATCTTCTCTAGGAGGATCAGCTAGTGCCGAGCTTGGTTGAGAATCAGCTGTTGTTGAGCTTGGTACAGTTAGATCTTCGTCATTGTCATCGATAGTCATTTGATTCAGTTCATCAAAAGTGACGTTGATTGACTCTTCGATGATCATGGTTCGTTTGTTGAAGACTCTGTATCCTTTGCTCTTGGCCGCATAACCTAAAAATATACCTTCATCGGCCATTTCGTCAAACTTTTCCAAATTGTCTTTTGTATTAAGAATAAAGTATTTACAACCAAATATTCTAAAATATGAAACTGATGGAATTCTATCAAACTATAACTCAAATAGAGTCTTCTTCGATTTGGGTCGAATTAGAACTCTATTGAGAACAAAATAAGCTGTATTGACAGCTTCAGCCCAGAAATATTTGGGTAGACTAAACTGGTTTAACATTACTCTGGCCATCTCGGATAGAGTTCTGTTCTTATATTCCATAACTCTATTTTGTTGTGGAGTCCTAGGGCAGGATAACTCGTGTACAAAATCGTGTGTGTCACAAAATTTTTCAAACTCTGCATTCTCGAATTTGCCACCATGATCGCTTCTAATACGAGTGATCATGTAACCTTTTTCATTCTGTACTTTCTTACAAAAGGCGACAAATTCGGACAATGCATCATTCTTGCGTGTCAAGTATACCCACGTGTATCTAGAGTAATCATCTACAATTACAAGAGCATAAAGCTTACCTCCGAGGCTAGCAACTCTGCTAGGACCAAATAAGTCCATATGTAGCAATTGTAGAGGTCTAGTAGTACATACTGCATTTACTGACTTGAAAGTGGATCTGGTAGCTTTGTTCTTTTCACATTGGCTGCATACCGAATCCTTCTTGAATGTTATGTCCGATAAACCGCGTACTAGCTTCTTCGTGGATAATTTTGAGATTGTGTCCATATTTGTGTGACCGAGTCTCATATGCCACAGATGACTCTCATCACTTTTAGCCATTAAGCATCTACCTGAAATGTTAGTTTCTTCCAACAAATAAAAAATATATATGTTGTCTTCCCTGATACCTTTAAAGATAGTACTACCAGTTGAGCTATCAACTATAGTACATTTGTCTTTGCCAAAGTTGATGCCATAACCATGATCAGCTAAATGACTTACGCTGAGTAGATTATATTTCAACTCGGTAACCAGACAGACATCCTTAATCACAGGATAGGAAGACTTACCAACATCACCGATACCAATGATATACCCTTTCAAGTTATTACCGAAGACGACATAGCCTTCCTTCTTCTTCTTCAACAGTGTTGTAAATAATGTAGCGTTACCGGTCATATGTCGTGAACAACCGCTGTCGAGAATCCATTTGCTTTTAGCATGTGAAAGGTGTTCCACCTACAAAACAGTTTACAGATAAAACTTTTGGTACCCATTTCTTGTAGGGTCCTGAAATATTAGCCTTTGGTATCCATACATAAATATTTAAATCAACAAGCTTTCTGATTCTACATGCAGAAGAAATATGACCAATGTGGCCACAATAATGACATTGTGCACGTTTAGTGTTGAAAGCTGAGTATGTGCACGGTTGGTAGGTTTTGGTTTTCTAGTATAGAAGAAAGCATACCTATAATCCTGTTTGGGCTTAACCTTTTGGGGGTAAAGGTTTGATAGGGTTAGGTCTGACAGTGTTTGGCTTGGGAATGTTCCGATTTTTCGGTAAGTGACACGTGTTAGGGTAGGAAGCAGCAGTCTCAGGCTATTTTCCTAACCTAATTTCCAATCTTTTGGAAGTGTCGTACAACTTAGTATAATCAGAAGTGAGTGTTTCCATTCTGATTTGTGCACTTTGAAGACTTTTCTTCTATTTAGAAAGTTCTTCTTTCAGTTGGTCAATAACCTTGTCTTTCTCTTCAGATGACTTAGTAGTCTCGTGTAATAAGAGCTTAATAGAGGAAAGCTCACCAGACTCACTAACATTATTTCTAACCTCAGCTAGTAGGTCGGTAAGTCTTCCTATTTTACCTTTGTACTCTTTGAGTACCTTCTTAGAGGTATGATATTTGCTACGCAGTTTCCTGTAATCACTTATCAGTTCACTGAAGGCATCTCCTAATTGCTCAAAGGTGAAGTCATCATATGTATCAACTACAGGTTCAGTAGGTACCTGATCGGATGCCATAAAGCATACGTTTGCAGCGTCTTCTGATTGTTCATCTTCTGAGTCGCTGGCTTCACTTTCATGCCATATGCTGGTGTTGGCATATCTCCGAGATGTTGATCTCTTCTGGTTCCCTTTTTCATACCTGTTGCTCTTCTTGCTAGATGATGAGTTTGTAGGACAATCTTTCTTCATGTGTCCCTTCTTCTTGCAGCCATAGCAGACATCATCATCTTGATACCAGTTATTGCTGCTATAGTTTTCTTTGGCTTTCTTCTTATATCTCATGAATCTTTTGAATTTCCTTGCTAGGAGTGCTTGATCTCTAGCATCAGATTCACTACTGTCTGAATCACCTTCAGCAGCTTTTCTGTGCTGAGCCTTGAAAGCGATTGTCTTTTCCTTTGGTGCAGGCTCTTCAAAATCTTGTAGCTCCAGTTCATGAGTGAGTAGCTTACCCATGAGTACTTCGAGGGACATAGTTGTGAGGTCGTTCCCTTCAATGATCGCAGTAGCCTTTGGAATCCAGTTCTTGGTAAGTGCTCGCAGGAGTTTGCGAATCTTTTCATGGTTACTATAATCTTTGCCTAGGGAGGACAAAGGATTTACAATATCCAAGAATCTTTCGAACATCTGAGTAACTGTTTCGTTGGGCTTCATCTTGAATACCTCATACTCTTGAGTAAGTCTGCTGACTTTTGATTCTTTGACTTGAGTCGTGCCTTCATGTGTGACTTCAAGAAGCTTTCACACTTCATTAGCAGTTGTGCAGATAGATACCCTGTTAAATTCAGTTCTGTCTAAAGCACAAAATAAAGCGTTAATAGCACGTGCGTCAAGACTGGCCTTTTTCTTTTCTTCCTCTGTATATTTGTTATGGGGTTTTTCAACTAAAACTCCATCAACATTTATACGAGGTGGCTTTTGATAGCCATCAATAACAATAGACCATAAATCAAAGTCAAGTAATTTCAAGAAAAAACTCATCCGTGTTTTCCAATAGGTATAGTTCGTACCATCAAACAGTGGAGGTCTGTTTGTGGCATGGCCTTCACTTGTGAATTTCACAGTTGCTATGTGTTGTGCTGTGATCTATATAACAATTAATTAAATGAATAAATAATTGCAATGTTATTTTGCTTTACCTGTAACACCCGCTTTGATACCAATTGTAGGAACGAAATCGTAAAGCACAATACTCTAGAGGGGGGGTGAATAAAGTTGGCAGCGGAATAATGCTAATTCAAAAATGTTAGCAGCAAGATCACAGAATAATAATCATAACTAAATAAATGTAAAGGAAGAGATAAAAAAGTAAACACAAAGACAACGATGTATACTGGTTTCCCTCCGTTGAGGACTAATCCAGTCGGTAGAACTCTTGCTACCAGTTGAATCCACTATTGGCAAAACCGCAAGTTTTCTTACGAAGTCCTTGCAACTTCTACAACGCGAGCTTTGATACGAAGAACTCGTCCAACTTCAATTTTGAAGAGTTGAATCTTCTATCAAGCCTCTGATTACAATCACTTTGAAACTTCTATACCGCACCGTACTGGCAAATTGACTAGAGGATTGTAACTGGCTTGGAATCTAAAATTTGAAGCTCGAGAAAAACTCTTTGGAAGACTGAAAGCTTTTTAGAAGAGAGAAGATTGAAAGTGAATGAGTGAGTTGAAATGATCAAAATCCTTCTCTATTTATAGGAGTTCCAAAGACAGAATTCTGGCAGAATTTGGACAGAATTCGGGCAGAACTCGATGAAGAAATCTCGGTTAAATTCGCAACTGCAGGAGGACCAAGTTCCAGAGAATTCAAAAATCAAAACGGCCACTAACCGAACTCTGACCAAACTCTGGCCGAACTCTGTCAGGGTTTGGTTAGGTTTTTAAAAATAGTTTTTGGAGATTTTTGAAAACCTTTTTGAAGCTTTTGTTAATATAAATGTTTTTCAAAACTAAGGATATTTAAAAAAATATTTTGAAATCATTTTGGAATAGCCTATTTTCCAGTACGACTCGGTGTACAACGTATTCCTAGACTTAATAAAATGAAAAATATATTGCTCAAAGAAATAAAGACTCGAACATGCAAACATTGCTTCGGTCTTGAACTGAGTAGATAGCTGTTCTTGATCATGTCTAAGAGTCCAAGATATCCTGACTAGCTTCATATATCGAGACAGAGTTTGATCAATTATTAAAATCAGTTTGACCATATGACCAATGGGCCAACAGGTACACGACTTATCGAATATTTCTTTCAAGAAGGATACGGTATGTAGTGAATGTGAAAAGAACAAAGCTACCAAATCCACATTCAAATCCAAGAACACTGTAAGTACTATTAGACCTTTACTACTGTTGCATATGGACTTATTTGGACCAAGTAGAATTGCTAGTCTAGGTGGTAAGTTATATGTATTTGTCATTGTAGATAATTTTTCTAGATATACATGGGTTTATTTTCTTGCACACAAGAACGATGCATTATCAGAATTTGTCACCTTTTGTAAGAAAGTACAGAATAAAAAAGGGTTCATGATTACTCGCATTCGTAGTGATCATGGCGGCGAATTTAAGAATGCTAAATTCAAGCAATTTTGTGACACACACGGTTATCTGCATGAATTCTCTTGCCCTAGGACTCCGCAACAAAATGGAGTTGTGGAATGTAAGAACAGAACTCTATCTGAAATGGCTAGAGTAATGTTAAATCAGTTTAGTCTACCTAGATACTTATGGGCTAAAGCTGTCAATACAGCGTGCTATATTCTCAATAGGGTTCTAATTCGACCTATATCGAAGAACACTCCCTATGAACTATGGTTTGATAGAACACCAAATATTTCATATTTCAAGATCTTTGGTTGTAAATGTTTTATTCTTAATACTAAAGATAGCTTGAGTAAATTTGATAAAAAGACCGATGAAGGTATATTTTTAGGTTATGCAGCAAAGAGCAAAGGATACAGAGTCTTCAACAAAAGAACCATGATCATCGAAGAATCTATCAATGTCAAGTTTGATGAGCTAAATCAATACTTAGACGATGATGACAATGAAGACATAATCACACCAAGTACAGCTACTGCAAAACCTTCACACAAAGATGCAGAACCTTCACATCAGGCATCAGATGAACCTCCAAGCAAAGAAGCCGGAACTAGCAATCTTGAGACTACACCAAAAGAGATGAGATTCTTGGCTAATCATCCAAAGGACATGGTATTTGGTGAGATTACCAAGGGTGTAAGTACTCGTTCCTCGAATAAAGATATAGCTTCTTGTGTTGCTTTTGTTTCGCAGTTTGAACCCAAAAATATTGATGAAGCATGTAGTAATAATTTTTGGCTAGATGCTATGCAAGAGGAATTAAACCAATTCGAATAGAATCAAGTTTGGGATCTTGTTCCCAAGCCCATTGATCATCCGGTCATTGGCACCAGATGGGTATTTCGAAATAAACTGAACGAGAATGGTTTAGTGACTCATAATAAGGCTCGACTCGTAGCTCAAGAATACAATCAAGAAGAAGGTATCGACTACGATGAGACTTATGCCCCAGTTGCGAGATTAGAATCCATTCGTATGTTATGTGCATTTGCATGTTTTTATAATTTTAAGTTATTTCAAATGGATGTCAAAAGCGCATTTTTAAATAGTTTTATAAAAGAAGAAGTTTATGTAGCTCAACCTCCTAGTTTTACTGATTTTAAATTTTTTGAATATGTTTTCAAGTTGAAGAAAGCTTTATACGATTTGAAACAAGCCCCTCGTGCTTGGTACGACCGTCTAAGCTCTTTTCTACTTGATAACAATTTTTCAAAGGGAAAGGTTGACACTATATTATTTATAAAATCTTTGAATAATAATATTCTTTTGATTCAAGTCTATGTAGATGATATTATTTTTGGATCTACTGATGAATCTCTTTGTCAAGAATTTTCAAAGTGTATGCAGAATGAGTTTGAGATGAGCATGATGGAAGAGCTAAAATTCTTTCTCGGACTGCAAATCAAACAAACCAACAATGGGACTTCATAAATCAAGCAAAGTACACAAAGGATCTATTAAAGAAGTTCGACATGGAAGCAGCAAAGCTACTTAGCACTCCAATGGCGACTTCAAACAAGTTTGATATTGATGAACAAGGCAAACCTGTCGACATACGTAAGTATCCAGGTATGATCGGTAGCTTACTATATTTAACTGCTAGTCGACCAGAAATTATGTTTAGTGTTTGTCTATGTGCACGCTTTCAAGCTAATCCTAAGGAATCACATCATTGTGCAGTTAAGCGTATCTTCTGATACCTTAAAGGTACTTCTTCTGTCGGCTTATGGTATCCCAAAACGACGTCGTTTGACCTGACCGGTTATTCTGATGCTGATTTTGTCGGATGCAAAGTAGATAGAAAAAATACTAGCGGCACATGTTATTTCCTCGGAAAAGCTCTAGTCTCTTGGTTTAGTAAAAAACAAAATTCTGTTGCATTATCAACAACCGAGGCTGAGTATATCGCCGCAGGACGTTGTTGTGCACAAATTTTGTGGATGAAACAAACTTTAGAAGACTATGGATAGCATTTTACACACATATCCATTTTTTGTGACAATACTAGTTCTATTAATTTGACTAAGAATCCAGTATGTCACTCTCGTGCTAAACATATTGAGATTAGACATCACTTTCTTAGAGATCATCAACAAAATGGAGATATAGACCTTGTATACATAGACACACAGAATCAATTAGCTGACATACTCACAAAACCTCTAGCGGAAGATCGTTTCAATTATTTACGTCGAGAATTAGAAATTTTAGATATCAATAATATTAATTAATTTTGTTTATTAATTAATTTATTCGATACTCAAAAACTGTTTTCAAGACAAGCCTAAAAAGAGTCTGTCTGTCACCACGACTACGGTCAAAGCGAAGCGGTACTTAAGAGTTCCTCGGTGAACCTCCGTTAGCTGGGATAGTACTCCTACAGCTAATCTGAGACAGATGCTGAGTAAAGAATATTCATTTGTAAAATAATATTAATTATATTATTTTGAGATTTAAAATTACTAAACTCTGAATTAAACATTTGAAAAGAATTAATAAAAAGATGTGGCCCATTGTTATTTTTCTTACAGATATATAGCCAGTCAGCCCTTGGCGAATTCGGCCCGAGTTCGGTCTGAATTCGGCCAGAGTTCGTCTGGGTATGTATATGTACCAGCTAGAACCCGAGGCCCCCATCTTCTTCATTCTTCTAAACTACATCAAACAGCAGCAGCAGCGCCCCAAAAACCCTAGCTCTTCTCCACCTTTGTTCTTCCAATCTGCGTGGAGATCTTCGTCCAAACTTTGGATTCGTGCGGAGAATTTCGTCCTCTACAACATATCTAATTCTCGGAAGGTATAATTCCTTCTCTCCTCCACTTTCCAATTATTAGGGTTTCTAGATTTTAGGATAGAATGCCTAAGGGATTCAATCCTTTCAAGAGGAAGAAGACCAATGCCAGTAAAGAGGCATCGTCTTCGGATCCGCATACGGATTCCTTCTTTTCTCCAGTCCAATCGGATGACAGTGCATCGGACGAGTTTTACTTCAAAACTCCCGACCAAGTCCTATTGTGGTATGCCGATTTTATTATGCGTACTATTTCTACCGGATCTTCGATCAAGTAGACTGTCTTTTTCGACCGCCATCCTTACTTTGAGGCATTAGGGTTACAACTCTTTGTTTCTTTATAATTCCCTATAGCTACTAATGCCATTAGATTATTTTACTGTAATTTCGTGTTAGACACTTTTACTGTAAGAACACGTGTCGGAGGGATAGATATCGAGTTTACTGATGAAACGTTAGCGGAAATCCTTGGTATTCCAAAACGAAGGTGCCCCATTCGATGACATCACTGATTTAGATTTTCCCGATAGTACGACTCTCGTTAGTTTCAAGAATGAGCTTTGTGCGCCCGTACGTGCTCGTCCTGGAAAGTTCAAGGCCAATAACTTGAACTTGTTTAACTACGAATTATATTGCATCATCTATTCCACTTTACTTCCAAAGATGATGTCACTGCACTTGAGCTTTCTGCTCTATATCACATTTTTAAGGGGATTCCTTTTTCTGCCCCTAAGACTATCATTCAGATGATGGGTAGATGTCGCGGAAGAGACCGTAACCTCTCTTATGCGATAATCATTCCACGCATCTTTCAGAGATTTGACATTGACATATCCACTTGTGCTCTGGACCCTGAGCCCAAGTTCCTCAAACTCTCTCGTCGCAGCATTGCCACTGTTCCTCTACCTACTGCACTTGCTCCTCCTGTACCTACTTCCACAGCACCTGGTCCTCCTCAGTCCTATCCTATGACATTTGAGGGTATTCATCAGCACCTATCAGATCTGCAGTCATTCTATGTTGACACTTCCAAGGAACATGAGTTCCGTGACATGACTCGGTTCCAGGCTATTGCCAACTCCTTCGTCGATCTGAGATTTGTGCAGAGAGGTCACTCAGCTAGCTCTCTACCTCGAGACCCTTCTGTTTCTGGCTACCGTATTGATGATGTGGCGGTTCACTCTCTGTTCCAGCCAGGGAACGCTTACAATTGGTATCGTACTTCTGGTGCCACTCCTTATACTTCTGGAGCTGGTCTATCTGGACATGCTGGCGCTGCAGCCGATGACGATGATGATGAGGATGATGATTTTTGAGATGTTATTCTTATTGAGACTGATATTTTGTCTTATGTTTACTTGGAAATGCTCTGACATTCCAAGATATTATCAGCACTCTTTATTTTAGTTATTATCTGTGACACTTCATAGATATGGTTTTATTATGCCTCAGTTTGGCATTTGTTTCACTTAGTTTATTATTCAGCATTTTATTTGTTTCAGCTTTATCATAGCCTTATCTCTTTTTTATGCTTCCATATAAATTGTCTGTGACAAATACCATGCCTGTGTTGTCTATACAATATCTTTTTTTACTGTTTATACCATGCCTGTGATGAATGTTTTATACATATTTCTTGTATTTCTTCACTGTTTGCTACTTATGCATTTATTGCGGGGGAGCTTTCTCTTTTGTAATTATTTTGCTAAGTGACAACGGGGGAGAAATAGGATCTAACATCTTCATGAATGCAGGTTATGAACAATTTTTTGTTTTCTCTGGTATTACACATTTTTGAATTAATCCATACTTAGATGTTATATCGGAAAGGTTTGTCAATTATCAAAATGGGGGAGATTATTGGCCCATTGGTCATGCTCAAACCTGATTTTAATAATTGATCAAACTCTGTCTCGATATAAATGCAAGTCAATTCAGATGATTACCTACGACGTTTTGGACACTGCTCAACGATGGATATCTACTCTGTTCAAGACCGAAGCTGTTTGCCACTCAGAATGTATTTTCTTCAAAGAAATATAATTTTTCATTTTATTGAGTCTAGGAATACATTGTACACCAAGTCGTACTGGCAAATAGGCTGTCCGGAATCATTTTTTAAAATCACCCTATCCTTTTAAAAATGACCTATGTTTTAAAAAAAACATCCTTTTTACAAAAAGCTTCTGAAGGACTTTTCAAAAAGCCAAAATAATTTCTCTCAAAATCAACTGGCAGAACCCAAGCAGAACTCGGCCAGGGTTCGGCCAGAGTTCGGCCAAGTTGAACGTTATATGAACATTTGATTTTGAACTTGGTCATCCTTCAGTTGTGGTTTGTTACTAAGAGTTCTGTCCGAATTCTGTCAGAGTTCTGTCTTTGGAAAAACTATAAATAGAGAAGGATTTCGATCATTTCAAATCACCAACTCACTTTCAATCTCTTCTCTTCTAAAGCTTACATTTTCTCCAAAGAGTTCTCAAAAGCTTACATTTTAAAATCTCAAGCCAGTTATAATCCTCTAGTCAATTTGTCAGTGCGGTACGGTCTAGAAGTTTCAGAGCGGTTGTAATCAGAGGCTTGATTGAAGAAACAACTCTTCACAATTGAAGTTGGTCGAGTTCTTCGTATCAAAGCTCGCGTCTGTAGAAGTTGCAAGGACTTCGTAAGAAAACTTACGGGATTTTTCAATAGTGGATTCAACTGAAAGCTAGAGTTATTCCGACTGGACTAGTCCTCACAAGAGGGAAACCAATATAAATCTCGGTATTTGCGATTGCCTTCTGATCACTTTTCATTACTGTCATTTACTTTGTAATTATTTTTATATCTATGATCTAACTGCTAATGAGATTTTTAATTAGTAATATTCCGCTGCCTACTCTATTCACTCCCCCTTTAGAGTATTCTGCGTTACGATTTCGTTCCTACAGAGTACACTTTAGCTACATCAAAACTATCCACATGAAAACATCCCACACTTTTGCTTCAACTTAGTCACATGAAGACCTGTGTCCACAGCACATGTACCCTGCAAAAGATAAAACAAGGTTTAATAAATGTGATATAATGATGTATATATATGTAACTATCGGATCTTGAATGATGTATAAGTCCTGATTAAAAACACACATTAAGATCACAATTCAACATATGTTGTGGGAAACTGTTGTGTGGAGTTTCTATCAGATTCATTTATGTGTATATATATGTAACTATCAGAAAGAACTACACTAGTGAGCAAAGGTTAATTAAGGACCCAATTAGTAAGAGAGCATGAACAAGAAAGATATCATAGGCTGAAAATCCTGTGCTCTTTGTGTTGCATTATTGTCCTCTTTTTGTTTGTCATATGTTCGAACCAAATGACATCGAAAGATATCATAAGCGATCCTTGTTGGCTTGCGTGCATTGGAGTTGAACCAAAAACTTCAATTTTCACTAAGGTACCGTTCCTCTCAAAATAAGCCTTTGTATTAGAGCTCAGTATCTGTTAGCACATTGTTACGAACAGATACATACATCACTATGTAGAAAGATATCTACCTTAGCCATGAATTCCTCGCACTTATTCACATGATATGGGCTACAAGAGCCAGAATCTTAGAGCACTGGTGCTATTTAAATCAGTATCTGCATCTTATCTGATTGTGTAATCTGATTCAGTATCGCTTAAATGTTAAACCAAACCAGACCAACCGTAAAGCTGATTGTGTAATCTGATTCAGTATTTGCGTCTAACATCCGATTGCAATAGTTGGTAGTTTTGAACTGCAGAAAACCTGTGGCATGAGGAATCAAGAACATAAGTGATAACACTTAGTAATGTACATACGAATCTAGAACATAAGAGATCTACATATAGAAAATGGCTCAAGTAATGTATCAAAGATTTTTCATGTCTGCAAACTCGGTTGTTCCTAGCTTTAGTGGGCTACGAGGACAGTAAGCATCATCGACGGTTGAAGAACCCGAATCAGAGAAAGCTGGAGAAGGAGTCTCGCCCATAAGAAAAAGAACGTAGCCGTCCATGGCTATAGGACGAGAGGTTGGAAAATTTCATTGCTGAATTCGCTTAGAGAAGGGTCGACATCTTCCGGAGAGATTGGAAATGAATCTTCTAATATTGGCGAGACGCCCTTGAAGTCCTTTCATTTCAACTCTCTTACATTCTGCCTTTGATCCATGTCATTCCCAGTTCAGCCAAGTCTTTCTTTGATTACTGCAGGGTCGTCGTTTTTGAGTGAACCAGGTTCCGTCCCAAAATTCCTTCTTCTTGATAGCACAGGAATATGACCCTGATTCTTTCTTTCTTTGTTAAACTATCCTTACTCTGAAAAGTCATATGGTTATACACCGAAATTCCTCCTACTCCCAAATTGAACGAGTAAATTCTTCGGTTTGACACTCTTACCACTAGAACGAGTAAATCATCCGTTGGGAACTCTTACCATAACTTCGGTGAATGGTGGGTCCATATGGGCGGTGATCAGTAAGTTATATGCGTATAACTTGCTGGCGGTCAACATAGGAACACCACTACGCCCAGGGTCAAGGGTAAGGCGAGCGAACCCACGGGGCGGTGACGGGAGCTAATAGAAGGAGCGGTAAACCCGAAAATGAAATGAAGCGTCTCGTTCCCTTCCAGCTACTATAAAAGCTTCTTCTCTGCCAACTGGTTTTAGAAATGGTCAATCCCTTGACTTTCCCAGCATCTCAGCGTAGTTCCTAAATGAAATAGGAAGATTTTGGTTTCGTTTTCAAATATGATACCGGTCTGGCACAATACGTATGTCAGTCCTTGGAACGAAGGAACATATGAAGTTATCAATACTGCTGGTGTAAGTGATAAGAACGAATCTTCTGACTAAGCATCGTACTATAAAAGCATATTCCTCTACTTTTGTCGGACGTGGTGAACAGGAAGATTCGTATCTTTCAAAGATATTGGATGGGACGTAAAGCTAAAGATTCTCCAAAAAGTGTATAATTGACTCTTTATCTAGAGCATAATCTTCCCCAGCCAGGCTATAAAAAGGGCAGCCCCGCTTCAGATGGTATCAGTTGTTCTCCCTCTTGCTTTAAGAACCCAGTCTCATACTCGAAAAAAAGCCTTTAAGGCCCGATACTCTCTCTCAGCAGCAACATAACATCCACCACAAGATCCAATGGAACAAAAGCAGTTCCTTCTCCAGATACGGGAGCTTTTTACGGATTCAGTTAATGATTCTCTTTCAGCGTAATCTCTGTTTGAAAGACCTTTCCGTTGTCAATTAGTCGATTCCCACCTCCAGGATCTTAGGAACCCTCTCAGTCTGTTTATACATAACCTTGGGCTGGGGACAGGCTAATCATTGACGAACCTTCGCCCACGTCTGTCTCCGAGTCAATTCGTAAACGACGTAGGAGGCTTTCAGCCCCTCTATTTACCTCCAACCCGAAGGGTCACAGGGGGATGTCCCAAGCTCTTGAAAGATATGAACAATGGACCTCCGCTATGGTGGAAGAAAAAGTGGACATCAACGGCAGAACTTGAAGTGAACCTAGAATCGTTCAAAGAGGCACGTCATTTACACCAGTAGAACAAGAAAGAATGAATTTCAAAAGACATACATAGAAATGGGAGCCTAGTCCTATAGCGATATGCCATGGGCTTAACAGCGCCTGCGCTGGTTGAGCATCATTTGATCCTCTTAAAAAGGAGATTCGCGTCCCCTGCTTGCTGAAAGCGCACAAATAGAACATTGATCATTCATTGATGGAATTTCTTCTGCATGGTTATATTACTAAAGGTAAGCAAAAGTTGAAAAACTGACTCCTCATGTACACCAAAGCATCTGGGCAGCTTATCAACCGTGATAAGAGCTCATTTCTGACCTCTGCTAGAGCTAACCATACTCATTGTACTGAGATAACTAACAGACCACCTTACAATCTTTCTTTCTATCTCAAATTATGGATCTTTGGTCATCAAAACTAGATCGAACTTGTCATTGACAACAATAACGCCTTTCTTTATCACCGGGGGAAAGAGATCCTATTCCCCACGCTTCGGATACCAAGTCTATTTTTGTACCGGAATATATTTTTGGAAAGATATTCGAGCTCAAGTTGACCCAACTCTCATTCCAGTTAGACGTCAAGAACGTTTTCCTTCACGGAGATCTCAAAGAAGAGGTCGAGGCCAACCTCCCGGTTAGGCAAAGCAAAAAAGAAGAAAAATGCCATTGATGGGGAATTGACTCTTTAAATGAAGAATTCGACCGCCACAACTTCAGGCCAACTCGGAAGAGAAGGATCTCCAGAGGTAAATATCGGGAGGCAGAATAACCACCAATAGTTGCATCCGTTAAAGACCAATCACCAGCAGCGAGACTAGTGTCACAGGTCACTACATAAGGCTTCCCGCTCTTTCTTCTCTACGATTTACGGGTACTTACTCGTGCACGGAATCAAAAAAGAGGAGGGATGGGACGTCGGCCTTTGCTAAGGACTTAGCCGAGTTGGGTTCTATTAATAATGAAATAGCCTGGTAAGATGCTGAACAACTCACACGAGAGTGGCCTGGAATTCGCTAAGCGCTTCCGTGTCCACCGTGGGACAGTTGACTTGTCTCTCCCGCAGAGGGAAGCCCAACGAATGTCAGATGCAAAGCCCCGCACCTTATTAAGATCATATTGGCATACTCTCCCCAAAAAAAGAGAGCAGACCCCACTGAAGACGGGTGTTGGGATGAAAAGGATGGTGTTTGGCCCAGGATCTCACTATCACTGATGCATATGCGAAGTTGCGATGCTGTAGAGGCCGACTTTACAGACGATGTCCTGCTCTTACAGTCTTGAATAATAATGTCAGCTAATTAGCAAAGATCAAGCGAACTCACTCAACCGTGGTTTACCTGTTAAGTCAATCGGTAATCATTTTAAGCATCTTCGTCTTTCTCACATCAATCAGTCAGAGACTTCCTTTGAAGAAGAATCATATTCGGTTGTGTTTCCCAAGTAAAGAAAAAGGATGCTTTCATAGTCTCGTACCATGTTTTCCGAGCATCTCTTAATTCATATTGCTCAACCTTTCCGGGCTTTGAAAGACTATGTTTCGCTTCCTGGGACGAAGTCTAGCTCCTACCGTATGGTTTTGGGTTCGATCCCGCAAGTAATCCATAAGCACCAGTAGAAGCAGAAGCATATCCAGAAGCCGATAACAATAGCAGTAGAGAAAGGCCCCCCGCTAATAGAAAAAGAGGCATATCCGCCGATGATAACGAGAGCAATACCGATAGCACCAATAGCATCCCTTCTAGTTCCCTTGACTAGTCAGAGGAGCCATCACCAGGGCCGATGATCCAACCCCCATACCGAGATGTCCTTATGATGATGGGCGTTATACATAGCCGATGTTGGGTTACATCCTATAGAGATTTCCTAACTCCAAAAATGGGTTAGCGAAGACTTTTGCTACTTGTTTGCTTACGGAAATGAGACCTCTGCCCACTAGAGGCCTACGATTTGCTTGAATCATATTCCAGCTACCAATTTCATATGTTCCCATTTACTTCATAAGCTAAGTAATCATAATAGCAGGAAGAAAATATGTCAATCTATCAAACTGAAAAGAATTCGCTCTTAAGCACAAGAAACTACATAAAAACTAACATTAGCCACCAACCATACATTGTGAAAGGCCAGTTTTGGTTCCACGGCACCATTGAAACTGGCAATGGTAGATGAAACTACAACAACATCATACCCCGAAATTACACGAGCTAACAAGGGAGAGGGTCTTCAGAAGTAACTTGCAAGCACGCGCATAATAGTATCAGCTCAGACTACTCTACTATAGGAAAGACAAATGTGGCCCTATCTATCTTGGTCGGGCATGATAACAGTATAGCTAGCGAACAATAATATGATTTTCATAAGCAACTAACGAGGCCAAGGCATGAAGCAAATGATATCAATGGACAGTGACTGTATGCTAACTACAACATCCTGAAAGTGCAAACAATGGTAGCTGATGTCCTAAAAAAAGATTAATAGCTACAAGCACGAAATTTAGTGTTATATTAAACCAAAAAAGAAAAGGATAAATATATAATGTGATATAGAAACTGAGACGAGAGTAATTTTTTTCCAGGTACCTGCCAATATCGTTGGGGATCAAGCATGTGAAATGGCATTGCTAAGCATCTAGAAGAAGTTTAAGACTATAGAAAACCCAATCATGGCCTAGGGCAGAGTTAATACGACAATACAAATTCCAAGAATAATCAAAGCTTTGAGATAATATTATAATTATTACTTGATATTTTAATGTATCAAATTCATATAAAACTGAATCATTTTGAATTATGAGATATTAACATTAGGACATCATTAGTACGTAGATGCAAATATGTTATCTATAGGCTTTGGACTATCAGTTTAAACGAATGCTCCCACACAATTGCAAGAGGGTGAGGCTACAAGATACAACGTCCAAGGGGATCATATAAGAGCCATTATTTCTTAGTAAAAATAATAATAGCATCGGTATCTTGACATTTCTAACTTGATCCTGTCACTTATAATTGGCTCCAATATAAAGACATGATGTGAAAGTTCCCAATTTCATAAAGAGCCATAACACAAGACGTCTAATGATCAAAAATAATTATCTAAAGAATATTACCAATATTTTTTTTAAATCCTGTTGAATACTAAACTCGGTAGGCACCAACCAGGACTGACCTACCTGATACTCAAATAAACCATGGAAACTAGTACATCTTCAAATTCCCAACTAAAGGTCTCAAAATACCCAAGTAACAAACTACCTATTACACTACAAAAGGCTTAAATAGAGCCATACAATATAGCAAAGGGTTCCACAAACATTACACCTGCTGTTAAAGGAAAACAGAAAAAAAAATGGAAACCTTCAGTAACCATACCTGCTAATGAAGAGATTTCTTCCTTCCTCCCAGTTTGGCACTACTTCACTAAGCAACAATACATGGGAACTTTGAGAGCGTCTTTGGGATGAAGGAGAGTTCACCCACACTGTTGATGTCCTCTTCAAAGCATCAAGTATTGGTGCAGAGAGTATGACCTAAAAAGTAAGCAAGTATCAAGAATATATTCCATATGCAAACCCTTGAATCAATAGTTTGAACCACTTGGCTCCACGCATTAATAATTTCATCTTAAAATTGTTGTGAATTGAAAGCCTTTCTTTACAAACCTTGAATTATGTCGAGCTTTTGAAGAAGGGCAGTCGTATCGAGAACGTAATCGGGATTTTGTACGAGACAGGGAGCGACCTGATACAAATTCATCATGCCTTGTGGCAGTTATTTTGAATAGACTAGTGGAAATGGCTTCAGATAACAAGCAAAGATCTCAATGTTTCCTGTACTTTCAAAGAAACATCCGAAAGAGAAGAAAATAGAATAAGAGATGTTCCAAGTAACAGGGCTATCAGTGATACCCAATAACCCTAGAACAAGAAAAGTTCCCTTGTAACAGGACCATCAACAACACCAAATAACCCGACATGTGAATCCCCTGTTGGTAAGTCACAGAGTGTTGGATCTGTTATTTGAATACTAACAAACAGCTAGTAGGCTATTACTGAAGCCTGTAACCCAATAATCAACCAAGAAGCAAGAACAAAGGACAATAACTAAATATACAACCAAGTAGCAGCAACTCCTATATAGACATGGACGTCGAGTATGTATTGCAAAAGATGTGGTTCATCTGCTAACCTCCTTTAGGATTGTCAACTAAATTGTGTAGGACAACCAATATTTGTTGGCAGTCCTACATTATGGTAGGACTATCAACTTTGTTGACAGTCCTAAAGCAAAAAAATTGGGCTTTCCTATAATTTTTGACGTGTCTATAGAATTTCCATAAATAAATGGCCATGTTTCTACATGAAACTGTTCATTTTTTTCTTTCCTTCACCCTCACTTTTCACCAAACCAAACATAGTTCTAAAAGAGATGACATCACTTCCAATTTGATTTGAGAGCACTAGTTTTCATCTTTAAGGTTAGCTTGGATAGATGAATTAGGATCAAAGTGAAGAGTATTTGTTCACACTTGAGCATTACAACTTGGCATTTCTGATAAAACCTTTGCGATTCATCGCGAACGTGTGATTTCAGCTAGGTCGTAGAATGTGACAGTGAGTAATTAGCTTCATAATATATATAAATGCAGGTAGGCACGGACTCTCCAAAATGTTTGCTCATACTGGACACGTCAGAAAATATTTGCCATGTCCATTTTCATATTATTGCATATTCGTGTCCGGGCAAGGGTCCATCTCTTAATTTAGCATACCTTGGTAGAAGCCTGGGTTGTCATTTCCGCAATACATCCGTCACCCAAAGTCAACTCGACCGATACACAGTCTCCCTAAATAACAGAAAACAACATAATAGGTCAGCAAAGCAAATACAGTTAAATAGAAATTTGTAGGGACTAAAGTGGAAATAAAAGTAAAAAAGGGTGATACCGAGACGATGCCACCGGCATAAGAGAGGGTGTAGATCCAAACGGCGTCCGACGTGGAGGAGGATCCGACCTGAAAGAGAAGGGGGGAGAGGCTTAGATGGACGGCTGAGTTGGAGCGGGAAGGGGCGTATCGGATGGACGGAGGAGACAACACCTTCTTTGGGGTGATGAGCTTGAGCGGGAACTTAAAGAAGAAACGGGTGACCATTGACTTGTCGCCAACCTTCTCTATTGCTATGGAACCACTCGATATCTCTCTCCTTTTGGTACTTTCACATGGGAATCGCTATGGCTGGAGCTTTGTCGCACCTTCCTTTTTCTTTCTCCTCTGGATTGAGGAGAGCATGATAGGGGAAGAAATTAGGGTTTAACAAGAATTGTGTGTGGTTATACATCAGAATGTATTTGAGGGGGAGAGCATATGTGAATCTAAGGGAAGTTCGGGTGCGGGGAGCAGGCTGAGGGGAGTTCGGGAGAGGGGAGCGGGCTGAAGGGAGTTGGGGAGCGGGAGGAGAAAGAGAGAAGGAGAAGGGGTTTAGAATTTTCCTTAAGTGCGAGAGTAAGTGCGGGAGAGTCGAGGTTTCGACTTAAAATTTGGTGTTTTTTTCATAACGCTCGTATCGCTGAGAGACAATCAATAATGTTTATATAAAAAACCGTCATAGAATATAGTCTTGCTAAACTTTGATGACGCTTCTTTATCAGCCGTCATGAAATCCACTTATAAAGCGTCATTAATAGGTCTTTTTGTTGTAGTGTCGAGTATCATTTTCAAAGCACGTCGCGCACCAACTCTAAGCCGACCATTGGACCTTTCATATTCTAGCTCAATTCGACCGGTTGGAATTATTCCCTTATCTATGTGGATTCGTCTCTTTCATTATCAAGCCTACTTGTGCAAGTTGAAAACGTGCAAATTATTATGTGAAGGCTAAGATGAGGAAAGTTCACCAAAACTACCCCACCAGAGCGAGGGGTCGCCTCGACCGAGCGAGTCTTCGAGCAACCGTTGCAAGGCTAGGTTTGAACGCAGTCGGCGTCTCGATTCCTCCGATTGACTGAGCGGGACGGGGAACTACATCATACACCACTCAGAAAAAGTTTCATTCTCGAAACTAACAGAGTACAATTGTTGACTTATTACTTTTCTCAACATTCAAGGACTCTCGCACACACTACTCCTATGTGTTTCCTCAATCCGAGCCCCGCTTGTGCTACTATCAATCTTTCCTTTAATACGATTTCAAAATCCTTGACACTTTTCCATTCCTCAAGTCTCACTTGATTCAACGTATCACTTAGTTGGATCGTGCACATATTCCAGGCGTTCCCAAAATACATGTATTTTAGCCAAGTCTCGTGATAGAGAATCCGTCATCACCACTCAAGTCGGATCGTGCACATATTCGGGCGTCCCTGATATACGTGCATGTCAATCGAGCCTCATGAGTGGTGCCTCCACAATTTCTCTTGCTCTCCACCGGGACGTCTGCCTAACCGCTAGGCTATGTCTTTAGGTTAAGGTCATCCGTCAGTATTAGAATCAAAGTTCCCAAACAACAATATCAACACTGACCCCATCCTACGGGGTTTTCTACCCAAGCTCGCATCACTCCGATTTCTAAACTTCGTGCATATATTTCCTACATACATCCCGACATTCGTCACACGGGGTCTGAGTCATCCAGCAAAGCCATCATATCGTAAGTTCATTCAACCAAATCTTCGACACATCAATATCACTCGACCAACAAGCCATTTCGTATAGTCTATCTCTTCGAACACGCTCGACATAATCCACCTATCAATCCTTCTCAAGTTGCAAGCAAGCACGGAGCACGCACGGTGCGCAGTGCACAAGTTGTGCTGCGCACGATGGCAAAAGTTCCCACGGCGCACGTTGCGCGCAAGCACTGCGCACGTTACGCAGTAGAAAAATGCACGGGCACGCGACGCGCAAGTTGCACTACACGCGAGGGCAAAAGTGCCCACGGCGCACATTGGGCACAAGTACGGCGCACGACGCGCAAGCAGCAAAAATGCTGCGCGCGGCATTGTTCATCGTCCCGACAACACCAAAAGGTGTGGGAAACCCATGAACACGAAAATGGCATAACTTCCTCAAAATAAATCGAAATCAAGTTGTTCAAAAGCCAAAATTGGGTAGAATGAAATTTCCCACAACATGGAACCATTCAAAAATATCAAACTTTAAGAGATCAAAACCAAGAAAAAAAAGAAAATCTTAAAACTTAAATCTACAAAAATGTAACCATCAAAACCAAAAACTCCATGTTCTAAAGAGGCTTAGAATCATGAAAGTAAGAGAATAAAACAAACAAAAATAACATTGTTCAAAATTTGGCAAGATGTACTTGCCAAGGATTTGGAGGAGGAGCAAATGGAGAAGGAGTAAATGAAATGAATGGAGGAGAGAGAAAGAGAGAGAGAAGTTGGTTTTTATACAAAACCCTTCTCATCTCAATCTAACCCAAACCAACTCATGCCAAGTTGAACCAAACCAAAATAAACCAAGTACAAGATTAAACCAAGGCAAGGCTAAGAAAGATAAGTCAAAATACGGGTCACCTGACAAATGTCAGAAATCCGTATATGTACACTGAAAATATATATAACAGAAAATAGGAGTGACAGGTATGTTGTCGGTATACACTGGTATACTGGCGGTATGCCGATCAAGGAGAAAATCTATAAGTTGGAAAGAATTTAAAGCATTCCAAAAATCAAGAAAATACAAAATACAGTACAAAATACGTATCCGTATATAAATATCGATACAGTAAGACGAGTCTCACAACTCTTCCATCCTTAGAAAAATTATGTCCTCGGAATTTCCTAAAGCTAGTCGAGCATGATAACCAAAACAAAAGTTTAAAAAAAATACAACTATCTCAATCAAACAAGGCATGGCATATAAATAAATGAAGGCAACAGTGATATAAATAAATGCGTAAGCAATAAAACAACCACAATCAAGAAGGGCTGGAGGTATATGAATAGATATGTATCCTGAGTCAGTAGAGTAAGGACCAACGTCCTCGCTGGCCTACGCTGACTTCAAAAATAGATAGGGGTCAAGTCATAAAGTAAGTCGATACCAATGAGTTAGTCTAAGACATGACTCTACCTAAGACGTATCTTCGTAGTCGAGACATGTCATGTAACTCAAGATACGAAGACAGAATAGTGGGACGAAAAACTCGCATTCATTCATCGAATAAGTCAAGCCAACCATTGTATCCCATATATAGATAGAATACCAAGTTGCCGACAAAAACTCAAGATATACTACCACTACCTGGCCTGCTACTGAAAGACGGATCCAAAGGTCGTAACTGAAAAAAGACCATGAAGATGGTACCTGAGACTCCCAAGGTATTATCTTCATGTCGATACTACAGCTGCTCCTGGTACTGCGCATTCAATTACGTTTTGAGCTGTTTGACCCTCTGAGCTCGTGATGGCGGTAGGTACTGTGCCAATGGTTGAACATCTAGTATTGGCCCCAACTGCTCATCTACTGTTGGAGGTGATGACTGAGGTAACTGAAAGGACTGTAGTGGATATCCGGTGTAGATGGTCCTCCTCGAGATGTTGGATATCGGCAAGTGCTAATTGAATGGTCCTCTGCTCCATAGCGGAAGCATCGTCTATTGGCCATGCAACAAACTGATCTAGAATGCCCTAACTTTCCATAATAGGTACATGCTTGTTCTGCCTGATACTGCTGCTGGTTTCTCTGTCTCTGAGCTTGCTACTGCTGAACCGATGCTGGTGCCTGCTGGTTGGAAGGCTGGAAGGATGACGATCCACCTTGACTCCTCCGGGAAGAAATTTTGATCATGTGGTCAGGTGAACCGTACGATAAACATAGAAAGTTAGCCCTTCGATAAGTAAGATGAGTGTGACCTTCCCTTCCACAGAAGGAACATATGATTGGTAACTCCTGGTGCTGGTATGGACATTGGTCTGCTGGTACTGGTGATGGACGTTGGGGTAAAAAGCCTGATACGAGTGAATGGTACCTCTTACGACCCTCAGTTCTAGATTCGATCCTCCTGGCTATATACTCGTGCTCTCGTACTGCCTCTAAAGTAGTTCGGGGTCGATATGCTGACTGTCTAAATGACTGGTACTGCCTGGCTCCACCTTCTAGCTGTAAGTCCTCGGCTTAAAATTCCTCTGGTATTCCTTGCCCACTACGATCTATCAACATCTGTATACTCTGCTGGAGAACGAGATCTCGTTGTTGTTGTGACCCCATCATTTCCTTGATAATCCCTATGAGTGTAGGTACATCGGGCTGATCTGGAACTACCTCCACTCGGACTGCTGACGGTACGGGCACAGCTGGATGATCAGGATGGACTGACATCTATTCCCTCGAGTCAACTCTCGACTCTATATCTGAATGCAGAGACTTATCCACCACAACTGGCCTAACAAAAGATTGCTGACCTGCCATCGGCAGAACCCAAACAAGATAATCGAAAGAATTAGGAACAGTGCCCCTGAAAGTTAAAGGACACAAGGATCAAATCGAGAGAATAGAAGAGATCAACGATCAAGGCAGATATCAGGTCAAACGATCATAGATAGAGAATAATATGAAGGATATCAATAAAGGATAATTATGATTGAGATAACTAAACATCAGTAACCCCCACATATCTGATAAATCAGACTTGCATGGGCCACCACTAAAACCTGTGTCACGCCCCAGAACCAGAATATTGTCAAGTAGGGACAGACAAGGCCAACTACGTAATACCAAAGTATGCTAATACTCTAAAATTATGTATAAGCTGTCAAGACATGGGGATTACTTCTGCAACCCAACAGTCGAACCTAGGTCAAGCAATCCTAGGCATCTCAATCACATGCAATTATACAAAGAACAATAAGTATTATCATCAGACATACAATAGTAAAGCATCCCAAACCATATACATGGATGATCATGAAGCTAGTAATACAAAATGGAGAACTAGCAAGAGCAATAGTCATACATGATAAGCTCTAGCTATAGTCTAGAATACGCATATCATGTTTAGGCCCATATGCTAAATGTCAAGGACCAAAATATGAGCTAAACACGTGCTCGAAGGCTAAATGCACAAAAGAATAATATACATATCTAGTGAGAGAATGAAACAAGAAACCCACTCAGGTACTCTGGTGCTCCGGATGGTCACCGTCGAGTAGATGGTACGGAAGATCATTCGGACTTCTCTATCAGATCTGGTCAAACAAAACCAGTGGGGTCAGACCCCCAATAGCAAGTACTACAAAGGAAGCCAAACTTATGAACTAAAACCAGCAATAACTAACATAGCAATGGATAGAGACATAAATAAGCAAATGCGGATCGAGACTCGTGCACTACCAATACACTTATCCCGAGAATAGAAAAGACAATAAGCAAAGCAACCTAGAGCATAAAGAAAATCATATGTGACATAAAGTAAACGGTGGACATGTGAATTAAACGGAAGCATGTGAACATGTAAGACAAACTGGATATGTGAGCATGTGAGATAATTGGACATGTGAGCATGGGAGACAACTGGGATATGTGAGCATGGAAGACAACTGGGACATGAGAGCATATGAGAACTGTATAGAATGACAAGTGATAAGATGACTTACGAACTATTCTGGAACCCATGTTATAACCCATAAACCAAACAAGGACCGGGGTTGTTACTCTTCTCCTGAATAGAACTTAGCCTCCGATCATTCATCGGCAAAAGTAAAGCATAAATAATAATATACTGAAATAAAAATACGGACACTCCCTAGATAAAACTAAACTGGACTGGACTACATCCATCAATCACGGCCAAGAAATGAGTACGGCTTGATACTTTAACTAACTAGGGTTATCACAAGCCTAGTTACTACAAGATGCAATGATATATTCCAGCAGTCACAAGTCCTGCAGACTATCCAGTTATCCTTTCGCAGGTTGAGAGAGTTGTATTAGGTGACTTGGGGGGTGCAATACGTGACAATGTGCTGGAAATACGCCCTACTCGTCGGCCAGCTTTAAGTCCAATTAAAGCGCCCAGATAACGGGATCGCCTGTGACTGGAAAATCTCTCTGTATGAACTACTTGATCAATCTAGTCATTAACCTAGTCAGGTTCAGTACGAATTCTTGATCGTGGTAACCAGGAATTTATGTCCTAGACATGATGTAGACGAGACATGTAGCTTGTTCACGCATACACAAAGAATTCAAAAAGGATGTCCAAAAGAGTTACATTAGCAAGGGAAAATAGTTGTCGCAACAGCATCTCGATTACACATGTCATGTTTAGATTTACTTATCATGTCAGGAGTGCACCACAACGGACCACTATCAAGAATTATCGTGTTAAGGTTTACTTGTCATATAAAGAGTACTTGTCAAGAGTGCGCCTCGACGGGCCACTATCATGTAAAGCAAAGAAGTGACATGTAACATGAGTGCACTTCAACGGATCACTATCTAAAGTAAACAGAGAAGAGACGTGTAGCATGAGTGCACCACGACGGGCCACTATCTAGTAAGCAAAGAAGGTACGTACAGTATGAGTGCACCACAACGGGCCACTATCTAGATTAAGTAAAGAAGAGACATATGGCATGAGTGCACCACGATGGGCCACTATCTAGATTAAGCAAAGAAGAGACATAAATCATGAGTGCACCCCGATGGGCCACTATCTAAGAATAAGCAAACATGACAATAAGGATCGCATGTAGAAAGAATTAGATAAAAGACATATCAGCATGAGAGAAGAAATAAATAAAAGTGCTACTTGACATAAAACAATAATTGAATTTGTGCTAGTGTTAAGAATATAAGGGGGTACAATCATTCTCTAATTATACAAAATCATCTAATCATGATAAAAATTTATTACAGTCAAAGAAAACCTCAAAAACGTCGAGTACAGAAAATATGCCAAAAAGATCAAAATTATGATTGAAATTATCAATCTCATATGAAATCCAATTAAAAGGAAACAAGAAAATTCTTGAAGCCAAGACAAAGATCTACAACTTTTATGTTTTGAGTTTTTTAAGATTTTAGCTACAAAATAGCTCAAATAGGCAAAATAGTCATTTGGAGTCACCTTGCGCGCAAGCACGGCACACGGCAGAAAAATGCTCGGGCGCACGGCGCGCAAGTTGCACTGTGTGCGAGGGCAAAAGTGCCCACGACAAACGTTGCGCGCAAGCACGGCACACGTTGTGCGGCAGGAAATCCCGTATGGCACGCGGCGCGTAAGTTGCGCTACGCACGAGGATAAAAGTGCCTAAGGCGCACGTTGTGCGCAAGTACAGCGTACGTTGTGCTGCAAAAAAATACGTGGGTGCACGGTGCGCAAGTTTCGCTATGCACGAGGGCAAAAGTGCCCACGGTGCACGTTGTGCACAAGCACGACGCACGGCGCACAAGCAGCAAAAATGCTGCACGCGGCACTGTTCATCGTCCCGACAGCACCAAAAGATGTATGGAACCCATGAACACGAAAATTGCATAACTTTCTCAAAATAAATCGAAATCAAGTGGTTCAAAAGCCAAAATTTGGTAGAATAAAATTCCCCACAACATGGAACCATAGGTTTCAAAAATATCAAACTTTAAGCGATAAAAACCTAGAAAAACAAGAAAATCTTAAAACTTAAATCTACAAAAATCTAACCATCAAAACAAAAAACTCCAAGTTCTAAAGAGGCTTAGAATCATGAAAGAAAGAGAATAGATCAAACAAAAATAATATTGTTCAAGATTTGAAAAGATGTACTTGTCTAGGTTTTGGAGGAGGAGCAAATGGAGGAGTAAATGAAATGAATGGAGGAGAGAGAGAGAGAGAGAGGGAGAGAAGTTGGTTTTTATACAAAACCCTTCTCATCTCAACCCAACCCAAAGCAACTCATGCCAAGTTGAACCAAACCAAAATAAACCAAGTACAAGATTAAACCAAGGCAAAGCTAAGAAAGATAAGTCAAAACATGGGTTACTTGACAAATGTCAGAAATCCGTATACGTACACATAACAGAAAACGGGAGTGACAGTTAAGCCATTGGTATACACTGGTATACTGGCGGTATGTCGGTCAAGGAGAAAATCTATTAGTTGGAAAAAAATTAAAGCGTTCCGAAAATTAAGAAAATACAAAACACAGTACAAAATACGTATCCGTATATAAATATCGATACAGTGAGACGAGTCTCACATTATCTTTGACCGTGTCTGAATTTATATGCTAATAACACTCATGCTTAAACCTTCGATTTAAGTCTTACTAATGACTAAGTTCTATTCTGACCATGATTTGACTTAGCCATTATCCTTCACGTTTGGTCGTACCTAGATGATCTGGCACGGCTAGACGACTTTGATCCCCATGATCGTGACTCAAAGGATCGTGACCATACGAATTAATTTTATCATAAATCGTGCCTAAATTTTTGATCTTCGATCACGACTGTCTGATCCGACTACATACATAGTCGTGTCAGAATTTGCCGTGATTATGTTGGAATAATTTTCCATCGTGCCTAAATTTCGATTTTATAGTCGCTCGTGCTCAGATTTCATTCCAAATCATGTCTATGTTCAATTATTTTCCTTAGCTATATCATAAATCGTGTCTAAGTGATTTCAAATCATTTTCAAGGTCTTAAATCATATTAGAGTTTTGACTATGATTCACGACCTAACTATGATTGTGATTTTTAGAAAATTGATCGTGTCAAATCCTTGATTATTCTTAATGATGCCCAACCGCATCGATTGAGTATTTGATCATGCCTATATAACCTTGAAATCTAACTTATTGAGCTTAGATCCTGATGATCGTTTTATACTTAGATTTGATTCTAACTTGATTTAACTGAATGATTTTGATTTTTCTAGTCGCGACTTCTCGCTTAAATAACTAGATTTTACTTCTAAATCGTGCATATAAGAATATGACTTCAAAATCTTGATTTTGCCTACGTTTTACGTTCATTCATAACTAAGTTTTCATCTTAATCGTGCCTGTACGGCTTCGAGTCTGATTTTTTTTCCATCAAGCATAAAATCTGCTGATTGTTCCATATTTGAATTTTAATTCTAACTTAGATTGTCCCAGCTGTGATTAATGTTGTACCTAAATGACTAAGTTTATTTTTTGTACGTATATAATTGGTTCATCCTACGATCCTATTGTGCCAAAATGATTAGTCGTGCCTCAATGATTTTGAATTTGATTATCTTGGTCGCGTCAAGTCATCGTTTCATGATCGTGCCTAAGATATTGACTAAACTCTGTATTGTGTTTTGACCCATCTACCAACTTAAATTTTGAGGATGAAATTTCTTTAAGAGGAGTAGATTTGTAACATTTGTTTACCGAATTTTTGGATTTTTTTTTAAATTTTTTAACTTTCTATTTTTCTAACTTTTCCTAAAATTTTGAAATTGTATTATGAAGCGTACTTCGATCCTATTATGATATCGGTGCTTGTTTGGTCTTGCTTTTGAGAAAACTATAAGATGTGAGGTTATATAAGATTTTGTAAATGAATATAAATATATATATATTTTATATATATATATATATATATTAAAATATATATATATATATATATATATATATATATATATATATATATATATATATATATATATATATATTGAAAGACTCCTCCATTTTATTCAGTAAAGGCTCAAAATGCCGAAGCCTGTACAAGTATACCTAAGGCCAAAATGTCGACGCCTATATAAGTATACCACTCAAAACACAAAACCAAACAGGAAGTCTAAACGAGGATAGACTCCCAAAGACTTTATTGTCCATGTGAGTATAGAAGCATGGAATTTTAGGCGCATTTATAGGCCAGAACTCCTATGCGCTTAACACTACGTGACTAGACTCAAACATACGCCAGGGAGCTCAAACGATGTACTTGGCACAACAAAGGACAGCAAAAATACGGACATCAAAAGAAGATTTTTATTTCATATGAAAGTCTATTACATGTCTATTACATGTCTAAAGAAAAGCTTTACAATGGAGAACTTCTACAAAAAGAAAGATCCTAAAACTACAGCCCTGTGCAGCAACTGCCATGCGCCCCATGCCAGGCGCATCATCCGTCAGGCGCATCTCTTCAGCGTCTCAGTCAGGCGTATCTCTTCAGCGTCTCAGTTAGGCGCATCATGAAGTCTCAGCATATGCGCTCTGCTTCGACCCGATCAAGTGCTTTGGCTAATGAAGCATTTATTGAGTAGAACAAGGGTGGGGAACCAACCCCACTCTAGTTGGAGGAAGAGCTCTCCAAAGCCCAAGGAAGAGGAGAGCACCATAATTCCGATATGGGACTCTTCCAGCATAACAAAGACGGGACCCGAATGTCCCGATCTTTGGATGCAACATGCACCTTCGGCCCGCATCGGGACCCCTCAATCCCGACTTTTGGATGTAACAGTCACCTACACGAGTGTGTGTGCGAAGACAACTCGACGCATCTTCACCCTCGGGAGCGTCTTGTCAACGGAATCTGCTCGAGCGAAGAAGTTCATCTCCATTCGGGAAGACGGGAGAGAACAAGAAACAAACTCTCTCCTTGCTGCTATTTATAGGCCGGGCAATCAACCCATGCGCCAAGTGGCGGGCTCTCCGAATTCCGTACAATAAATTTGTATTTATTGTGATGAACCTATCCCTTCGAAATCAGCTAAGTCAACATGCACAATCAAAACATTGGGAACCCAACAGTCGGACCAATAAAGATACGCCATGCAACGAACGTGCCGATCAGACCCCGCGCATCATACAAACGCGTCCATCAGTACCAAGTGCCCCGTAAGGATGTCCCCCACTTGTCCCTATGTGCCTAGTGGAACGCAGAGCAATGCGCCCACTCAAAAGCTCATCGCCCATCAAGAAGCATTAAATGCTAAAGTCTGATACGACAGCAGCCATGCCTCGATGACAGAGCAGCAACAGCTTTTCAGAAAATGAAGCGCCGCTGACGTCAGCGTCTTCATTACTCCCTTCTATCGGTTACAAGCCACGTGGATAGGGGTGGGCACGGACCGGGCCGGGCCCAAATTATATAGATCCGAACCGGACCTGTTTTTTGACGGGGTGGGACGGGACGGGCCTAAAATTCTTTGGAACCGAATTGGACCCGACCCGTTTGAAACGGATCCAATCCGGGTCAACCCGCGGGTCCAAACGGGTCATGTACATTTGTTTAACATGTACATCAGTACAAAAATCCAACTGAAATGTTATAACTTACATGAAACAAGAATCACTTTATACAAGAATCACTTTATTCCATTCTCCAGAATTAGTATATTACATATGAGCTGCAGTAAAATCCAACTGAATAATCCAACTGAAATGTAACAAGAATCACTTTATACAAGAATCACTGGATAATCCAACTGAAATGTTATATGAAACATTAAAATAATAGATTTTCACATATCATAATATATTAATATAAGACAAGATAACTGAAGCCTTCGCATATCAATCTGAAGGAAGACACAAGGAAAAGAAATAACTGAAGCCTTCCCTTTCTTTTCACATATCAGTCTGAAGGATCACATATGCAAAAACCTTGAGTTTCAAAAACTCCCAAAGCAATATACAATTCACTTTTACACTTTCCATTCCAATATTTGATGAAGTGCTTTGCTTCAGCCTGCAGGTAATGAAGTGCTAAGTGCTTTGCTGCAGCTAATGAGCAGACTAGCTAATGAGCAGACTAACAGAGGCTAACTTGCACCAGCTTCAGAATTCAGTCATTCATGATTCACCGATTGAGCAGTTAATATCTATCAAAGCTTTGTCATCAACACAACACTCCAGAACCTGATATGGCATGGGACAATAGCACAATTCAGAAGATAGAGATATTGTATCAAAGCTTTGTCATCAACACTCCTGTCCTCAGATATTTGTTTATATAACTTTGATGTAACAATACAAAGAGAACAGTAATTAAGCATAGTAACTTGGAATGATATGATATGAACTTGAATGTTTTTGGTTCTAATGAGCAATGTAAACTTGAATGTTTTTGCTGAAAACACAATCAGAAATGAAACAATGTAAACTTGAATGTTTTTGTGATGAGTATACACAGGAATGAAACATTTACCAATTTAGAAGTCAGAATCTAGGAAGTTGTGCATCTTCATGAGCTTTTTTAAGTAAATTGAAGTTGAACAGCTCCCTTGCCATAAGGATTTGGATGACCACAATCAAAGCCAAAATACACAGGTGACCCATGTAAACAACCAATGAGAAAACTGCTAACATCCAGCTAACATCCATAAAGAGGAATGTGCTCGGATGCGCATTGATCTATACTTGTTATTGTCATTGACAAGTAAGTTAGCTTCATTTGAACCATATGGATCTGGAAGAACCTGGAAAGAAAGAGAAAGAAAAAAAGAACAATTTTATCAAAAATGAAACAAATAACTGCACCCACACACACCAAACATGTCATAGAACTAATTCTGACAAGAACCAACTACTAGGAGTAGGAGACAAATGGGGGCTTAGTCCAAGCAATCCCGCCAGGTCTTCCTTGAACCCTTCCCATCATTTTGCTGAAAACACAAAAACAAGACAAAGGAAGGAAAGAGCATAAATGAAAAAAAAATTTGATGAACAAAGCCTTCAACACAAAATTTGATGTCACCTAATATTAATAGTATAAATACGTTGCAAACAAATATCATGCAAAAATAATTTCTCAAATGATATGAACTTGAATGTTTTTTGTTCTAATGAACAATGTAAAGAGAACAGTAATTAACAATAAGATGTTGGGGGTATGAAATTAGTGTACCACTAAAGAGGGAAGGCTCCCAGACTCCCAGTCCCAGTGGTGGAATCCTTTTGTTTGTCATGAAACCAGCTCCTTCTACTGCAAAAACAAAACATGTGGAGATCACATTAGTATTTACATATCCATCAATGGAACTGCATACCCAAAAAAAAGAGTACTACCAAAGAGGAAGAAGAAAAAGAAAAAGTATGAAAAAGAAAGCCATCTTTCACTATTAGCCTTAGCTTCTAGAGGATTTCTAGCTAAGCTTTTATCAAGCCATCTTTCTTTCCTCATCTCTGCTGCTTTTTGTGGGCACTGCTTCACAGCCTTCACTTGCATGGTGATAGATATAACATCACCTGTCTTCATCTTGTTAATCTTGCATCTTTGGTAAGGAATGCACAACAGCACAAGACAAGTGCTTGCCACTTGCCAGATACCAAGAAGAAAACAGAACATGAAAAAAAACACAGAATGAAGAAGAAAATGGTTAAAAGAAGAGTGAAAAAAAAACACAAGAATGATAGTTTTACGCATGTAATGTAGGTAATGTATTCCATGACACTACACTTGTAAATAGTTTTATGCAGGTAATATATCCCATTCCATGACACTACACTAACAAATTGTCTCCTTTAATATCAATGAAAATAAAATGAAAATATTCATGGAAAAAGATAAACGAAAATTCGATACAAGCACCTACCTGGCAACTTTAAGGCATAAATTTAAAATAGATGGCATGGCAGATTGGCAGCTGGAACTGGAAGGCCGGAAGCAGTCTGTGAGCCATAACAAATGACTGAACCCATGATCTTCTTCCCAGCTGTTAATATAACCACAATCCATACATCTAAGAGCAATAATTAAAAGACAAAAGAAATAAAATCATATCCAAATCCCATGAAACATCCATATCCAAGTTACATTCAAGTATTCAGCAAGACAGATGAAAAATCACTAGTCTAACTCAAAACATAATATTAAAACGTCTTGAGAATCACAAGTTCACAACTCCTTTTCTTATGAGCTTGAGTCGTTTCGGTTTTGTGCATTTGAGCATATACACTCCTCTTTGCCTCTTTGATACTCTACAACAAAGATAATAAATTTTTTAAAAACAAATAAATTAAAAAATACATGGCTAGTGTCATAGTAAATAGAAGTAATTGAATAGCAAGTCTTACCGCTTTCACAATCTTCTTAGAATTCAAGTTCCGACGCACTTGCTTCATACTCAATGTGGCTAATATCTTCACTTTTCAACCAATTTTGAAGGCATATCAATGCCTCCACCGATTTGGGAGTAAAAGATGATCTAAATGGATCAATAACCCTCCCGCTAGTGCTAAAAGCACTCTCACTAGCAACCGTCGATACTTGAATAGCTAACACATCTTTGGCTACCAAAGCAAGAGTTGGGTATGAACTCTTACCTTTTACCTTCCACCACTTCAAAATGTCAAACCGGTCATTCTTGTTATTGGGCTCCAGTCTGTCTATGAGGTAACTATCCACCTCATGTGACAACACAACATCATGAGTTGCTTCTAATTCCTTCTCCCAATCCATCATCATCTCATTAAAAATCACCGGAGTTTCTGTCAAGAATTTAGTAGGGGCAACTTGTCCTCCAAATGAGGAGCTACCTTCACTCATGGAATCACATGAAAACTGCATAGCAAATTGCCAAATTTTTCAACAATCTTACATTGTGCAACAATCTTTCATTAGCAAATTGCAATTTGCACACGCCTGTTAGAAAATTCTCTAAAGAAGGATGAATAATCATATGGCAATAAGAAGGTTGATTGGTTGATGAATTTACATTCATGTAATTGCTCTGGGACTAGAAATATTGAACTGAGTAAATCTTCTATGCTTAGTGATATTGATGAATTTACATTCAAGCAATTACATTCAAGCATCTGCTTGTTAACTGACAGGAAACAAACTTTGTTCCAGAACTTTCACAACAAGTAAACAGCCGCTTGTTTACTGTAAACTTGTTCCAGGACTGACAGTAAATAACCGCTTGTTTACGGTAAACTTGTTCCAGGACTGACAGTAAACATATGCTTGTTCACAAGACACTGCATAGTGAGATTTCAGTAAACATATATTTAAGTAAACATACTAATCAAGGAGTCCAGGACTAGAAATAGTGAGATTTCAGTAAACAAATATTAATCAAGCAATAAATAAATAATACTACCTGTATTGGTGTGCCACGACCCTGAGAACCATCACAAATTGTTGCATATGCATCACACAACTCCTTCATCTGTGTCTTCACACGATTACCTTGTACTTCAACCTCTTCATCCGTGTATCCCATTTTCTTTTTGCACAAGTGCAAATAGTGTCTCAACTTGAATCTTGGGTCTAGAACAAGTGACACTATAAACAGTTGGTTCATTGTCCCAACGGAACCAAAATATTTTTCATACTTTGCTCTCATGCTCACTGCCATGTCCGTAAGCACTGTCTCTACACCACGTCCAGCTTGAAAATATTGGTTATACTCGGGCACAAAAAGCCTACGAATCTCAGATTCCACAACGATGACATCATGGACTGCCGTGTGAGATGTGGGATACTTGCTGGCACTGACTTTTATTGTCACCAAGTAGAACACCTTCAAAAAATTGCAAAACATATATGCACTCTCCCAATCCTTCTCATTCGGTGGCCCGAACCTCACTTTAGTAATACCTTCCAATATTGCATCATCTTCATGCACTTCATCATTTCGGTGAAATAACCCAAGTATGCATTGTCTTCCTCTTCACACATTCGATCGAATGCCTTTCGATACTTCAAAACTGACTCCAACATCAAGTATGTGCTATTCTACCTTGTAGCCACATCCATAACAACAAGACCCTTTTTATCCAATTTCTCGACCTCAATGCATCTTTTGAAATATGCTAATCTCGACGGACTTGATTTCACAAACTTTACCGCTTTCCTGATTGCTGCCACACTTCGATCTAACCTCTTCAAACCATCTTTCACTATCAAGTTTATGATGTGAGCTAAACACCTCACATGCGCATACTTCCCTTCCATGATAAGGGATGATTTACGCCATTTCTTTAGCTTTGCAACAAGCCATTCTAATGCCACCTTATTAGCCGAAGCATTGTCAACCGAGATACACATAATCTTCTCAATTTTCCACTCAACTAAATATTGCTCAATCAACTTACCAATTTCTTTTCCTTGGTGACTTGGAATTGGACAAAAATTGAGAATCCTTTTGGGCATCTTCCACTCATCATCTACAAAATGAGCCGTCAACACCATGTAGTTGATATTTTGCACACTTGACCATGTATCCGTGGTCAAACTCACCATATGCTTGCTTATATCTTTCCTTAAAGCATCTTTCATGTCATCGTACATCTTCCACAATTCCCTAACAATAGTTCTTCGAGAGGGAACACACAATCTAGGTTGCACTACACTCATCATTCGCTTAAACCCCTCATTTTCTACAACACTAAACGGTTGTTCATCAATAACTATGAATTCCACAATAGCTTTCATACTTGCTTCTTGGGTCCATCCTTTACAAGTAAGCAAGCTCCTAACATCCCCATCTCCTCCAATACTAATACCAAGCACCTTTTGTTGCAAGTCTTCAGTGGGCTTGTACTTCTTACATACTTTAAGAATGTGTTTACTATAGGTACTAGTGCCACCTGCCCTAGTATCACAAGCAAACATCTGTCCACAATAATTACACTTAGCCTTCAATACACTTACCTCCACCACCACTTTCTTTCCATCCTTTTCTGCTTCTTTTGTTTCTTTGATAATGCATTTGGTGATATGTGCCCACACCCAACTTCTCTCTGCAGCTTCTTTTGGTATCTCGGCCTCGGGTGTTGCTGAAGTTGCTTGTTATCTTTTTTTGGAGGAGGAAGGAGCAGGACACTGCTCAGCACCATGTGGTCCAGGACTGGAAGGCATATTGCGATCACCCTTGTCGGGTGAAGGTGAAGTGCCAGTAGAAGAAGATGCTCTTGATGCTCATATATTAGTTTTTTCCATAATCCTAAATAGCAGAGCACAAGTCAGAAATGAATACAATATACATACATCATACATCAAAGACCATGTCACCATATAAATGAATATAAATAAAAGTAACATGCTAAAAATGAATAACCTTGTCTTCACGAATGAATAGGAATGACAGCTCTTTCTCTGAAAAGAGGATAAAACACCCACTCTTCAATTCCTTTTTTTTCTGAAAAAGATTTAAAAATCAGTACATATTCTCAACAATGTTTGATCTTTCAAAACATCCAAAGTGCACAGGCATGAAGTATGATTTGCTACAAATTTTAATGTTGGAAAACCAAATCAATGAAGTAACAGACTTGTGAAATGCTACATCATATAATCCATCCTATAAATTTAAAATTTATATCATAATAATAGAATCATTCCTACAGCAAGAATATAAATTACAAAATGTGTCACATAATACATCAAAACCCAAATTACAAAGGATTGACATAAGTCACATAATAAAAATGATCTAATTAAACATCTAAAGAAAATAATCTACATTTGGATGAATGATTTGTTAATTTTCCTCATATATTTTTATTTTTTATTTGTAATTTTGGTACTAGATGTCTAGATCTACATAGGGGTGTTAATCTCCATTTTTTGTTGCAATTTAACCCCTTTTTTGGAACAAATTTGTATAATTTTTCCAGATACAAATTACAAAATGCCCAGACTTCCTACATCTCCCCAGCAGGAAGAACATGCAAAGAAAGAGGACGAGGTTTTAAGCTTACATAGTACAAAATCCAACAAAATGCCTTCCAGTCCACGAGATTTGACCCATCTAGAGTCCTAGACCAAAAACTTCATAAATCTAACAAATTTGTAACATTATACTGGTACAAAGAAAGCTTAGACCAAAAACTTCATAAATCTACCAAAGAAAGCTTAGATCATACCTTCGGGAGAGGAGGAGAAAAAAGGGAAAGGCAAGTCCTGAAGTCCACGAGAGGGAGAGGACTCGAGTCGAGTGGAGTCGGTATCCGGGTGTCGGCGACTCAGCGTGTCGCGGCCTTGCGGGCAGCCGGCAGCCACTGGAAAGTGAGAAGAAAAGTGAACTGAGAAGAGAAATGTTTGGGTGCCGTAGGAAATTGGAATAGGATTTTAGTTTTTGGGGGCGGCTCTTCCTTCTTTCTAGTTTCAACTTTCTTAGTCTTCAGGTGACTGGTGAGTACTGATGCTAGGTTTTATTTTTTAAGTTTAGAAATTTAAGCACAATTACCATTTTACCCCTTCAAACGGGCCGGGGCGGGGCCCCGTTTGCTTGCAAATGATGACCCGCCCCGAACCGTTAATATAACAGGATCCGCCCCGTCCCGCCCCGCCCCGTTTATATTTAAAAATTTCAGAACCGGCCCGTTAGGCAATTTTGCGATTCGGGTCGGGTCGGAACCGCGGTTCCTCGAACCGTATGCCCATTCCTACACGTGGCCGACCAACCACTCGCATGCGCCTCTGCAGCCATGCGCCCAAAGATTTGCCTGTGCCTCAAAAGCCATGCGCCTCTGACTTACTTCTGATCACAGAAGTCAAGTCGCTGCATGTGCCTCCCCAGCCATGTGACAAAAACATGCGCCTCAAAAGCCATACGCCCAGACTGGTTCGTGATTCCTAAAGATTACGAGCTAAATCTCCTCATGCGCCGGATCCCAGGAACAGCTCATCAGATCCCTCTCTACCAAGTTCGAGATCTTTGAGCCACAGACATACGCCATGTGTCCTTCGACTCAGTTTAGTCCATGAAGGGGGCTAACCACCCAAGATCTCAGCAACCGAAGAATCCTCTCAGTCGCCACGTGTTAGCTCTTCCGCAGCACCACAGGCGCAACAGGAAGGATTCAATCCCCAAATCAGGGCGCATCAACCATGCACCCCCGCCAGCATCTGCCACGTGGCGCTCCCACGACCAGGCGCATCCGACATATGCGCGTATGAGCAGCTCAACCTGCTGCTTATAAATAGAGGAATAATTTCCTACATCAAGAGGCACACAGTCAAAAACAGACATAACGAGATCATCAGAGTTACAGAGACGCACGTCTACTCACAGAGATCGGAAGAGACACTCAACGTCTTCTTCCCCTCTGCATGCTTCGGCATCCAGAGCAACCTAGACCTTCAGAGAACCTAAAATCGTCGTCAGATCGTCAACGGAGTCAACGCATTACCACTCGCTCTATTGACATAGGACCCAGATAAAACCAAAAGTGTACTCCTAGGACTACATCTAAGTCATATATTGTAACACTGTTCTGTTTGTGATTGAAATTCCAAATTCAAAGATTTTAATGGCAAACAAGCTGGCGACTATGCTGGGGACCTCTTTCCCTTCTGATGAGAAAGTTGTATCATAATCTGACGACGTGAAGGTGGGCTCCTACCATAAGACACTAGTCATACACCTCAATCAACAGGCGTATGAGGAGTTTATCTCTGAAGGGAGCGCAAGTCCTTCGAAGCGGCTGCCAAATCCGAAGAAGACTCGCCAGGCCTGGGTGCGCAAGGTGGAGACCCCTGGCACCATTACTGAAGGGGATTCGCCGATGTAGCCTACCCTTCTAACTGACGCCCTTAGCAGCTAGGATGTACCCACGAGTGCAGCGCATCTCTTGGGAAAATGTGGTACTGACCACATTCCCCAACTATCTCTTTCTCAGTCAAGGAAGGTTCGTCGACGGAGCCGGGGCACATCTAACGCCCTGCACATGAACTCTGGTGCGCCGTAGAAGGCCTCTGTTTTTAACAGACTCACTCGCTGTCATGGAGAGGATAATTTGGACTCTGAGTACTATGCACCCCAGTGGGCTGGTATGAAAAAGTCCAAGGCAGCACGGGCCATGCGCCTCAAACATGCTATGCCAACGGCAAACCAGAAGCATGCTCTCACAATCATGCACGCTGCTGTACAAAGGTGACTCGGGTGCTTCTGCGCCAGAAACGAGCCGACCCTCAAAGTCCTTGTCTCACTTGGGAGCATTTGCTGCATTCGCAACCAAGTCGTGTAAGACAAATTTTGTGGTCTTGAACCCCCGTACCTACATTGGTTGTACGTCTGAGGCTGGTTCAAGTCACTATAAATGTGGTTCCCCCCACTATTGATTTGGGTTCACCTTATGCGCTAGATCAGAGGGCGAACATTCACTTGATTACCTTGGTGCTTGGTCTTGCCATGCGTCTGATGGGGGTGTAAAGGTGGCACTCTCTTCTAACAATTTTCCTAATATGATCATTCACAAACGTCGGTTAGGAGAGTCGACCAACAAGCACAATGCGCCCCTCACAGGGCCCACCAGTACTGTGGTCACCATCAACTATTGTTGTAAGATAGCAGTCCCAACACAAAGACAGTCTGTGTTCCAGCGACTGCAATCGTCAACACCCCTCCGGCGTCGCCTCGGAAAGAAGGTGTCGATTGAAGAAGAGCCGGAACTAAAGGTTGCTTCTTGCAACGTAGTCTCTAACTCCTCATCAATCCGAAAAGCGACTAGCAACTCCTCGACCTCGTCCTCATCCAAGAACCAGCCGTGGAAGACCAAGGTGACTGTCCCGTCCTCAGGAGTGTTTGAAGGCACCCGGGCAAGAAAGAAGATTTCGGAAGAAGTAATAGCTGGGGGTAGTCAAGCCCTTGTTGATCCTCCTCCCGAAGACGAAGATATCCTCTAGAAGCGAAGCTTCAACCGATCCATCCACTTCCAGTCATGTCATGACAGTATACATGACGGGAGGAGGTGATACGTAGTCAGATGCTCCGCCAGCAGACCTCATTCAACGCGTAGATACTTTGAAAGGGGGACTCAAAACCCTCTCTGTCTCTATGCAAACACTGACTCAAGCAGTGTTTGAGATACGGTCAGCTTTGGCCAGAGCACCTTCCACCAATCCTGACCCAGGAGCTAATGGGAAATCAAGTGTGCCCCTTCAACAGCCATCCTTGAATACCGATTGCCGTGAAGCACCTCGGGTATCGGAACCTTCGAATGTACAACTCCAGACTGTTCCATCTTCTCCGACTCCCAGCTCTACAGAAGATGTGGTTGAGATGATCAGGGACTTGCGTGAGTGCTTTGAGTCAAAAAACAGACAGGAGGAGCGCCAAAAGATGGGGATCCTACAACCATACCCCATCGAATAGAACAAAGTGGTCTATCCTCCCAAGTACAAACCACAAATGTTGACACCATACGACGGAAAGGATTCTCTACGCCGTTATTTGACGTACTTCCAGTCTCAAATGGGATATCTTCCGAAGGAAGACGCGCTACTCACCAGCCTATTTATCGGAGAATTGAAAGGAGTGGCTTACAACTGGTACTACAGTCTCTCTGATAACTCTATATCCTCCTTTGATGACTTGACACGCCTCTTCCTCGATCATTTCTACGACGGAGGGAAAGACATGATGATGGCTTCCCTTATAGAGGTACGTCAGAAGGAAAAAGAAACGGTTCGAGCATTCATCAATCGATTCCGACAAGCCTGTTTCAGACTACCCTCGGGTATGCCAGAACGTGCACTCCTCTCCTTCTGCAGCATGAACATGCTGCCTGCAGTTAAGCTCTTGCTCAACTCCACTCCTTCTACCAACTGGAGCTCATTGATTATTGAGGCCGAAGCAGCTAAAAAGAAGGCATACAATGCTCGCCTTCTGGGAGTCAGTTTCCTTGCTTTTGAAGATAAGAGAAAACGGTCTGCTACCAGCAACCCTGGATGTGAGACGAAGGAGAAGCAGGCATTGACTGTCAATGCTTCTAAAAGCGCACAAGCACCTACTCAGAAGCCTCTGCTTGCACCGAGGCCAAAGGAGGTCTACTCTTTCAATGACGAAGACACCTTGCAACTTTTCGAGTTATCCACTACCAAAATAAGTCAATTTACCGACGTCATGTAGCGACGTCCAGTTACAACATCACTAAATATTGGAATTAGCGACATAGTAGTAACTACGTCGCCGTACGTCGGTAATCAGCGACGACGGGCGACATCTTTTGTTACACGTAGCAAATATGTGGAAATTAGCGACAATTAGCGACGTAGTTAAGACTATGTCGCTTAATACCGACGATCAGCGACGTATTTCTCAGCCGTCGCTAATGTTTTTACATACCGATTAAGAAATTTCATTTTCCACCATTCTCGATCTCTTCTCCCCCAAATCGTCGAGAGCCGAGAGCCGAGAGCCAACGCCCCCTCCTCCACCCAACGCCCCATCCTCCGCCGTCGAGAGCCGCCGTTCGTCGAGCCCCTCCCCCAGGTAATTCCTATCCCTAACCCGAGCACTAAACACGGACACATGGACAGGGACACGATGAGTTCGAACCCCAACCTTAAATCTAGACACGATGAGTTCGTCGAGCCCCTCCCCTAACCCCCTCCTCCCCTAATACGATGAGTTCACGACGTCATTCCTAACCCTAACACTATTGGGAGGGGTTTGTGCACAGGGGACTGTGCTGTGCACAGTCCTTGTACGTGTGTGTGTGTGTGTGTGTGTGTGTGTGTGTATGTGCGTGTGTGTGAATTTCAAGTTAGATGTTAAAGTGTGTTAGATCATTGGATGTTGGAGACATGTTCTTCATGGTATCATAATGAATCATATTGTATCTTATATATATTTTCATTGTTATGTATTTAAGTTGTGTATATGTGTATATATATATATATATATATATATATATATATATATATATATATATATATATATATATATATATATATATATATATAAATATATATATATATATATATATATATTTTATATATATATATATATATATATATATATATATATGTCTCTCTCTCTCTATATATATGTATTGTGTGTCAATGTATATATTTATTGGTGTGTGTGTCTATATCTATGTATCTTAATCTAAATATATATGTGTAGGTGTTGTTGTGGTTTAGAGAGAAATATAGAGAGTGATAGAGAGAGGGATATAGAGAGTGATAGAGAGAGGGATATAGAGAGTGTTAGAGAGAGTGAGGGAGCAGTGGAGGATGGGAGGGAGCTGCTGAAATGGCAGCAGCAGGAGCCATTTGGCATGCTGACCTCTCGGCCAGCAGCAGTCCCCACAGGGGACTGCATATGCAAGGGGACTGGATATGCAACAGCAGTAGTAGCAGTATAAGGAACTGCTGCAGTAGCAGTTGGGAACTGCTGCTTTGCAGCAGTATGAGGGGGAGGGGGGGAGCAGCCATTCGGTGATCCATTTCGACCACTCACCATTCAGTCCCCTATTCCATCTATCCATTCAGCCCCTCTTCCACATTCATTAATCCATACATTCTTCTATCTATACTCAATTCAGCCACCACTCATTAATCCTTCCATTCATTCTTCCACCCACATTCCTCTATTCATTCAGTCATTCATTTATGCATCCAATTCAGCCATAGTCCATCTATTAATTTATACATTCATCCAAACATTCATTCCACCATTCATTTATACCATTTTTCATTCATTTATTCAAACATACATATCCATATATTCATTCACCCACATTCATTCATCAATCCATCCTTTCCATCTCAAATCAGCCTATTAACCCTTGAATGTTTAGGTGGGAGAGTTAGTTAGAGTGTTATTGACCATGTTGAGGTATGGTATACTAGTGAGGTAATTAGGATTTACCCTATGAAAGGGTAAAGTTCTAAGATACTTCTAGATATGAAATTAGAGTATCAAGATACCATGGCATGGTATCGGGATACGAGGGCATGGTATTAGGATACCATATTGAGGTAGAAGTGCCTAGAAACTAAGGTAGGAATTTGATAGTGAGTTTACCTTGGTAAGGTAATAGGGTAAGTTAAGGTAATTGCCTAGAAGCTAAGGTATGAGTTTAAGATATTAAGATATGGTTAGAATGTTATTTCCTTAGTTGGTAATGGTCAAAAATAGTGCTCCTAGACTAGTTTTGACCTCGATTGACCGTTTTGACCAAAAGTCAACGAAAGTCGATCGAAAGTCAAACTTAGCCTAAAAGTGACTGGAATTGACCCGAAACCAAACCAGAGTTGACCAGTTGACTGAAAGTCAACAGTTGGTCAACATTACCCGATGGACCCGACCTAACCCGAGTTCAACCCGATCCTCCGGGCTTGGTCTTGGGCTTCATATGTTGAACCCGAGGTCGGGCCGGGCTTGGTCTCGGATTAGGCTTATGATTCATCTGGTTGGGCTCGGCTTGACCTCAAGCCCGACACAACCCGCCCGAGTTGTACCCCTACACACGGTTACCATGTCTCTCTACTATAATATACACTAGGAAGTTCGGACACTGCAAATATCGGTGTTTATTCCATGTCTATATCTAGTGAAGGATAATTGCCTAGACTTAGTCAACTTTACCCAGTTTGACTAGTTTGTCCAAGATATTAAATTGGTCAACTCAACTTCACCCAGTTTGACTAGTTACTGCGCTGAACATGTGTGTCCATCTTTGTAGAATTATTTCCAAATAAAAAGAATTACTACTTGCGGAATTGTTCATGGATGTACAATCGTCGTCCTGATGATATGTGTGGTGTGCGGGATGAATACATAGCGGGAGTACAGCAGTTCCTGCAGTTTGCTAAGGCGTTCACTCAGTACATGGACGGCACCAAAATTAAGTGTCCGTGTGTGAAATATCATAACGTGAAATATTATCCAGAAGTGGAAGTGACATATCATTTGTACTCGAGGGGTTTCACGCCTAATTACTATCAGTGGACCGCACACGGAGAACTTGTGTCTTTAGCATCAGAGCCGGAGCCTTATGTTGAGCCGTATATGCATGCGGGACCTAATTTTGTTTCAGATAATCATGCATACGACGACGGGTGCATGAACATGGTTTTCGACGCTGCGGGGCCTAGTTTCGTTCATGATGCAGCTGAGGAGGCACCGAATGTCGATGCTGCAAAGTTCATGGAGTTGTTGGAGAATGCAAGGACTCTATTGTATCCTGGTTGTGAGGATCATTCACCGTTGGAGGTGGTTACAAGACTGTTGAGCATTAAGTCAGATTTTAACATGTCGCAAGAATGCTACAACCGAGTGTTGGAGTTGATTATAGAGATCTTGCCGGCGGGTGCTAAGTTACCTAAAGACTTCTATCGGTCTAAGAGGATGGTGAGATCGCTCTGGATGGGATATGAGAAAATTGATTCTTGTCGCGATGGGTACATGATGTACTACAAAGACGACAAGGACGCAGATGTGTGCAGATTTTGTGGTATTGATCGCTATAAGACAACTAGTACAGGAAGGTCTACAAGTGCAAGAAGACCGACCGATTTAATGCATTACTTGCCTTTAACGCCGCGGTTGCAAAGATTATTTATGGTGAAAGAGACGGCCGAAAATATGAGTTGGCACATACGAGAACAGATTGAAGGAGTGTTGGATCACCCATCCGATGGAGAAGCGTGGATGCACTTTGATCGAGTGTATCCTGATTTTGCTTCAGATCCGCGTAATGTCAGGTTGGAGCTATCTTCTGACGGTTTTACTCCTTTTGGTCTTTCGGGATCCCAGTATTCGTGCTGGCCTGTGATTGTCACTCAGTATAACCTACCGCCTTGGATGTGCATGAAGACTCAGTACATGTTTCTAACCGTTATAATTCCTGGTCCGAACAATCCCAAGAGGAACATTGATGTCTACTTACAGCCTTTGATAGATGAGTTGAATAAGTTATGGGAAGTAGGCGCTAACACGTACGATGTTTCCAGGAAGCAGAATTTTTAGATGAAGGCAACCCTTATGTGGACCATCAACGACTTTCCGGCCTATGGATGTTATCTGGATGAAGCACTCATGGCCGTCTCTCATGTCCGTATTGCATGGACCGTAGTAAGACTTTTTGCTTGAAACACGGAGGAAAATCGTGCTTCTTTGATTGTCATCAGCAATTTCTGCCAAAAGATCATCCGTTCAGAAGGAACAGGAATGTATTCCGTGCCGGCGTTGTAGAGAAGGGTGATCCACCGCCAAGGTTGTATAGAGCCACGATATGGGAGGAGGTTAGAGATTTTCCAAGTGCTATCGAAGATCCTACAACTGGGCACAAGTGCGAAGGATTTGGTAGAGATCATAACTGGACAAAGAGGAGCATATTCTGGGATCTGCCATACTGGAGTACAAATCTGATCAGACATAATCTTGATGTCATGCATATTGAGAAGAATGTGTTTGATAACATAATTAATACTGTGATGGACGTAAAGGGAAAAACGAAAGACAATTCCAATGCCAGGTTGGACTTAGAAGAAATATACAAACGACCTGCGTTGCATTTGATAGAGCAGAATGGATAACAGTTCCTGCCGAAGTCAATTTTCTCGCTGGACAAGGAGGATAAAGTGAGACTTTGTCGGTGGATCCAGGGCCTAAAATTTTCAGACGGATATGTGTCAAATCTGAGAAGATGTGTCGATCCGAAGGAAAATAAATTGACGGGTATGAAGAGCCACGACTGTCACGTATTCATGGAGAGGTTAATTCCGATTGCATTTCGGGAATTCTTTCCGCAGGCAGTTTGGGATCCATTGACGGAGCTTAGCATATTCTTCAGGGATCTTTGTTCTAAGAAATTGCTCGTTGATTGTCTAGAAAAGCAAGAGAAGGACATTACGGTAACACTGTGCAAGCTAGAGAGGGTGTTTTCTTCTGGATTCTTCGACTCTATGGAGCATTTGCCGATTCATCTATCCTATGAGGCACGTGTTGGTGGACCCGTCGAATATCGATGGATGTACTCGTTCGAGCGATATTTGAATCACCTAAAAATAAAGGTGAAAAATAAGGAACGGGTCGAGGGTTCTATTTGTGAAGCCTATGTTCTCGAGGGGATTACAAACTTTTGTTCGATGTATTTCAAGCCTCATGTTGCAACTAATAAAATGAGAGCTTCCAGAAACGACGACGGAGATCATGAAAGTAATGATACAATACTGAAGGTATTCAATACTCCAGGAAAGCCATCGGGTAAAATGAAGAAGAGATATCTGAACGATGATGAGCTAAGGGCTGCTCAGGTGTATGTATTACTCAACTGCGACGAGGAGGAAGTAGAGAAACTGCAGGGGTAAGTAATTAATACGTCTACATTATTTTAATAGTGTTGATTATTATACTATTACATTAATTGAATGATATTGTTTTCAGCATATTTAATGATGATGTGAGGTCAGGTAGGCCACACATAACAGAAGAAGAACTAGAACAAAAAATGAGGCATTATTTTCCATCATGGTTGAGTGCATATATAAGACTTGAGAACTCTGTAATTACCTTTTTGTATATGTACTTGATTGAGAATGAGCTTAATTACTTCTTTCGTGGTATTTAGGTCGATCATCCATACGCAAGACTTGAGAATGAGTCTATTAGAACGCTAGCCAAGGGACCAATTTATGCTGCAAAAATATGGTCAAGCTACTGTGTTAATGGGTTTAGGTTCAAGTCAACAACTTGCGCGATCAGAGACAACTTTGTGGATCTCGACTCCACCAAAAATAGCTGTTTGTGTATCAGATCTTCAAACTACAAAGATGTTGATACGGGCAACGATTTCTATGGCGTGCTACGGGAGATCGTGGAGCTGACATATAGTTATGGAATAGAGCCTGCTAAGATTGTGTTATTCAGGTGTGATTGGTTCGATCCGATTGAAGGTCAAGGTTGGAAAGTAGACAAGTACGGTCTTGTTGATATAAACTATCGGCGTCGATATCAAGCCTATGAACCATTTGTCCTATCAAGTCAGGCTCAGCTCGTGTACTTCACAAGTTATCCTAAATGGGGAACAACAAGGTCGGACTGGTGGGCAGTATACAAGACCAAAGCTAGAAATATCTTTGAGGTTGACGATATAGCTTATCAAGAGGATGAACTACCTCTTGTAACAAATATTATAGAAGTGGACACGACAAAAGTTCCTCATTACACATCTAATTGTGTAGAAGAAGTAGAATTATCTGAAGAGGAAGATGCAGATGAAAGTGATGATGTAGAGAAGGAGGAAGAAGAAGAAGAAGAAGAAGAAGAAGAAGAAGAAGAAGAAGAAGAAGAAGATGAGCTAAACGAACTAGATGAATTTTCAGAAGAGGATTAAATCTGTACGTTTGTTTTATCATCATATTTGACACTTTAGTGACACTTCTATCATATAAATCTGTGACACTTTAGTAACACTTTAGTGACACTTTTATCTGTGACTATGATATTTTTCAAAAATTTGTGATGTCTATCATATAAATATTTTTTTTTATTTTATTGTCATATGTTATTATCAAGTATGACTAGACCATCTGGACGACGCGGAGGATTTTATATTAGGCAGTCCCGTCAGCCTCGGGCTGGGATGGAGATTCCGTACCCTCATCCTCATCTCCGAGTACGCCATTGTACCGTTCTGTTCCTGGTCCATTATCGGGAAGGGCAATTCCAGCAGGTTGGCGACTCCTCCCTCGCCGTCCAGCGTTCCTGATCCCGCGTCCAGCATTCCTGATCCCCCGTCCAGCATTTCTCTTTCCGACGGCTCCATGGATGGAGCCGACGTCGAACATATGGAGGACGGCGATCAGACTGATCCTGCCCAGACAGGAGGTAAGAGCGACCCTCCATGCGCTCCCCCGGGCGAGACGCGTATGGAGATTTGGACGGACGGGCCTACGAAGTAAGTTAATTAATTAATATATATTTCTTAAATGGATTAACTATGTACATATATATTCATGAAAATTATTATCGTATAGATATCGGCCTTCTGTAGTACAGAGACAGCTGGGGGTATGTCTGAGGCAGAACTATGGTGGGCCTTGGATTAACTACTCAGATGCTCCCGCAGATAGGAAGGCCTTTTGGTTCGCCCACTTCAAGGTAAAAAAAATTTTATTTTTAAATTTTAATAATTATTTGTGTATATTATACAAATTTTCTACTTTACTTCTTCTAGAGGACCTATTTCTATCCACCACACCGGGTGGCGAAGATCGAGGGCCAATTTTCTACCGTCGCAGGCAAGCTCATCCATGATGCGATCCATGACCAGAAGTTTCGTGATCGCTCCGGACAGCCGATCCATGGTTGGATCACGCCAGAGCAGTGGACTGCGATGAAGGCTAGATTCAGTGAGCCCAGGTACCAGGAGCGGTCTAACAAGGCCAAGGTGGCACGGTCGAGCACCGGTAAGTGGTGTGGTGGCTCCATTCCGATGATGGAGCATTTTCGTCGTCTGGTACGTTTCCTATGACGGACATTAATTTATATATAGTTCGATAGAATGTTTAATACTAATAATAGATAATATATTTTAACAGGTAAAAAAGGGTGAGGACCTGAACATGGTGACCGTCTTCCTGGTCACCCATCGGAGGGCTGGGGAGTTCATTGACGAGAGGACGACGCAGGCATATGTACATTCTATTCTTTATATTAATTTACTATAATTTAGAAAACAGGAAAATAGATATAAATATAGACTTTAGCAAACACTTACACGTTAGCAAACATGTTCTAGGCCGAGTTTGTTCGGCTACAGGAGGAGGCGGCTGCTGCTGCTAGTGCGCCAGCAGAGGGAGGGGCTGGTACTTCCTCCCAGCCGCCTACAGCTCCATCGCCGAACGACCTCTGGATGACCGCCGTTGGCGGTCTTCAGAAGGGTACGTACTACGGTACGGGATCCTACGGTGCCTATTTGGCTTCAGAGTCATCCCGGGCCCCTCTGTCAGTGTGCAGTCTCCGGCTTCGCAGGCATCATCACGAGCTCAGGATATTCGTCGTCAGATTGAAGAGCTACGTCGCGAGTTGCAGCAGCAGATTTCTGATCACCTTACCGCAGAGCGATGATCCGACCCTCTGATGATCACCAGACGATTTGATACGGTCGAGCGCAGTATACAGGAGCTGATGAGTCTGCAGCAGGCTACAGCTGCCAGCTTGCACACGCTCACCGAGTCTACGCAGCGCACAGAGCGTAGACAGGTTGAGCTAGACCATTCGTAGAGGACCATGTCTGCCTCACTCACTCAGGTATCGGCTTCACTTCAGGAGAGTACTCAGAGGATGATGAGTACCCTTGCTGCGCATGGTGAGCGACTGCGAGAGCTAGAGCAGATACGTCCTCCCGGTCCATCGACGGCGCCGACTCCAGACATTGCACTGCCTCCTACTGCCCCTACGGTGCAGCTCACACAGGAGCAGTATGAGTACATGCTATCCCAGATGCGCGGCAGGGATCCTTAGTGATCCAGTAGATTTTTTTATCATCTTTGTATTTATTGGCCCTATGGGCCCATTGATCGTTCTGTACACTGATTTTCATTATTATTTGACTCTGTTGGACATGTATGTTTGTTGGACATGTATGTTTGTGATATTTAATTTGTTGGTATTTTTATTGAGTACATGTATGATATTTAGTTGTAGACTGTTATGATGGGAGACTGTTATTCATCTATTAGTTATAGACTGTTATGATGGAAGACTATTAATTGTGATGATATCTGCGACGGGGATGACAAATATACCTACGCTGGGTTATAAGCGATGATCTGATATACAAAGGAGGTGTTGCCCAAATTTTAAAAAAATATAATGTGTATTTTTGTGATGATGTGTGTCTGTATTTACAGTGAATGTAAAATGCAATGTTCGGAACCATCGACAGTTTCGATTACTGTTGTATGTTTTATCTTGGATAGAAAGAGCAACAGTTCAGGGTGTACTTCTGAGAGCTTCATTTTCACGTCCTTCACTTTCTCGGGACGTCGTAAAGGATCCCGAGAAGGTGAAGGACGTGAAGAGGAAGCTCTGAGAAGTGTACCCTGAACTGTTGCTCTTTTTATCCAAGATAAAACATAGAACAGTAAGCGAAACTGTCGATGGTTCGAATACTGCACTTCACACACACTGTAAACACAGACACACAGCATAACAAAAATGCAAATTATATTTTTTAATTTATTTTTATAAAATTTGCGACGTTCTGCGACGTTCTGCGATGTTCTGAGACGTTCTGCGATAGAAAGTACACGTCGCTATACGTCGCCAACCTGAGAGCTGACGTCGCTAAAGTTGTCGCTAGGCGTCGCTAAAATGCTGATGTGGCTGCCATGCCATATCATCATATATAAAGTTGACGGCGTCGCTAAGTGGTCGCCCTACGTCACCATAGTGGCGACGTATTCCTACGTCGCTATCTGTCGCTAATGTTGCGACGTCTAGCGACAACAAACGTGACGTCGCAAATAGCGACGAACTGCGACGAAATTATAATCTGCGACAAGCCTATACGCGACATCCAATTTCCGTCGCTAAATACGTCGCTACTAGAAATTAGCGACGGATTTTCCTTTTTTAGCGACGTATTCTGACGTCGCTAAAAGGGGTTATTTTAGTAGTGATTGAAGCAGGGTGAAAAGAATAAATTATCGGACCCGAAGCATCCCAACGAGGTGGGGAGAGTTGGCAATCCGAAGTACTGTCACTACCATCGGTTTGTCGAACATCCAACTCACGACTGCTACATCCTCAAGAATTACATCCAGCGCATGATCAATGCGAATGTCATTTCCGTCAAATACGAGGAGAAAACAGTCTCGGCCAACCTGGTGCCGCTCCAATTTGGCACCTTGCCGCCAGCCACAGCACAAGATGGCGTCGTTCCCATCCCAAAGGCTACAATGGAGGTGGTCAACCTATCACCTACTCGTGACAACAGGAGTGGACTCATACCGCTCACCACATCTCGAGGAGAGATCTTGTGGGTTCACCCAGACATCGTCTCTGAAGTTACTCAACCGGGGGTACCCTCTGCCTCCAAAACCAAAGGCAAGAAGACCAAGTCTTGTCGTATGGTCTCTTTCTCCACAGAAGAGGCACTTCATGTACAAACGCGTTTGCAGAAGAACGCCCAACCTGACGAAACTGTCGTCGAGGAGGTGCCTCCCTGCACCGTCCCTGCTATCCAGGAAGAGGGTCCATCCAGACCTCCAATAGCCAATAAACAGAAGCACATAGAGGCCCGCTTCGACAAGCCATTGCGACGCAAAAATGCTTCGGGGCTAGCCAAGTCCCACAACTTTGACATACTGGCGTAACTTGCCGGTACTCCGGCTCGCTTATCTCTGTTCGAGCTTCTTCGTCTTTCCAAAGATACCCGCGAAGCTCTCTGTGAAGCCTTGAAGGATGCTGAGTCCTTCATCAGTCAGGTTAAGCAGCCTGAGGATCTCCCAACAACATGTGCACACTACTATTGTGCGAATTAAGTCATCCCCAACATAACCTTCAACCAATAAGACATGCTGCTCAAGCACAACCGGCACAACAGGCTGCTGTATTACACAGGGTATGTGGGTTCCATCAAGGTGAAGCGAATTCAGATTGATCCAGGGTCTTCCCTCACCATCATCCTGAGGACTTTGCTCTCAACATTGGGAATCCCGATACACCGTCTGGCGCCTTCCAATACTACAATTAGCGGTTTCAATGCCAGCAAAAGTGAACTGATGGGAAAAATCCGACTAAAATGTCATATTGGTAATCTCCGAACCGAAGTGACTTGCTATGTCATAGACACCGACCTCAACTACATCCTCCTGCTAGGTCGCCCGTGGCTACACGAGTACATGGTGGTGCCGTCTACACTCCACCAATGTATGAAGTATGTTTCCACTAACGACATCATCCGAACAGAGTTCGCGGACATTGACCCTTTCAAGGGGGTCGAAGCCTACTTCACCGATGCTAACTTATATAAGTCGTTCGATGAAGGGGAAGCCAATGATGCTGATGATGAAGCAGAAACAACGACGGAGGCGGACGTAGAGGCAGAAATGATTTTCGACGCTCCTCTGAAAATTCGACTCAAAGGAAAACTGCCTCAAACGCTGCCTCTTATGGCAATCAAGTTACCTGGAAAAGCACCGAATTCTCTAGGTAGAACACCCACCGAAGCTTCTTTGAAGATACGGCTCAAGGGAAGACCTCCTCAAACGTCGGCTCCCCTTGTGGCAAAACTACAGGGAAGGCGCAGTTGAGGCACCTCCTCAAACATCGGTCACCGAAGGCGCAGTTGAGACACCCCTGAAGGTGCGTCATAAAGGCAATCCTCCGTAATCTTTAGCCTCGCCCAAGCTGCAAGAGAAGGCCCATATAGCCCTCTCAGATCCCAAGGTCAAGCCTGTGATGAGTTCTCCCAAACCAGTCCCAGTGCTCACGGATGAAGAGTTTGGAGAATACATATCTGCTGACATAGATGTACCTTCTCTTGACAATGTAATCCCATAAGATAAAATCTCGTATTTTATCAATAATAGAGTATCTTTTAATTATTCTAGTCTTCCACATTAGAATGCCATATATACACTAGATAACGCTCTATGGTCATTACAAACACAAATAATGACCGTCAATCATATAAATCAAGTAGTCTCGTCCCAAAGAGTCTGTTTTATAGTCCTACCGCGGAACCGGGACGAAAAACCCTTCATCTTCGGCAAAGTCGAGCGTCATCAAGACCTTCCGCCACTCGAGCCAGAATCGGATACCAGCAGAATACAAGTCTATCGGTACACGGACAAGGCAAAGTACCTCATCCAAGAGATGGGTTACGATCTGAAAAACAACAAGGGCCTGAACTACGGCAAAGGCCGACGTCTTCCCCTCCGACTCCCAACACCCAAAGAAAATCCGCAGGACTACTATTATCGTACTCGACGGGGTGTGGGCTATGTCACGCCGCCGACAACTCCAGAGAGTTCGGAAGCAGAAGAAGTTGAGCACTCTCATTCATCTGAAGCATCAACTTGGGATTACGATACCAGTATCGGCTCACTCTTCAGGAAGGTGTTATCAGTCAACATGGCATCTGCACAATCTCCAGAGGATGAAGCGAAGACCAAACGCCAAAATTCTTCGAGGAAGAACCTTGGGCTCAACGCCTAGGAGCGCAGTAGGAGTCTCGTTTTGAATTACGCGAACTCCCTACCGAAGACGAAGTCGAGCAGATCAACCTTGGGGACGAGACTTCTTCTAAACCTATCTTCATCAACAAGAGTCTAAAGGGAAGAGACCGGGAGTCTTTAGTCCAATTGGCCAAAGAATACATCGACGTCTTCGCCTGGAGCTATGAAGATATGCCGGGACTTGATCCCAGATCATGATGCATAGACTTAACATCTTACCTGATGCTAAGCCTATAAAGCAGTAACAATGATGTTTTTGTCCTGATATTATGAACGCTATCGATCAAGAGGTGGACAAACTCTTGAGCAACGGGTTCATTCGTGAAGAGCAGCATCCAAATTGGATGGCCAATGTCGTCCCTGTCACCAAAAAGAATGGAAAGATACGAGTCTGCATCGACTTCAGAGATCTCAATACTACTTGCTCGAAAGATGAATTTCTGCTTCCATCACTGACGTGATGATCGATAATACATGTGGATTCGAATGCATGTCTTTCATGGACGGGTACTCGGGCTACAACCAGATCAAAATATTTTCCGATAACGTAAAATATACGTCATTCAGGACTCCGAAAGGGGTTTTCTGCTACACAGTGATGCCCTTTGGTTTGAAGAACGCTGGTGCTATGTACCAACGAGCTATGAGTACCATCTTCTGCCAACATCTACGCAAAACAGTTGAATGTTATGTTGATGATATCGTCGTCAAGAGCCGTCTCAAAGATGATCACTTATAAGACATAAAGACAGTCTTCGATCTCATGCGAGCGCATCAACTCAAGATGAATCCCGCTAAATCCTTCCTTGGGGTTTCCAGCAGAAAGTTCTTAGGCTTCATTATCATGGCGAAAGGCATTCATGTCGACCCCGAGAAGACCAAATCCATCCTTGATATGGACCCTCCGAGAACTTCGAGGCCTGCAAGGGCGTCTTGCATACATCCGAAGGTTTATAGCAAACCTTTTCGGCAAATGTCAACCCTTCACCCAGCTCATGAAGAAGGAAGTCTTCTACGTCTGGACAGAAGAATGCCAGAAAGCTTTCGATGATATCAAAGCTTACCTGACGAGCCCGCCAGTCCTGGTGGCACCCGTCACAGGCAAACCATTTCTCCTCTACGTCCGTATCATAGATCATTCCCTCGGTGCTTTGTTGGCACAGAACAACGATGCAGGATACGAGCAAGTTATCTACTACCTTAGTAGGACAATGATTGGGACTGAACACCGGTACAACCCCGTCGAAAAGGAACGTTTGGCTTTGGTGTTCGCCATCTAGAAGACTCGCCATTACGTTTTGGGCCAGACAATTCATGTCATCTCCTGAGTCAATCCACTCAGGGTTCTCATGATGAAGTCGGGATCATTGAACTCCTGACTAGCTACATGGGTAATCCTGCTGACACCGTATAACATGGTATTCTCCCATAAAAAGCCGTCAAGGGCCAAGCTCTAGCCGACTTTTTGGTCGCGCACCCCATCCCAGAGTCCTCCAGACTCTATGAAGACATCCCGGATGAGGTCCAAGAATCAAACATCGCCGAAGAAAACTCCGTCTGGCGGATGTTTTTTGATGGTGCTTTGAGAACATGCCCCAAAGGCCAAATCATCACAGGAGTGGGGGTGGTCTTAGTCTCCCCCGATCAGCTGGTCATCCAGCATCCTTACTCCCTTTCAAAGCCGTGCTCCAACAATGTTGCCGAGTACAACGCTCTCATCATTGGACTCCAGTTGGCGCGATAATTGGGGGTGGATCATCTGGAAGCTTATGGTGACTCAAAACTCGTCGTTAACTAGATCCGAGGGCAGTACAAAGTTCGTCATGAAGATCTGGTTCCTTACCATGAACTTGTATTGAATATTATCTCAACCTTCACCAAGTTCTTTATAGAACACGTACCCCGGCTACAAAACCTGGAGGCTGATGCTCTGGCTGGCCTCGCAGCTTCATTAGCTGTACCCCTCGGGACTCAACACTATGTCATGGTAGTTGGTCGAGACTTGGTCTGTCCTAAAAATAACCTATGCACATAAATAGCCCATGCCATGACGACAAGTGCCAGTGTTAATGTCCGAGACTGAAGGTTTCCATTCATCAACTTCGCTGCCTATAGAATTCTCCCAGAAGACCCGAAAGAAGCTGTCTCGGTCAGAAGGCGTTCCCTTCGATTTTATTATGATACAGCTACTAAACTGCTGTACCGACGTTCCTATGATGGACTTCTCCTTCGATGTCTATCCAACGAAGAAGCAGCCGAAGCCCTTCAGGAAGCTCATGACGGGACTTACGGGGCTCTTCAACCTGGCCCTAAGTTACAGGATCGACTGCGACGTATGGGTTACTACCGGCCAACCATGGCAGCCGACGCCATCGAGTATGGTAAAAAGTACCATGCTTGCCAACTTTACGTCGACTTTATCCATACACCTTCAGAACCACTACATCGTACGGTCGCCTCTTGGCCCTTCGAAGCTTGGGGCATGGACATTGTGGGACCTATCACCCCTCCTTCATCGAGGGGACACCGCTTCATCCTAGCCATCACCGACTACTTCTCCAAATGGACAGAAGCAGTTCTACTGACGGAAGTGAAAAGCTCTAGGGTGATCAGCTTCATCAAGCATCATATCATCTACCATTTCAGGGTACCCATAGGATTATCCATGACAATGGTCCACAGTTCATCAGCCATATTTTCAGCAGATTCTGTGATAAGAATCGTATTTAGAACGTGGCATCAACCGCCTACAATCCGGCAGCGAACGGATTGGCCGAAGCTTTTAACAAGACTATCATCAGGCTACTCAAAAAGGTCGTGTCATCCAACAAACACGACTGGGACAAAAAGCTCGGCGAATGCCTTTGGGCCTACCATACAACGGTACAGATTCCGACGGGCAACACACCATTCTCCTTAGTCTATGGGAGCGAAGCGGTACTGCCTCTCGAGATGCAGTTACCCTCACTCCATGTAGCAATCACAAACCAATTGACAGAAGAAGACAATCAGCGTCGTCGTCTACGAGAATTGGAGGCACTTGACAAAAAACGTCTCCTAGCTCAGCAGCGTATTGAACTCTATCAAGCCCGTATATCACAGGCTTTCAACAAAAAGGTCAAGTAGAGGACTTTCCAAGCAGGCGACCTGGTCCTGGCAGTCAGGAGGCTGATGGTGTTGACTCACAAAATACCAGGAAAGTTCGAGCCCAAGTGGGAGGGACCTTTCATCATAGAGACGGTATACTCAAACGGTGCTTACCGCCTAGTCCGACCAAACGGAGACTTGTTCATGATGCCCATCAACGGCAAGTTCCTAAAGAAGTACTACTCTTGACATCTTTCAGATATGTACTTCCATTCTTATGCAGCAAGGGAGTCTGTGGACCTGATCATCAGAGCTCACATATACCTCCCTTTCACGAAATCTTATGCTTTCGGAACCCAGTTGTTTCGTGGCATTCTATCCTCTGTAGAAGAACAACCACGTCCATATTACCTCTGAGTTTCTCCTGTACATTCTATAAAGTGGAATCTTACACTACGTAGGATTATGCTACTTATCATGTTTACCATGTCCACATTACCTCTGAGTAAACATCCCGTACAGACAACCCCCGCGTTGCCGTACATCGATCGCAGAACTTCCATGTCCATATTACCTCTGAGTAGTTTTGCGTATCACCCCAGTGTCACTCCTACCACGTCCATAACACCTCTGAGTAGGAAGATTTCGTCATTTGAACCCCATATTTACCCCGTTCACATTACCTCTGAGCAAATATGTCGGTCCTCTCAAACTTATTATCTATACCTAAAAACCAAGGTGTGCAACAGATAATAGGTCCACAAAAATCACTAGTTCATGACAGTAAAGATGAACACACCAGAAAATTCTTTATTTTGCATTCAAAAGTAAAGGATTACATCCCCCACAAAGTTGCCAAAAAAAGAGATAGACTATAATCCCTAAGCATCATTAGGATTGGCAGAAAGCTCTTCGATCCGATGCTTCAAGTCTTCAGCCCGAGTCCCTAAAGTCGCCAAGACTTGGCGTTCAGCTTCTTGACGCATCACCTCCACAGTCTCAGGAGCAGTTTCATTCTAGTACTCGGCGTCCAACTCTTACCGCTGGCAAGTCAGAGAAAGAAGATGGCGGGTAAAAGCTGCTTCTTTCTCCTTGGATGCTACGTGCTCAGCTTGGGCTCACTCAGCCTGGGCTCGCTCAGCATCTAGTAAAAGCTGGGCTCGTTGGTCTTCAAGGAGGCGAATCTGGGCAGTAACCTCCGCTATACTAGCATCCAATGCGGCCCGCAGCTCCACCTTCTCTTGCGTGGACTGAGATAGTCTCTTCGCCGCAGCCTCAGCATCGGCCACCTCGCGGTTCCAGATGGCCACCGTGGCCAGATAAGATGACTCAACTTCAACTATCAATTTCTTCTTTTCTGTTTTTTTCAGAGCAGAAAAGTCATTCCGCCGAATACTCTGAAGTTTGGCAAGGTGCTGGTCAAGCTCAGCCACTAACGCCTCCAGAATCTCAACCATATAATCTTGGCCCTGGTGGGAACGTATCAGACCAATCTAAGGGAGCGCCATGGCTTTCGTCGTCGCGAAACTCCCGTTCACATTCAGCACTGTCGATATACCTTTCTGCAGCATCTTATACACCGCCTCAATGGCAAACTGTACATATTCATCCGCGTCTGCCAACACCTGAGGCGTCATAACAGGCATTGGAGGAGCTATCGTGAAGGTTGAGGAAGATCCCCCGACAAACCGTAGAGCCAGAACCTCAATGTCAGTAGGTTCTTCCCCATCGGCAGTACGGATTCCGTCGCTAGCTGAGGAAGCTAGAGAGGGACGCAACACTGTCCCCCAAGTGGAGGGAGTAGGAGGTGTGTCCTCTATCACAGGGCCCTTGCCCTTACTAGAGTCAATGACGGTTGGTCCCCCAACATCCGGATTGATGGTATTATCCCCGTTCGGGACACGGCGGCTCTCCCTTTCGTTCGAAGCGATAAGGTCTGTCTCCGACAGTTCAACCTTCCTCGGAGTCGGGCTCGGAAAATGAATCTCATCACCCGCATCAGCTCTCCCTATAGGGACGGGTGTAGGGCTCGGCAGTGATGCCGACCCTACCATATCAACCTCCACTTTCGGGACAGGGGTAGGGCTTGGCCACGAGGCGTCGTATATGACCAGCGCCTCGGTACCACAACCGGAAAGAAGTCTGGCCGATAAATTCTTGTCGGAGACATCTCCGCTAAACGCGATCTTTCTGGTAGCTGGATCAACATCTTCCTGCGAGCCATCGTCAGAAGAAGACGAGCTCCACACTTCCTCCTCGTCTTGAAGGACTTTTTCCACAACTTCCTTTGGGGCCCCGATGCTTTCAGGCACCCCCTTAACAGTCGGTTCTACTCCCGGTTGAGGCTCCATGCCATCCTCCCGATGGACCGATCGAGAGACCTCAGCAACCTGAGGCGCTAGTATATCTTCAGTCTCCCTTCCAACATAATCTGGAGACACCGAAATCTCTACAGAAGCGACATCATCAGCGCTCCCCTCCCTGGGAGATGCTGTAATCGGAGGAATGTGCTCGTCGGAAGTGCTCGCCACCTTCTTCGGCTTACTAATACTCGATTTTGAAACTCGAGATTTCTTCTTCGGCACCTTCTTCAAAAAAAGGAGGACATAAGTCACAGAAATCAAAGAATAAACCAGACTATGTGGGACGTCTTTACCTCTGCGGGAGCTGATTTCGTTGGTACTACAGGTGGCACTCCCGGAGCTTCCATCTTCGTAGTCGTCGCCTTCCTCGGCCTCTTCGGCGTAGACGAACCGGCCTCCGCGTCAGCCTACCTCTTTTCAACTGGGGGCTCTTCCTGAGTACCCCCTATTGATGCTGCAGCAACAGCTCGATAACCTGCAACCTCTGGTGGACAATATGACCGAGCTACCGCCAGCATGTTGTTCGTTGCCTCTAGCTGAGTGCCAACGATGAAACTAGTCTCCCTGTCATATTCAGAGGATACAGTATTCATGGTGCAATACAGCTTAACAGCTGAATACAAGATCTGCGGCCGAGGGTTATGAACTGGCGTATTAAAACAAACTCCAGTGCATCTGGCGTTGTAATATTGCCAACCCCAGGCTCCATCCAGTAAACTTCCGACAAACCTCAGACTATTACTGGGGTTCCATAACATTAGCTGGGTGTAACCAAACTGACGTACAAACCGGCTCGGCAAATACGGCTCCAGATAACACCTATTCTTGTTGCGGTAGACCAAATGGGAAGGTCGAATACTCTGCAACCAGCGAAACCCCTATATCAGCAGGATGATCGCATCCTCATCGGAGTCTTCTAATTCTTGGTCAGCCTCAAAATCTATGAAGGCGAGACTGACCTTGGTGATCTTCCACCCCTGAAGATAAGACAAAACCCTCCTACAGACAAGGACACCGGTGTGCAGCCACTTCCTCTTATAGAAGCGACAGATAAAGGCGTCACCTTCAACATGATCATCTTCAGGGCCTGGGCTCATCACATTTGGATGATGCAGAATCAACCATCCTATCAGATAATGGAATGGTAGCTCAGCTCGGGGAAAATTGTCTTTCTTGTCCCTCTCATGGACCACATCGTCAGCAAAATCTCTCAAACCCCGCAGCAGGTTACACACCATCGCGGGAAGGAGAGCCAGAGGGCGACCAAAAACTAATTTTACCGCGGGAAAAATGAGGTTCCTGCTCACTCTCTCTACAGATCCAATTCCGCCCGAGAACCCATAGTCTTGGAGCCATATCATCAAGTATGCAGTCAACACTGCCTTGGAAGACATCCGGTACATGCAATGCCAGAAATAACTGTATACGTCGTAACCAATCTCGTTTGCAAGAGGAGTTTTCTCGCCTAGTTGGCTCATTTCGGAGGTTACCTCCGTGTGATTCAGTCCCTGCGGAGTCACAAACCGAATCTTGGAAGGGTCCGTCAGGTCCTGCTTGAAGATATAATTCCTTCAAGCAGTCACATGGGGCTGTGACCCGCCCTTATCCTTCCGTTGCATCAGATAATAGTGGCTCTCCACCTCCTTGAAAACAGCCATCATCTCTGTGTCCTTGTCTTCCAGGATATGGATCTCTTCATTTGTCGGGAAATATTCCTCATACGGCTCCGAGCCCCAGGGTAGCTTGGACACCTCATAGATCTCATGGAGGGCCAATCCCAACTCCTCCACCGGAGTAAAAAAAGTGCCAGTCTGGGTGTTGAACATTTCCAGGAGAGCAAGAAACATATGTCGATTAAGGTCGATACCTGCTTGGGTGGCGTGAAGAGCGGCAGTCAGCCCAATCGCTTTGATCTCAGTCTTGAACTTCGATAAAACCCAAAGGGTCAGCTCATCCCACTTCGACACGTGGTGACACCAGCCCTCAACCCGAAAACATTCTTTCGGATACATAACCTTCGATGTTAGCATTCGACTTGCAAAGGTCGAAGCACGAAAGGCGAAGGCGTCAGGAGGAACGTCACTATAATTGTTCCCAGGGCACAAAGTTTGGCAATGGTACGAGGTCCCAGCTCACAAGGCGGCCAAGGTATTCCTTTTATTCGAAGTAACAACAATACGAAGGGTATCCCCCACTGCCCCTCCTTGAGAAGGAGTAAGTTCCCATGGCATCCTCCTTTTGGAAGCCAAACGGTAGAAAGCCGTCAGTGGCAATTGACGCTCAAACTGCCGTATGTACAGGGCCACGCCCTTTGCCGTGAAGAACCAGTCTTCTTTGATCTTCAGTACCTTCATCTCAGTGGAGACCAAGCGGTCACCAAACAGAAAGACAGGCATCAAGAAAGTCACATTCTCGGATTCAGCAGATTTTAGTTTGTCGCTCTCTATCATACTTTAGAGAAAAATAGATGACTGATCCCGGATTTGCAACATTCTCTCAGGAGGCTGATTCAGCATGATAGCAGCCTTCGCTAGGTTAATAACCTCGTCGTTGAAGTCAACACCCATCTGGCAAAGGAAAGCATCCAGAAGGACTTTGTTTAGCAAGGGGATAGTCATCGACACTGACACAGCAAAAACAAAAGTCAGGCAGCAAGGAAAATTTTAGAGGCTTTAAAAAGACAAAGCATCTGGGGTGCATCAGCAGCCTGGTGCATCATCAGGGCCTAAACCCATGTGCATCAGCAGCGAAGCTTCGGCACATAATCAGGGCCTAAACCCATGCACGTCAGCAGAGAAGCTTCGGCGCATAATGTAGCCTCCTTTCCCGAAATTTTTTTTGTAATATTTTTATTTTATTATTGATTATATTTAAAATATTGTATTACATGTATAGAATTCGTGGAATAGTTATATATATGAATATGTATAAACACCAGGATATGTATATATATATAAATATATGGGTGTTGTAAAAACATGGGTGCTGTAATATCTGCATGGGCATTGTTTGCCAATCAGGAACTTTTATCCCAAAACTTGGAATTATATGTGTAACTGTAAATCTATTGGTCCTACATTAAATGGTCCAAACTTAAAAAGAGAAAAATAGAGGAATCCTACAACTTTATAGTTGTGACTTGAACTGAATGATGCTTACATGACTTCAACAGTAAGTCAGGTTGGCAGCTGCTTGTTCAACTTTTATTTCATTTTTTTGTTGAGCACTCAAGCTTGTTATGCCATGTAAGACATAGTTTGATGGGAAATAGCTGGATCATATTTTCTATATTAACATAGTTTCCATTTTGTTAATTAAGTAAAAATCGAATGCAATCTGTGTAGGTTTTCCGAAACGGCATATGTAAACATAAACACAATTTCGTAGAACCATCCATTTGATTTCGGGAAGCATTTACTGCTGCCCAAAAATTAATGGGACTTAATTGTATCTGTTGATTAAAGGCTAGTATTAAATATATATATAGGAATCCCAGCAAAGCAACAGAGGCCCAAGCAGCAGCAACACCAAGCCGACCTGCCAACCCGAGCCCCAATTTCTCAAGCCCAAGGCTGACCCTATGAGCACACAGCGAACTCAGCAAACCGCTCAGGAAGAATCCATCAGCCCGAGCACAGGTCGAGCAGACCTTGAACCCAGCCCACATGCCAAAACCGCCCGACTCTGTTTAGAAAAATGTATATGTATCCGCAGCCGAGAGGAAGGAGAAGTTCGGAAAACTTCACAAAACACTAGCAGCCGCTACCATTGGAATCTTCCCGAGCGTCTCCTTCACCCCGACATTCTCGTACGAACCCCAGTCCCACGACGAAGACAGTCGACGGAGCCACGATGGACTGACTCCGGTGGTGTCGAGGTCACTCCTTGATGCCATGTCAGACGACTTCCTCCACGACCCGGCCAAGGCGCAGGAGAGAGAGAGAGAGCCAACATTCATCCTGCCGACGCGTCGAACTAGAGCTCTGTGAGTCCCTGCAAATCAACAATCCATTAACCTCTGGATCTCTTATTCCTATCGTATACTGTGTTTAGATTCCTTTCCTAGAGTTCTTTACAATTGCTTGTTAGGATAGTATATATATATATATCTTTAAGCACATATATGAAGTTGGCATGAAGATGAATTCTAGAGGAGAACATAGGGTGTTGTAGTTAGGGCAGCATGGTTGATAGTTCTGTTCCTTGTAGATGTTCAAATTTATACAGTTGTGAAGGAAACAAGGAAGCTTTTCCTAAGGTTATGAAGTAAGAAAGGATACTGGATCACTTTGGGTTGCTAGCTAGGCATCAAAGTTGCGCTTAGCTAGGAAATTTATGCACATGCTAACTAACTATGGACTGGGCATATGAGATGATGACCCTTATGTTCCTCCTCTTTTGAAAAATTGACGTTCATAATATTTTGTAGCTTGGAACAGTAGGATCACTGATGAACTGTTTCCTAATAGATTCGGATCATTTCTTTTGATGTTTTGTTGTCTATGAGTATACATGAGTTTATGGAAGAGATGCAAAGTGTTTCTAACATGGATAGGGAGGCCACATTACCAACTTAGAGGAATAATGATACTGACAATAGGGATTAGCTCATGTGATCTGGACAATAGAAGAGTGTTTTATATATGGGCCCCTCTTTTTATTACCAGGATCAAATAAACATGGGGGTTGTTGTGTATAGGAAAGTATGAAGGGAGAAAAATTGTGTGGATTGTGAATTATGGAAAATATGTGGAGAATAAATGAAATTTATGAAGAGGAGGATAGGGAGAGTTACTATGCATTGAATCAATATATATACATCTAAAGAGAATTAATTGGGTGAATGGCTAATAAAGTTTTTGTGTGGCCTAGTGTACATCATGACGTAGCAAACTGCATATTGGAGATGTAAGCTCACTTTTGCATTTTCTCCCTGGACATGAGAGTAGCTTAATGAGGGTTAAGTAGACTCCTAATGAGCAATCAAATTAATTAACCCTTATAATAGTAATATAACAAGTTGGCTTAGCAGTTAGAGTTATTTGATAAATAAGATTAATAACCCTTCTTCTTTTTATATATGAATAGTTAATTAGTTAAAATTATTCCCAGGTCCTTTTGGCTCTTCGGACTTGGGCGTTGCACCTGCTATGTCACCTTTTCAGCATCTAGAGTCAGGCAAGTATACCTTGCCTCCCTCTACAGTTTTATTTACATGCATTTTATTTCAGTTTCTAGCCGTGGATTATTTATGGACATGTGCTTTTTCGTGTTATTTTCTGTGGAGTTGTTTTTATTGTTTATAGCCATGTTCATGTTTTGGCCTTGTGTTTCACATTTGGAGTCCTCGTCAGTACCTTGCTTGAGTCATGTCATAGAACGAGTACGTGTAAGTGAACTGCTAAATCTTTGACATTGTTTCCTTGGCACCAGAGAGTCCACACTCGGGACTAGGGTGTTTTCCTTGATCTGTTTACATCCGTGAGTCCACGCTAGGGACTAGGATGTCGATTATTTGCACCAGAGAGTCCACACTCGGGACGAGGGTGTAGACTTGACTTGACTTACACCAGAGAGTCCACGCTCGGGACGAGGGTGTTTACATCAGAGAGTCCACACACGGGACGAGGATGTAGTATTTGCACCAGAGAGTCCACACTCGGGACGAGGGTGCCTTGCCGTTGTTGGCCCATTCCATGGTCACACCCGATTTCGATAATCAACTTATACTTTAGTCCATACACAAAATATAGAAAATGCTGCTAACTATTTCAGGATACATGAAATCTTATTCAACGGACGATGTACTGCATAAATCCAAGCGTCAAAGTCATCAAAAATTTTGAAGACTCTTTTCTACTTTTATTCTGTATTTTTACACTTTTTTGAGTCTAGGAATTTCCTTGTAAAATCAAGTATGGTATTACTGGCTTAGGGTTAAAATTATTCTCCTTCTCTAAACCTATTTTTACCCTTCATATTTTCGATTACAAATATTTCAAAAATGTATTTCAAAAATATTCCTTTTCAAATGATTTTACAAATTACCAAAAACATGTTTGTAAACTGTTTTTACAAAAGAATTTTATTATATCTCCTGACAGAACTCCTAGCCGAGTTCGGCCCGAGTTCGGCCCGAACTCTGACCGAGTTCGGTCAGTTTGTATTCAAACTTCAGTTGCCTCCAAATCTGCGAGCAACATCTATTTTGCGAGATATTTGCATCCGAACTCTGTCCGAGTTCTGCCCGAGTTCGGTTGGTGAAAACACCTATAAATAGAGAAGAACTTTTCATTTCAAAACATCAATTCATTCTTCACTCTCTTCTCTATTCATCTCAAGTGTTTTCTTGTGATCTAAAAATTTCAAATCTCACCTATACTTCTCTTAGCCAAAAGCCAGTACTATCAGATTTGATTTAGAAGTCTTTTGGTTATTCAGAGTTGTAAAGAGGTCGTCAAGTTTCAACAACAAATTCTCGTTGTGGAGCTGGTCGTGCGCTCGTCACCAAGCACGGTGTGTGTTGGAGTTGGTCGTGCACTCGTCAACAAGCACGGTGGTGTAAGAGTTGCAAGCACTCAGTTAAAGCTTGTGCCTTTAGTGGATTAACATCGAGCAAGAGTACTCGAGACTGGATTAGTCCTCTCAGAGGGATACCAGTATACATTGCTGTGTTACTGAGTTTGATTCTTCTATCTTTATTTACTGCTCTTACATCATTGCCATAGTTTAATTTTTAATTGGTGATTTTATTTCCGCTGCACACACGCACTCTATTCACCCCCCCTCTAGAAGTGCTCAACGATCCTACAATTGGTATCAGAGCCAGGTTATATTCTTATATAACATATCCTAGAGAGTATATATATGGCAGCCGTGAAATCTATATTCAACGGTGAAGGGCAATCCACAAATAGACCTCCCCTATTTGATGGAACAAACTATACATACTGGAAAACGCGTATGACTTTCTTTTTAAAATCTCTAGATTTTGATTTATGGTCAATAGTCATTGATGGGTATAAGAAACCACCACCTACAGTGGTTGAAGGTATTCTTATGGAAAAGACGCATGACAAGTACACCGATGCTGAAAAAGCAAAGGCTAGTCTTGATGCTCGAGCCATCAATGCACTATTCTGTGCAATTGACAAAACCGAGTTCAATAGAGTTTCTACCTGCAAGACGTCTCATGAAATTTGGAAACTCCTTGAGGTAACCCATGAAGGGACTTCCCAAGTCAAGGAATCCAAAATCAGTAGACTGACTCAGGAATATGAATCTTTTAAAATGAAACCTGGTGAGTCAATTACACAGATGTTTACTCGTTTCCTTGATATAACTAATCCCCTTCAATCTCTTGGTAAAGATTACAGCAACCATGAGAAAATCAGGAAAGTGCTGAGGGCTCTAACAAAGAACTGGAATCCAAAAGCCACAGCAATCATTGAAGGAAACGATCTCACCACGATGACTCTAGAAACATTGATGGGCAAATTGATGACTCATGAGCTCGACTTGCAAGACTTTGAAGAGGCCACACCAAAAGAAAAGACTATCGCCTTCAAAGCTCAAGCAAGAAAATCAACATGCAATGACTCAGATGAAGAATCATCAAGTGGTGATGAACGTGCCTTACTTGTGAAGAACTTCAAGAAATATCTAAAGTTCACAAGCAGAAAGAAGAAAGACATCCAAGAAAGCAATGAAGACGAGACTATATGCTTCGGATGCAAGAAATCAGGGCACATGAAGAAGGACTGTCCAGCTACCAAGAAGAGCAGTCCATATGATCGGTCAAGATCAAACAGAAGATCCACATCTGGCCGAAAGTATGCCAACACAAGCATCTGGCACGAGAGTGATGCCAGTGACTCAGAAGAAGAAGACAGACCTTGCAGCAATGCAAATGTTTGTCTTATGGCATTCGAAAAGGTATCATCTAATCCTCTGTTTGATGATTTTACTTTTGATGAACTAGAGACTGCCTTTAGCGATTTACTTGAAGATCACAAAACTGTGCTCGACAAGTATAAGCAATCTCGAAAAGAGATTAAGGCACACACAGCCGAGATAGCTAGATTGTCTAATTTACTTGAAGACATTAAAGAGACATCTACTACCGGTAACACGGAAGAGAGAGCCAAACTTAAAGTAGACTATCAAGAGGCTATCCTCAACATTGAAAAGAAAGAAAAAGACTATGTCAAAATACACAAACTTTATGACATAGAGAAGAAGTTGCACCTAGTAACTGAACAAAGACTCCTTGATATGACTGCAAGATACGAAGAGTCTGTAGCGATTTCTAAAAAGTTAGAAATCAAGTTGGGCAAACAGGCAATACCTGTGACACAGCCCAAGATTAGTCCTAATGCAAAGCATACACCAAAAAGGACTAAAAACAAGAAAGCACAAAGGAAACACGAACACTATTATGCTTTCACTTATAGGTTTTCCAAACAGAACAAGCCTGCAAACACAGTTTATTCTACTAAACTGACTTGCACATACTGTGGTACACACGGTCATATATCACAATATTGTATGGCAAGAAAGCTTGTTGATAACTATACTCTAGTTTGGAAACCTAAGGCTAATCTGAGTGGACCCTTCAGAAAATGGGTACCAAAGGATTCATCTACTTGTCTTGTAGGTGGACCCACAACCCTCTTATGCTAGAAGCAAGTGGATTCTCGATAGCGGATGTTCGCGACACATGACTGGTGATGCATCTTTATTCGCTACGCTATCGATGAAGAAAGAAGGATACGTCTCCTTCGGAAATAACTTGAGAGGTAATATTATAGGTAATGGTACTGTAGGTATGTCTCCTTATCCAATAATAAAAGATGTTTGTCTAGTAACCGAATTGAAGCATAACCTATTGAGCATAAGTCATTTGGCAGATAATGGTTATGGTATCAATTTTGTGAAAGATAAATGTACTATATATGATATGTCATCTGGTGATCCCATATATAAAGGGATTAGAGAAGACAATATATATGTTTTCTTTTTGGAGAATACTAATAATACAGGAAGGTGTCTAGCAGCCAATCAAAATGAAAGCTGGCTATGGCACATGAGACTAGGACATGCAAACATGGATACTATCTCACGTCTGAACACAAAGAAGTTGGTAAAAGGACTCCCAAAAATCCCTTTCAAGAGAGACATGGTATGTGCTGACTGTGAAAAGAACAAAGCACATAGGTCTTCTTTTAAATCCATCAACGCTGTAAGTACTTCGAGACCTTTGCAGTTGATTCATATGGATTTATTTGGTCCTAGTAGAGTCGCTAGTCTTGGCGGTAAACTCTATGCTTTTGTCATTGTTGATGATTTCTCTCGTTTTACATGGGTTTACTTTTTATCAAACAAAAGTGATGCAATTTTTGAATTTCAGATATTTTGTAAAAAGGTTCAAAACGAAAAAGGCTTCATGATTACTCGTATCCGAAGTGATCATGGTGGCGAATTCGAAAATACTGATTTCAAAAAGTTTTGTGATGATAGTGGATACTACCACGAATTTTCTTGTCCTAGAACTCCCCAACAGAATGGTGTTGTGGAGCGGAAGAACCGTACTCTAAGCGAAATGGCTAGAGTCATGCTTAATCAGCATAATCTTCCTAAATATTTTTGGGCAAAAGCTGTTAGTACAGCCTGTCATATTTTAAATAGGGTGTTAATTCGACCTATATCGAAGAAAACACCATATGAGCTTTGGTTTGGAAGAATTCCAAACATATCTTATTTTAAAGTTTTTGGTTGTCGCTGTTTCATCCTGAACACCAAGGATAACTTGGGTAAGTTCGACTCGAAAGCAGATGACGGGATATTTCTCGGATATGCTGCTAAGAGTAAAGGATATAGAATTTTTAATAAAAGATCTTTGATTGTTGAAGAAAGTATTAATGTTACCTTTGATGAGTTGAATAGTCATAGATCTAGCGACAGTGATGATGAAGATGCACCTACAAAGAAGAGTTCTGAGAAAGATCCTACCCAAGAGGCAAAAACTGATAAAAGTTCCGAAGATGCAGGAACTGAGAAGAGCCTTGTGAAAGGTATAGCCCAAAGATTCGAATCATTAAGATTCAAACCGGATCATCCAGAAACTCTTATAATAGGTGATGTATCCAAAGGTGTAAGTACTCGTTCATCTCTTAGAGATTCTGAAGTAGCAGCTAATGTAGCATTGATTTCTCAAATAGAACCTAAGAATATTGATGAGGCTTTTTCTGATGAATTTTGGATTTCTGCTATGCAAGAGGAACTTAATCAATTTGAGAGAAACCAAGTTTGGGAACTCGTTCCTAAACCTATTGGTCAATCGATAATCGGTACCAAATGGGTGTTCCGAAATAAACTTAGTAAAGATGGTCAAGTTCTACGCAACAAAGCACGTCTAGTTGCACAAGGTTATAATCAAGAAGAAGGAATTGATTATGATGAGACCTATGCTCCTGTTGCTAGACTAGAAGCCATTCGCATGTTTTGCGCTTTTGCTTGTTTTAATGATTTCAAACTTTTTTAAATGGACGTGAAAAGTGCATTTCTAAATGGATTTTTGAAAGAAGAAGTTTTTGTGAAACAACCCCCTGGTTTTGAAGATTTTCAAAAACCTGATCACGTCTTCAAGCTTAAGAAAGCACTTTATGGACTCAAACAAGCACCTCGTGCTTGGTATGAACGCCTAAGCGCCTTCTTACTTGATAATGGTTTTTCAAAAGGCAAGATTGATACTACTCTTTTTATTAAATCTATGAATAACGATATACTTCTAGTACAAATATATGTAGATGACATCATCTTTGGTTCTACTAATGAACAACTCTGTCAAGAATTTGCCAAGTGTATGCAGAGTGAATTTGAAATGAGCATGATAGGAGAGCTGAACTTCTTCCTAGGATTGCAAATCAAACAACACTCAAACGGAACATTCATCAACCAAGCCAAGTACACGAAGGACATACTAAAGAAGTACGACTTCGAGAATGTGAAGCCAATTGGGACTCCTATGGCTACATCTACAAAGCTTGATGGTGATTAAAGTGGCAAACCTGTTGATCAGCGTAAGTATCGAGGTATGATTGGTAGTTTATTATATTTAACTGCTAGTCGTCCTGATATTATGTTTAGTGTTTGCATATGTGCACGATATCAGGCAAACCCTAAGGAATCACATCTTAGTGCCGTTAAGCGTATCTTCCGATACCTTAAAGGAACTTCTACAGTTGGCTTATGGTATCCCAAAACCAAATCCTTTGACCTCATAGGTTACTCGGATGCGGATTTTGCTGGATGCAAAGTGGACCGTAAAAGTACCAGTGGTACATGTCATTTCTTGGGAAAGGCCCTAGTCTCTTGGTTTAGCAAGAAACAAAATTCAGTAGCATTATCAACAACTGAGACTGAGTATATCGCCGCAGGACGTTGTTGTGCTCAAATTTTGTGGATAAAGCAAACCTTAGAGGACTACAATCTGCACTATACAAATGTTCCTATATATTGTGACAACACTAGTGCAATTAATTTAACTAAGAACCATATCTGTCATTCACGCACAAAGCACATAGAAGTTAGACATCATTTTTTACGTGATCATCAACAACACGGGGATATTTGCTTAGAATTTATTGATACTGAACATCAACTAGCAGATATTTTCACTAAACCATTGGCTGAAGACCGTTTTAACATCTTGAGGCGTGAGCTCGGCATTCTTGAATTCTTGGATTCTTAAAACATATGGTAATTAAATACTGTATTTATGACTTGATAATTTATTATCTAATGAAAATTATTTTTGGGGACAAACTTACAAAGGATATGTCTGTCACCACGGCTACGGTCGAAGCGAAGCGGTACTTAAGAGTTCCCCGGTGAACCACCGTTAGCTGGGACAATCCCTACAGTTAACCTAAAAATAACAGCAATTAGTTAATAAACCAGTCAAACATCATTTATTACAATCTTTACTTACCTGACTGCTTTAACTATCTCGGGAATGCAAGTGGCCGAACTCGGCCCGAACTCTGACCGAGTTCGGACCGAATTCGGACCGAGTTCGGTCGGCGCTGTGATGGCTCCAGAACCGAACAGCCGGCCCTAGCACCTATTAATCCCATCCTTTCTTCCACTATTTCTCCACACCAAAACGTGAAATAGTTCCACCTCCTTCCAGAAGACTTTCCTCCTCCTTCTTTGCAAGGCATCGACGATCTTCCTCCATCTCTTCATGGCTCCGAAGCGTCAACGAGGAAATTCTTCTCAGGGTGCTTCCTCCTCATCCGACTACACTCCGGCTAGTCTCTTCAGTCCAGCCAAACCTAGAGATCCCGAGGAATTTGATGGCACTCTGTTTCCCGACAGAGACTTCTCCAATCTCTGGTTTGATTCCTTTTCTTTACGTCGTATTTGTACTGGAGCCTTTGTCAACTTTACAACCTTCTTTGAATATGCTCCTGTTTTTGATCAACTTGGATTTCGCAACTTTTTCGAGGTCCAAGATAGTATTTTCGACAATGCTGTCCGAATGTTCTACTGCAATTTGCAAGTACAACAAAACGGAAATTTCTATTCCTGCGTCGCTGGACAGAAACTAGAATTTAGTGCCACCGATATCAGTAAATATTTTCACATTCCTGATCTTGGTGATGCTCTTGTTGACATCCACCATATTCAGTTCCCTGCCGATGTCACTTTAGCTTCTTTTAGGGAATTGATTTGTCACCCTACTCCTCCTCCTCGGAGAATATTTTCTAGACATCTTAACCAGAATTTTTACGAACTTCATCGTATGATTTTCTCGGCCCTTCTTCCGAAGAAAGGCTCTACCGATGAGGTCACATTTTTGGAACTCTCTGCTATGTATCACATTCATTTTGGAATTCCTTTCTCCATTCCAAAAACCATGATGTCTTGGATGCTCAACTGCAAGAATGCAGGTAGGAACCTTGTTTTTCCTATGCACCTTGCGAGTATTTTTCGCCGTTTCGAGATTGATCTTGAAACGTGTGCTATTTCTTCTCCACCTGTTGAGTTGACCCGCTCTCGTCGGTTTCCTCAACCTCCCGGTGCTGCTCCTGCTGACCCAGTAGCTGATGCTGAGGCCCCTCCAGCAGATGCTCCTCCTGCTCCGGCCCCTGCCCCTGGACTCGATCAGGCATTCTACCAGCGGTTTGATGATTTCGTTGCCGTATCCACGCAACGTTATCAAGACTCCGAGTTCCGGCATATTTCTCAGGCCCAGGTGCTGAAAAACAGCATTGCCGATCTCCATTACAGCCTGGTGCATGATCCAGTTCATCCACTCACTATCCTTCCACATCCTGCTTTCCCTGGTCCTCGTTTTACTGATGAAACTACTTTTCAGTACTTCGACCCGACCACTGCCTATTTTCCTCATGATCCTCCCGGTGCAGACGACGCAGAGATGTGATGTGGATTCAGCCATAGGATAGTGGATTTAGTTTTGTTTAGTTTTGATGTTGTTCATGTAGTACTTTTTACTTTCATGTCTAAACTCTTTCAGTTAGCCATTTATCAATTGTACTAGTTGACTTTCTAGTGGAAAATTTATGATATTTCAGTTTATTGCATTTCACTTATCTATGCTGTGATTACTATTTTTTTCTTTCACTTTGTCTTTTCTATTGTTGGCTTCATGATTTACGGGGGAGCCGATTCATTTTACTACTTGACAAAGGGGGAGAAAATGAGTATACAAAAATATCACAAAATGCAAGGCTAGAACAAATTTTTTTCAGGTATTTTGATATGTTGTTTTATTTTTTATAAATATATTTTGGTATAGACTCAAGTTTGTCAATTATCAAAATGGGGGAGATTGTTGGCCCATTCCATGGTCACACCCGATTTCGATAATCAACTTATACTTTAGTCCATACACAAAATATAGAAAATGCTGCTAACTATTTCAGGATACATGAAATCTTATTCAACGGACGATGTACTGCATAAATCCAAGCGTCAAAGTCATCAAAAATTCTGAAGACTCTTTTCTACTTTTATTCTGTATTTTTACACTTTTTTGAGTCTAGGAATTTCCTTGTAAAATCAAGTATGGTATTACTGGCTTAGGGTTAAAATTATTCTCCTTCTCTAAACCTATTTTTACCCTTCATATTTTCGATTACAAATATTTCAAAAATGTATTTCGAAAATATTCCTTTTCAAATGATTTTACAAATTACCAAAAACATGTTTGTAAACTGTTTTTACAAAAGAATTTTATTATATCTCCTGACAGAACTCCTAGCCGAGTTCGGCCCGAACTCTGACCGAGTTCGGTCAGTTTGTATTCAAACTTCAGTTGCCTCCAAATCTGCGAGCAACGTCTATTTTGCGAGATATTTGCATCCGAACTCTGTCCGAGTTCTGCCCGAGTTCGGTTGGTGAAAATACCTATAAATAGAGAAGAACTTTTCATTTCAAAACATCAATTCATTCTTCACTCTCTTCTCTATTCATCTCAAGTGTTTTCTAGTGATCTAAAAATTTCAAATCTCACCTACACTTCTCTTAGCCAAAAGCCAGTACTATCAGATTTGATTTAGAAGTCTTTTGGTTATTCAGAGTTGTAAAGAGGTCGTCAAGTTTCAACAACAAATTCTCGTTGTGGAGCTGGTCGTGCGCTCGTCACCAAGCACGGTGTGTGTTGGAGTTGGTCGTGCACTCGTCAACAAGCACGATGGTGTAAGAGTTGCAAGCACTCAGTTAAAGCTTGTGCCTTTAGTGGATTAACATCGAGCAAGAGTACTCGAGACTGGATTAGTCCTCTCAGAGGGATACCAGTATACATCGCTGTGTTACTGAGTTTGATTCTTCTATCTTTATTTACTGCTCTTACATCATTGCCATAGTTTAATTTTTAATTGGTGATTTTATTTCTGCTGCACACACGCACTCTATTCACCCCCCCTCTAGAAGTGCTCAACGATCCTACAGCCGTGAACTAACCAGAGAGTCCACACTCGGGACAAGGGTTAGTACTAACCAGAGAGTCCACACTCGGGACGATGGGTTAGTATTTAGTTCAAACCCGTGAGTCCACACTCGGGATGAGGGTTTGGTTTCTTCTATTGATCTCGTGATTATCGTTCATCCGGCAGTTCATTTATACATAGTTGTTCTAGTGTTCGTGTTCGTGTCTGTATTCGTATTCGTGTTCGTGTTCGTAGTCATTTGTCTTGTTCTTGTTCTTTCTTGCTTATTTTCTTGCGCATGATAAAACTGTTAGATAGGTATGTATATTATGTATCTTGCTATGTCCTCTGAGGACCTGATGATCTCCTCAGGTTTAGTGATTGTATGGAGTTAGCTAGTAGTTCTAGATGGTAGAGGATTTGTGGTTCTTGCGGGATTTAGGTACCGTTATTGTGCTTATTATCCGCTCGTGCTTTCATTCCTTATCATGAGATATCATGTTCCTTGTTTCAGTTGTAGACTCTTGTTATATTCTTTAGAGTCTTATCGGACATTTATGCTAGTGGGCTGCAGACCACGACCCATAGTGTTCATTCATGTTTCATATTCTTATTGTGATTGAGATATAGATTGCATTGCCATGATTTGGCAGTAAACCATAGCCTTGACAGCATTTACGTATTCGAGATGGGCTGGAGTCCGCTCGATGCGTAGTTGGGCTTGGACACGCTTCGTATCCGAAAAGCAGGTACGGGTCGTGACACATAATCGGGGTCCAAGCCCATGCGCGTCAGCAGTGAAGCCTCAACGCATAATCAGGGCCTAAACCCATACGCGTCAGCGGAACAGCCTCAGCGCGTCATCAGGACAGAAGTCCATGTAAGTCAGCCACAAGGAGTTACGGTACAGCAACATGATGTAATTCATCCGTGTGCTCCAAACTCATCTAAAAAGTTGGGAACCACAAAGACAGAAGACACCTATCCGCCACCGCTGGCCGAACGTCAACGGGAGTCACAGTGACGACGGGAGCGTCCTCCTCGTCAAACTATATCGGCTCCTTACCTCGGTCTTGTCCTCTTCCATCTCCACCGCGAGGAGTTTTGGGAGCCATCTCTTAAAAGAAGTTAGGGTTTTTTTGAAAGAAGAACTCTAAAGGAAGGAAGCAAAGAGAGGAAGGACTCTCTCTCTCCATCAGACGCCTATTTATAGGCTTGGGCATACGCGAAAACGATGAAGGGTGACGTCAGCTACCGCTTGGGGTTCTACGAAATGATAATTACAGATATCCAAAAGATCATCATTAATCTGTTTGTTTACTTCGAAGCGTTATCATTTGCATTTAAAACTGAGAGGAGCGTGGGCCTCATCACAGATGCGCGGATCGATCATGCGCCCCGAACAGTAATGTGCCCTATTAAAGACACCACCATGCTTCTTATTCAAAGTATTCCAAAACTTGATGAAAAGTTTTAAAAACTTTGAAGGGGGTCTTGTAGAAGCATGGAATTTCAGACGCATCTATAGGCCAGAACTCCTATGCGCTTAACACTACGTGACTAGACTCAAACATGCGCCAGGGAGCTCAAATGAAATATTTGACACAGCAAAGGATAGCAAAAGTACGGACATCAAAAGAAGATTTTTATTTCATATGAAAGTCTATTACATGTCTATTACATGTCTAAAGAAAAGCTTTACAATGGAGAACTTCTACAAAAAGAAAGATCCTAAAACTACAGTCCGGTGCAGCAACTTCCATGTGCCCCATGCCAGGCTCATCATCCGTCAGGCGCATCACTTCAGCGTCTCAGTTAGGCGCATCATGAAGTCTCAGCATATGCGCTCTACTTCGACCCGATCAAGTGCTTCGGCTAATAAAGCATTTATTGAGCAGAACAAGGGTGGGCAACCAACCCCACTCTAGCTGGAGGAAGAGCTCTCCAAAGCCCAAGGAAGAGGAGAGCACCGTAATTTCGATCTGGGGCTCTTCCAGCATAACGATGACGGGACCCGAATGTCCCGATCTTTGGATGCAACAGGCACCTTTGGCCCGCTTCGGGACCCTTCGATCCCGAGTGTGTGTACGAAGACAACTCGACGCATCTTCACCCTCGGAAGCGTGTGTACGGAGACAACTCGACGCATCTTCACCCTCGGGAGCGTCTTGTCAACGGAATGTACTCGAGAGAAGAAGTTCATCTCCATTCGGGAAGACGGGAGAGAACGAGAAACAAACACTCTCCTTGCTGTTATTCATAGGCCGGGCAATCAACCCATGCACCAAGTGGCGGGCTCTCCGAATTCTGTGTAATGAATTTGCATTCATTATGATGAACCTATCCCTTCGAAATCAGCCCAGTCAACATGCACAATCAAAACATTGGAAACCCAACAGTCGGACCAATGAAGATACGCTATGCAACGGACGTGCCGGTCAGATCTCGCACATCATACAGACGCGCACATCAATACCAAACGCCCCGTAAGGATGCGCCCCACGCGTCCCTATGCACCTAGTGGAACGCAGAGCAATGCACCCACTCAAAAGCTCATCGCCCATCAAGAAGCATTAAATGCTGAAGTCTGATACGACAGCAGCCATGCCTCCATGACAGAGCAGCAACAGCTTTTTCAAAAAACAAAGTGCCACTGACGTCAGCGTCATCATTACTCCCCTCTGTCGGTTACAAGCCACGTGGTCGACCAACCACTCGTATGCGCCTCCGCAGCCATGCGCCCGAAGATTTGCATGTGCCTCAAAAGCCATACGCCTCTGACTTACTTCTGATCACGGAAGTCAAGTCGCTGCATGTGCCTCCCCAGCCAGGTGACCAAAACATGCACCTCAAAAGCCATGCGCCCAGACTGGTTCGTGATTCCTGAAGATTACGAGCTAAATCTCCTCATGTGCCGGATACCAGGCCCAGCTCATCAGATCCCTCTCCACCAAGTTCGAGGTCTTTGAGCTACGGACATACGTCACGTGTCCTTCGACTCAGTTCAGTCTACGAAGGGGTGCTAACCACCCAAGATCCCAGCAACCGAAGAATCCTCTCGTCGCCATGTGTCAGCTCTTCCACAGCAACACAGGCGCAACAGGAAGGATTCAATCCCCAAATCAGGGCGCATCAACCATGCGCCCCCGCCAGCATCAGCCACGTAGCGTTCCCACGACCAAGCGCATTCGATATATGCGTGCATGAGTAGCTCAACCTGCTGCTTATAAATAGAGGGATCATTTCCTTCATCAAGAGGCACACAGTCAAAGACAGACATAACGAGATCATCAGAGTTATAGAGACGCACGTCTACTCACATAGATCGGAAGAGACACTCAACGTCTTCTTCTCCTCCGCAAGCTCCGACATCCAAAGCAACCTAGACCTTCAGAGACCTAAAATCGTCGTCAGATCGTCAACGGAGTCAACGCATTACCACTCTCTCCGTCGATACAGGACCCACATAAAAACAAAAGTGTACTCCTAGGACTACATCTAAGTCCTACATTATAACGCTGTTCTGTTTGTGATTGAAATTCCAAATTCAAAGATTTTAATGGCAAACAGCGAGCAACAGTTCCGAATCTTACGGTACTGCCTGATAACCTCCCAGATAAGCCTGTCTTCGTTGTACTGGTGGCCTTCGTACCTGGCCATGTTCCGGTTCTTCCCTAAGACCCACGTGGCTACAGCCATAATGATCTGGTGGCTGTGAGAGGCGATTGCCCACCCTACTAATAGATCGTGAAGGCTCCCGCCCACCTGTTTTTGCCTACAATGCGGTGAAAGTGCGGTCCAGACCTGGGCAGGTAGGTCCCCTTGACTGAAGATGTGGTCAACTATTTTCATTTGACGCGCCACACAATAATTCTAGGCGGAGGCTAAGCTGAATCCTATGGAGTGCATGATGTCGTCGGTCGAAAGCTTGTTTCTGATGGCTCTCTAAATCAGGATAGACCACTTCTTGGGGATGCACGTCTGCCAGAAGGCGGCACTGATCGGAGAATATATATATATAGATATATATATATATATATATATATATATATATATATATATATATATATATATATGCACTAATTAAATTATTGGCTAACTGACTAATGGTTACTAGTTAGCATGAGTGTTAGTTGTTAGTGATTCCACTAAGTTACCTATGCTATTACATTCACAATCCTGCCATTAGGGTTTCTACCGTACCCTATATATTAGACAATCCCAATATTTATTATATCAAACTTTTTTCTAAAACTAAACTCATGTAGCCGCCGGCCTTCTCCCCAAATAGTCGACCACACCATTGATCTCTGCCCACATTGCACCAGTGCCACCACCATCCTCCCCGACATTACCCTCACCACCAATGCTCCTGCCACGACAACTCGACCACCTCCCAACACCATGGCACCACCACAAGAGCCACAACACCAATGCCACTCCCGACCCCCTGTCTCGACTCCTCCACACAACCCATCCCGAACACCATCACCACGAATGCCACACCAGCATCCCTATATTCTCCTCCACCTCCCAGCACAAGCACCACCAGCACGCCCGCCCCCTAGCCACGACTGCCACATTCATCATTTTCTTCTCCAACATAGCCCCCGACACCTCTGCTCCAGCATAACCAACCACTCTGCCAACCCCGACCTCGATACTCCGTCAGCACCGCCATAACCATCGCCGCTGTAGTTTTCAGCACCCCCATCCACCACCAACACGACCATGTACCACCCAGACGTATCCGCCGACACCACCACCATAGCTACCCCTCCACCCGTCACCACCATCACCACCGTAGTCCCCTACCATCACGGCCACATCCGCTACCAAAAAAACCAATCCATCAAGAGAGGAGAGGAAGAGAGAATCACCTGGCACCACCTCCCGCCGTGCAGCCTCGTCCAGAGTCACGGCCGGTCCATACTCCGAACCCCAACATGTTCGACCCCGTCTGGATCTGGCACCGCCCTAGTGCTGGCGCCTCGACGAGACCGCCTCCAGCCCGGGGACCGTCGGCCGAATGGCCTCTGCGTTCACCCCGGCCAGCGCGCTCCCCACTGACTTGTGCGTCCCCGTCTCTCCGTCGAGCGCCACCACTTCTCGTGCCTCCGCGCGCTACCTTCTCCACCGACGAGACCACTGGGAGTTCAGCAGAAGAATTGGGGGTTTATTTGGATGTGAGAAATTCTGACCCCTTCTCTCTTTGTCATCATATATAAGTTTATATATATCAGTATTGTTAGATTTTTTTTAGAGTAGTATTTCTCCTCCCTCTCATTGTATACTCTTGGATTCCTCTAATTTGGGGTGAGTTATCTCTCCAATTGGGAGAGCAGAGGGGATAGGCTGTTTGCACACAAAAATTTGTGTACAGTGTTATACACACTGTTGGGAACACTGTTATAGTTTAGCATTCACTATTTTACATACTAATTTTATGTGTATAATTAGGTATTGGTGTATATTATTATTGGCATTGTATAAATAGATAAATACACTGTTTGTTATTATTTCTATAGTATTATTAAATATTTATATAATAATTTTTTTGGAAATTAGTTACAAAATGACTTTACACTTATGTAGTTTCAAAATGAGAATTTTGACATCTAAAATATTATTAAGATATTTTATCTATTTAAAACGTGATTTCTACCTATAAGTTATATTTATCAAAAATGAAATGTTTTCTATAAAAAAATATATATGAAGATTTATTATCTTCAAAATACATGTTTCAAAATTTTGACTAATAAGTTCAATTTCCAAAATATATATACATGTATTTATAAATTCTTGCAATCTCTCCTTGATTATTGTGTCAACCATAATACTTTTTAGAAATAATTTATAAATAAGTTTTATGAAACTATTATTAAATTTTAATTCTAAATAGAATAGTAAATGTATCTAAAAAGTATTTTACTAAAATTTATTATTAATGTGACTATGGTTATTAAAAGTATTATTTGGAGAATTATATAAAATATATACTACTACTAAATTTTGACCTAAAATCACATTTGCTAAATTAGAGTCTTATTACTAAAATGATATTTTTGGTATTTTCAAAAGACTATGTCAAAATAGTTTGATTATGAAAAATAGTTTCTAAACGTTATAAATAATTTTTAAAGATGATTATATACATATTTAATGACATTTCCCTTAAAATCATAAGTCGCGACTATTATAGTTGTTTGCCATGAAATATAAAAGAGCAGAACAATTATCGGAGGACTGGACTTTTACTTTACGTTACAAACTCGCTTGTACAAAGAAAGCCTAGGGACGAAAACCTAGGTATAGCAGTCTAAGTACAATTGTTTATTTTAGATTCTGGGGGTGATGATAGAGGCTCGGGAAAGCTACGGCAGCTCTGCCTTACTCCTTGGACGATCGGTATGCTGCCTTGACTCTAGAAGATTGCTTGGCGTTGAAGAAATGCTCTCTTTGCTCTCTCTCTGCTTTTTTTCTCTCCAAGTATTCCGGTGCTCTCTGATCTCGAAAAAGCGTCTTCTTCGCAAGGGAATGGCACCTTGCTATTTATAAAAAGGGAATGCTATCATTAGGGTTTACAATGATTGTCCCTTAAAGTGGCGGCGGCCTGTTGATTGATCAATCTGGGCCATTAATTTTGAGTGTAATGAATCTGGGCCATTAATGTAGATTGTGCCAAATTCTCTTAGTAATTAATGCTGATTGGAATAAATCTCCCTTATGATGATCTGTTGATGTCTGCGAATCTGAATGAATAAGTTTAATTCATTCTCCTGCCACGTGTCCCAGATTATGGGGATTTGATCCAATCTTTGATTGCAGTAAATCTGGGAAATTGATTGGCTTTATGACACGTGTCCCGGGAGCCGCTGAGGGGATCTGAGCCGCATGAGGATTGAGCCGCATAAGCCCGGCCACGTGTCATGGCTGTTGGGGAGTGGCCCCCGAACCTTCGAATCACATGATAATCTGGACCGCATGGACGTAGGTGGCCGCATAACGGGTAACCCCTTCGTGAGCCGCATGGAGATGGACTTCGTGAGCTGCATGGGGGAGCGTCTGCTTGAGCCGCATAGGGGGAGCCTCCGCTTAAGCCGCATAGGGCTGTTTCGATCTGGACCGCATAGGGCAACTTCGGCATGAGCCTCATAGGGGGGTCTCCGCTCGAGCCGCATATGACTGTCCACATGCCAAGGTTGCGTGGCATTTTTTGGATCTCGGGGAATTATGTCAGAGATCTCCTTCATATTCCTAGGGGTCTGTCATTATAACAGAGTCATAATTACATCTTTGTGTCAGGGCTGTCGTCTTTTCAGAGCTGTCAGCCGTCAAGGCAATTTAATGCAGTAAGGGGAGAGTTGTTTGTATGCTACGTGGCACCTCTCTGAGCCGCATGGAGATCATAGAGCCGCATAGACACGTTGAGCCGCATGAGTCTTCTGAGCTGCAGGGGCTTTCCGAACCGTATGGGATTTTCTGGCCGCATGGCTCTTTCTTTATTATTTTCCATGCTTCTACAAGACCCCCTTCAAGTTTTCAATTTGCAAAATTGAAATACTTTGAATAAGAAGTATGACCATGTGCAAGCTCTTTCTAGCCGCATATGAGGTCCTAGCCGCATAGATGTCTTGGCCGCATGGAAGTTTCAGCCGCCTGGATGGCCTAGCTGCAAGCTCCTTGCCACGTATGCGTGTCTTTAATTGCCTCAAATTCGCTTTCAGCGCCGTCTTCAGGGGGAATCCCAAGGGTTGGTTCATTGAATCTCGAGATTTTATGTCCTGGGTAAATCTTCTTCATGGAAGAGGGGGCGAAATCCGAGGAGTCGGTTTAGTCTTTATACGAGGAGGTTTATTACTCCATGTGTCTTCCTCCTCTCGTCCTTCCATAAATAAGAGGAGTTTGAGAGAGAGAGGACTTCTTTACTTCCTCTTTTACTTGGAATCTTCCCCTATCCAGCTCTTCATCTTCTTCTTGATTGATAATGGCTCCCAAGAAGACCGTTGCAGCGAAGAAGGCAGCGTCTTCGTCGACCGCGACGGCGAAGGGCAAGACTGCTTCTACTTCGACTGCGGCCGCTCCTCCACCGATCATCGTTCCCGCGGCTCATCCTGACGTTCATCTTCCGATTGTTGGTAAGGATATTACACGGGTTAAAGAACCCTAACTGCTATGGCTACGTCATATGCTTTATGCACGAGCCTTTGTGAGTCGCATGTACGGCCTATGGTCGAGCTGTGAGCCGCATAAGAATAACTGCTGTGATCGTATACACGCTTTGCCAACGCAGTCGAATGAGCTATGCTGAGCCGCATGGATTCGCACAAATTTTGGCTGTCACGCGGTCATTGCGAATTTTGTCCGAACCTTAAGGGCCTTATGAGAACACTGCCGCATGAATTTCTACTGAATAGGGCCGCTGTCACGACCCGCACCCACTGTGAGGGTACGAGAACGTAACAACGCCCAGCCTACGTTGCAGTGTCAGCGGTAGAACGCTGTCCTAGGTCTCATGCATCTAACAGTATAAGGCTAAGCAGTTTATACTCCTCGAATGGGGGTGACATAGTAGAATGTAAACTCAATCACATCTAAGGTAGAGCATAATGGAAGATAGATAAAACATAAAATCCAAAAGAGATACAGCAGATAGAAGTCTAAGTGTCTAAGGTACATAAACCCAAAAATACATCTCAAAGCTCAAATACAGTAATCCATAAATACAACTCAAGACAACTGAAAATAAACTATGAGCAAAACCCTAGCTATCTATACAACCTCTACTGTGTCTCCTCTAGGCTAGCAGGCAACCTCCAGGCTATCTGTAAAATTTATCAACAGGTCCAGTCAGGACAGGAGCGAGCACAGTACATCTCAACAAATTATAGCAGGTTAGAAAATATAATCATGCAGTAAAGTAAGATACAGGATCTGAAAAAAATACAGTATGTAAACAGAGAGAGAGAACTGTAATAGAAATATCTACTATAAGTAGAGAACTAACATGGCTAGTGAGTCAGAGTACAATATAAACATGTGAATGGCATAGGAGATTCAGGACTACAGCTAAGAGAGTGATTCATGACTACAGCTACTTGGATAATATTCACATGCCTATTTCTACTCCCCCATCCCCAATCAATACACAAGGATCTGTTCAAGTTATGTTAAGATTCGTGAAACTTTACATGGCTCATAAAATGAGTGATACGTGAAGGTGATTCATGATGGCTCTGTGAACATGAGAGTACATGTGTCACAAGCAATTCATGAATCAGAGGAAGCATAGAGATACGTGATGATTCGTGAAACGCACAAAACATGCAGTATCCGATGCTCCCGAAGGGGATAACATCTCATGAAAAGATCAATATAGTACCAATCCGTGTGACCAATGTGACAGTATCAAGTAAAGTAATTTAAAGCAGGAAAATAATTCTAAACAGGATATAAAATGATCATAGAATGTACTCGCCTGCTATCTGAATGTCCAAAGGAAATGTACTATCCGAGGAGAGGTGTATGGCTCCTATTTAGAACAGCACAAGTCACAACATGTCTAAAATGATAAAATAAAGCGCTACTATACATTCTACATGATTCTAGGTCATTCTAGGTCAAAGTCAACTCTTGGTCAACTCTGGTCAACCGCACTAGTCAAACTAGGTTAACTTAGGTAGTACTAGGTCTAAACCTAGACTAACAAGTCTTATTAGGCCTAACCAAGCCTAGACTAACACTCACACAAAATCACAAAGCTACACAAGTTATCAAACACAAATTACATATATATTCATATATATTTTTATTACAAGCAAGGTGCATAAAGACAATGAGTGAGTGATACATGAATGTGGATATGGCAATGTGTACATAGCAGTACAATGTGTTCAAGTGTGAGGGGGTTATGTTAGAAGGATAACATTTAGCAAGGGTTCATTGTGTCACATAGAAGAAATAACATGTAAAGCATAGGTTTAGCATGTGTGTGTGTGGGTGTTAATCATAACAAAAGAGTTTATTTATACATCAAAGGATTTACTCATAACAGTAAGTAGGTTTTATGTGTATTCATGCTTGGGGTTATTGTCAACATGTAGAAAGGGGTTTTAACATATGAACATGGTACTAAGTGCTAATATGGCATCATACATTCCTATCATGTTGGCATTCATATATAGCATACATTCATACTTGATTACATTGCTTACTTACATATGGATACTTGCATACATGTTTCAATACCTTGTATTACCCACATGCTTGCATTTCATCCATTCATTCATGCATTGCATTCATTCATTCATTCATTCATGCACCTATACATACATATTTGAATACATTATATACTTTCATATATTATATCATTTATGCATACTCTATATTATATTACATTCTCTTAACACACACACACATATATATATATATATATATATATACACATGCATACATACATATTTGTACATACAAGGATACACAAAATGCATATGTCGTATAGTAATCTTCTACTGAAAATCAATACTGTACAAATTAACCATTCATTAAATTCTAGGATTAAAGTATGTTATAGATCTTTGTGTTAGCTTTCCGAAACTTTAAACGGATCACATTTTCGTGTCCGGAAGCTCCCGGAATCGCAAAAACACCGAAACGCGTTCGTCTTTCGTACAGCTGACACTCAAATAATTTTACAGAAAGTTTCAGAACGAATTTGGCTTCTTAAAATATATATTTGGAAAGCCAACTTTGATACGGTTCTTTTAAAAAAAACGGAAGATAAATTGGAGTTTTAAGCTAAAAGTTATGACATTTCTAAATTGCTATTGCTACTAAAAACGTGGATAAATATTATGACGAATTTAGGTAGTTTGAGACAAAAGAAACACAAGTATATAACATAATATATCAAGAACTCACTCTCTACACTAATATATATATATATAAGACACTATAGAACACATCTCCAATACAAAAATATGAGATTAAACATGTAATAATTCATTCATACATAACAACAACACATAGTATGTCCAAATTTGGGGTTTTCCCACATGGACACAACCACAACACAATGGACACTCCTATGACCTCCAAATGGATACGAAATGGACACAAATGGAGATACAACCATGGGGGTCATTCCTATGGGTTCAACATATTCCTATATGCATGTAGGGATGGATTAGAGGAGAGATTATACCTTCCGGAAAAGAGATTCAAAGGAAAATCCTTCCGACACGACATCGACACGTAGAGATTCTAAAAGGACACGAACGAGCTCCAAATCTTCCCAAAGTTGGCTAGCACCCTCTAACCATGGAGTAGAGGAGAAATGAAGAAGATTTGGTGGTAGAAGGGGTTGATTTGGAGATGAAATCAATGGAGGTTCATCTCTAAATTAATTTGGGGAAGAACAAGAGAGAGAAAGTGGATGAAAACAAATGAATGAAGGAGTGACTCACTCCTTATCCCCCCCCCATAGATGGCTGCCCAAAAAGGGTGAGATGTCCCCTATTTGAATGTCCAAAATGCCTTCCACTAATCTATTTGATTTAAATTAGGAATGGGTTAAAGGTTAAGGTCAATTAGTCTAGTTTTAAGTCTCTAATTAAACTAAACCTATCCATAAATAATTAGTCTAACTACTAACTAAAATTAATATCATGTGAACTAAAATTAATATCATGTGGGCCATGCCTAACAAGTGTGTAGGTTCCACTAGAGTCAAACTACCCCCCGAGTCCCTGTTTTAAGTAGGATTGAGTTGAAATCCGAACCCGACTCAAATAACCCCAAAACAATATCATAAATAATAAAATAAATTTCAACCCCAAAATAATATCATAAATAATAAAATAAATTTTAAAAATATTCAAAAATATAAAATGACAAAAATTCCCCTGTTTCTGAAAACTGGGGGTGACAAATCTATCCACCTTAAAAAAATTCGTCCTCGAAATTAAAACAAAGAAATCACAGAAAACAATCTCATTCAAATACTTTTCAAAAAAAATAGCAATAAAAAAAATCTCTTTGAGGCACTTCAAACATTTGTGAATAAAAACTGATACGTGTCCGATACGGACACAAAATCATCACAAAATCACACCTATCAAAGGTCAAAATCAACAATCACCAACGCAATAAATATCAAAATAATTCAAAGAGGTGAAATGCAAAATATCCTTAGGCCAGAAATGACATTATACATCCTAATCACATGGTTAGGCTCTAGGTCAAACAGTCTATAGGGTTTCACTAGTAAAACATCAAAATCACAAGTCATGATTTTAAATTGTTTTAAAATGATTTAAAAATTACCAAAAATCATATCATGATTTAAATGTCAAATCAATAAATGATTAAAATTACAAAATTTTAAAATTACTCTCATTTTAGAAAACTGGGTGTTACAAGCCTACCCACCTTAGAAAAATTTTGTCCTCGAAATTAAAATGTTCATACTCCCTCTAGGTCAAACCCCCACAATCAAGTCCTAGAACTTAAACAATTCATACCATCAAAAAGGACGGCATACAGGGTCATGGCATACGGTGGTAGTGAAAGTCTCATCTAGGTATACCAGCCATGCTAACCGAAACGGTCATAGGATATCAAAATACACAAGCAATCTAGGGTGCTAAACCAGAAAAGTTACAGAAATAACAAATCATCAAAACTGTAAGACAGTCTACCATCCTACATGAAAACTGGTACTCATCAAAAAAAATAAAGATAAACACCAATTATCTATTAAGGGATACTATTCAAGAAAATTAAAATCAAAGTTAAAGAATGAAAGTCAATTGCATGGAATCCAATCACGATATGTATATATAGAGAGTGTGTTAGAGAGGGAAAAGCTAGCATTATGTAAATGTTATGTGGTTCGTGTGTGTATGGGTGTATGTGGACATGTTCATATGGTTAGATAGTAGGCATGGGTGTATGTGAAATATACATGAAGAGTATAGGAGGATTTGGGTTTCAAAACAACGGCTATCAAGTTACACTACTCATGGCATATTGGTTAAACAATCTATAATACACAACCTATTTACTCATAACATGCATGGCTAACCATATACATATATAAAGAGGTAGAGATTTAGTTATGTATCTATATACATTATAACATGTATGCCTAAGCTCTATATGTATCTATATAGATATATGAACATAACATAGAGGGGAAGGGTTAAGTTACATGACAGTGTATACTAAGTTAGGGTGTGCGTGTCCTTGTACAAGGTTATAGTTTAGTATTGAAAGGTTAACTCCAATTTTAGTTCAGCATTTACATACAAAATCTGAAAATAAGCTAACATTTAAACCAGTGCAATATTAACATAATGCAGTTTCAGAATTTAGGGGCTTGAACATCACAACCAACTTAATGCTCCTAACACAACCTAACATGATGAAAATAAAATCCTAACATACTATCCATACATTTATCTATGCATACAGTTCAATATTACATATTAAGTCTGAAAGTGAACTAAACATGGAAATCAATGTAAAATGTTAATATATATTCAGTTTTAGGATATTAGAGAAATTTGAACATCAACCAACCCAATGTTTATCACAACCTAACATGTAAGAATACGAAACCTAAATTTATATCCCTACATACCACAATGTATATAGCTCAAAACATTACATTTAAAACAACAATTTGAACTAATATTTAAAATTCAATATTAAGGGTTAATATGCACACAGTCTTAGATTTGATAAATTCAAACACAAAACTCAACTAAATTTTTTTTTTTGAATTGAAACCCTACCTATAACATACATGTGCAGTGATGTAAACATAACTAATAACATGAAATCTATATTTGAATTACGAATTTAAACTAGAAAAGCAGAAAACCAGAAATATTAGGATTTTGATAATTTAAACATCAACCACATATTAATATGTATTTAGATAGGTGGAAAATCAAGTGTAGCATGCATACGTGTCAGGCAAAGAGTCTGTGTCCACTATATATATATTCTCATGTCCCAATATAAAAATCAAATTCTATATCAAGATCAACATTTAGATTCCTACCAAGATTACAAAGTAGGTGATTGGTGAAATCAAGACAGTTTTATTATTATTATCATTATTTAATACAATAATAATAGCAAGAAGAAATAACAATAAAATCTATTTTGCTTATCTGTTTAATGGAAGAACCATTTTGAAACCATAGCTATAATACCTAATCCAAGATAAGGTCAAGTAAAATCGTCGATTCATTGTATTAAGAAGAAATTCGTAGTAAGAAGTTGTACAAGGTTCATAAAAACAGCTAAAGCTACTCCTAAGTTAAATAATGAGAAGCAAAACAAAACAAATAATAATATCTTTTTTTAAGGACTGAAACAAAAGTAGAGAAAACATGTTCGAAAATATTTAAGGTACAATCTGATAATCATATGCGTCTATCCAAAATCATGGTACTCTAAATCCTCGTCATACTAGTAAGCAAGGCTACGATAATCACAGAGTCCTCGACTTAGGTACATACCTCTAGAATCATGGTATTTAACATTTTCGCGATGCCGCTAGCTTGGCTGCGAAAACCTTAAATTCCCACACCCGAGAAATAAATCCAAAATCAGACTATATGTCCTCACCATGCTGGCTAATGTGACTATAGAAGACTAGATTCCATAACTTAGATGACCTAGCCCATATAATTTCATCTTGACAAAAATTAAATTAAATCAACAATGAATACCCAAAAATCAAATTTATCACGAACATCAAGATTCAAAAATGAACAAAAATCCTTCAAATCGTATAAATACAAACTCAGATGCTACAGCTAACATCAAGATTCAAAAATAAACAATCATCCCTCAAAATCAATAAATACAAACTCAAATTCAACAATAATCCATCATAATCAAATTCAACAACAGAAAATAAAGATAAATCAAATCAAGGAAAAAAGAGTTTTCAAATCGAAGTTAAAATAAGATTCTCAAGGGTCGTCCCAGGAATCTCTCAAGGGATCCTAACTGTGATTGAGTACCTTCAAAAATATATCCTAATCCTACTGCAGGCTGTAGTGATACTCTAGTTCGAATACCACTACATAAACTCGACCTGCATGGGCCACCACTAAAAACTTGTCACGACCCGCACCCACTGTGAGGGTACGAGAACGTAACAACGCCCAGCCTACGCCGCAGTGTCGGCGGTAGAACGCTGTCCTAGGTCTCATGCATCTAACAGTATAAGGCTAAGCAGTTTATACTCCCCGAATGGGGGTGACATAGTAGAATGTAAACTCAATCACATCTAAGGTAGAGCATAATGGAAGATAGATAAAACATAAAATCCAAAAGAGATACAGCAGATAGAAGTCTAAGTGTCTAAGGTACATAAACCGAAAAATACATCTCAAAGCTCAAATACAGTAATCCATAAATACAACTCAAGACAACTGAAAATAAACTATGAGCAAAACCCTAGCTATCTATACAACCTCTACTGTATCTCCTCTAGGCTAGCAGGCAACCTCCAGGCTATATGTAAAATTTATCAACAGGTCCAGTCAGGACAGGAGCGAGCACAGTACATATCAACAAATCATAGCAGGTTAGAAAATATAATCATGCAGTAAAGTAAGATACAGGATCTGAAAGAAATACAGTATGTAAACAGAGAGAGAGAACTGTAATAGAAATATCTACTATAAGTAGAGAACTAACAGTGGCTAGTGAGTCAGAGTACAATATAAACATATGAATGGCATAGGAGATTCCTGACTACAGCTAAGAGAGTGATTCATGACTACAGCTACTTGGATAATATTCACATGCCTATTTCTACTCCCCCATTCCCAATCAATACAAAAGGATCTGTTCAAGTTATGTTAAGATTCGTAAAACTTTACATAGCTCATAAAATGAGTGATACGTGAAGGTGATTCATGATGGCTCTGTGAACATGAGAGTACATGTGTCACAAGCGATTCGTGAATCAGAGGAAGCATAGAGATACGTGATAATTCGTGAAACGCACAAAACATGCAGTATCCGATGCTCCCGAAGGGGATAACATCTCATGAAAAGATCCATATAGTACCAATCCGTGTGACCAACGTGACAGTATCAAGTAAAGTAATTTAAAGCAGGAAAATAATTCTAAACAGGATATGAAATGATCAAAGAATGTACTCGCCTGCTATCTGAATGTCCAAAGGAAATGTACTATCCGAGGAGAGGTGTCTGGCTCCTATTTAGAACAGCACAAGTCACAACATATCTAAAATGATAAAATAAAGCGATACTATATATTCTACATGATTCTAGGTCATTCTAGGTCAAAGTCAACTCTTGGTCAAATCTGGTCAACCGTACTAGTCAAACTAGGTTAACTTTGGTAGTACTAGGTCTAAACCGAGACTAACAAGTCTTATTAGGCCTAACCAAGCCTAGACTAACACTCACACAAAATTACAAAGCTACACAAGTTATCAAACACACATTACATATATATTCATATATATTTTTATTACAAGCAAGGTGTATAAAGACAAGGAGTGAGTGATACATGAATATGGATATGGCAATGTGTACATAGCAGTACAATGTGTTCAAGTGTGAGGGGGTTATGTTAGAAGGATAACATTTAGCAAGGGTTCATTGTGTCACATAGAAAAAATAACATATAAAGCATAGGTTTAGCATGTGTGTGTGTGGGTGTTAATCATAACAAAAGAGTTTATTTATACATCAAAGGGTTTACTCATAACAGTAAGTAGGTTTTATGTGTATTCATGCTTGGGGTTACTGTCAACATGTAGAAGGGGGTTTTAACATATGAACATGGTGCTAAGTGCTAATATGGCATCATACATTCCTATCATGTTGGCATTCATATATAGCATACATTCATACTTGATTACGTTACTTACTTACATATGGATACTTGCATACATGTTTCAATACCTTGCATTACCCACATGCTTGTATTTCATCCATTCATTCATGCATTGCATTCATTCATTCATTCATTCATGCACCTATACATACATATTTGAATACATTATATACTTTCATACATTATATCATTTATGCATACTCTATATTATATTACATTTTCTTAACACACACACATATATATATATACACATGCATACATACATATTTGTACATACAAGGATACACAAAATGCATATGTCGTATAGTAATCTTCTACTTAAAATCAATACTATACAAATTAACCATTCATTAAATTCTAGGATTAAAGTATGTTATAGATCTTTGTGTTAGCTTTCCGAAACTTTAAACGGATCACATTTTCGTGTCCGGAAGCTTCCGAAATCGTAAAAACACCGAAATGCGTTCGTCTTTCGTACAGCTGACACTCAAATAATTTTACAGAAAGTTTTAGAACGAATTTGGCTTACTAAAATATATATTTGGAAAGCTAACTTCGATACGGTTCTTTTAAAAAAAATGGGAGATAAATCGTAGTTTTAAGCTAAAAGTTATGATATTTCTAAATTGCTATTGCTACTAAAAACGTGGATAAATATTATAACGAATTTATGTAGTTTGAGACAAAAGAAACACAAGTATATAACATAATATATCAAGAACTCACTCTCTACACTAATATATATATATATATGAGACACTGTAGAACACATCTCCAATACAAAAATATGAGATTAAATATGTAATAATTCATTCATACATAACAACAACACATAGTGTGTCCAAATTTGGAGTTTTCCCACATGGACACAACCACAACACAAAGGACACTCCTATGACCTCCAAATGGACACGAAATGGACACAAATGGAGATACAACCATGAGGGTCATTCCTATGGGTTCAAAATATTCCTATATGTATGTAGGGATGGATTAGAGGAGAGATTATACCTTCCGGAAGAGAGATTCAAAGGAAAATCCTTCCGACACGACATCGACACGTAGAGATTCTAAAAAGACACGAACGAGCTCGGAATCCTCCCAAACTTGGCTAGCACCCTCTAATCATGGAGTAGAGGAGAAATAAAGAAGATTTAGTGGAAGAAGGGGTTGATTTGTAGATGAAATCAATGGAGGTTTATCTCTAAATTAATTTGGGGAAGAACAAGAGAGAGAAAGTGGATGAAAACAAATGATTGAAGGAGTGACTCACTCCTTATCCTCCCCCATAGATGGCTGCCCAAAAAGGGTGAGATGTCCCCTATTTGAATGTCCAAAATGCCTTCCACTAATCTATTTGATTTAAATTAGGAATGGGTTAAAGGTTAAGGTCAATTAGTCTAGTTTTAAGTCTCTAATTAAGCTAAACCTATCCATAAATAATTAGTCTAACTACTAACTAAAATTAATATCATGTGGACTAAAATTAATATCATGTGGGCCATGCCTAACTAGTGTGTGGGTCCCACTAGAGTCAAAGTACCCCCCGAGTTCCCGTTTCAAGTCGGATTGAGTTGAAATTCGAACCCGACTCAAATAACCCCAAAACAATATCATAAATAATAAAATAAATTTCAACCCCAAAATAATATCATAAATAATAAAATAAATTTTAAAAATATTCAAAAATATAAAATGACAAAAATTTTCCTGTTTCTGAAAACTAGGGGTGACAAATCTATCCACCTTAAAAAAATTTCGTCCTCGTAATTAAAACAAAGAAATCACATAAAACAATCTCATTCAAATACTTTTCAAAAAAAATAGCAATAAAAAAATCTCTTTGAGGCACTTCAAACATTTGTGAATAAAAACTGATACGTGTCCGATACGGACACAAAACCATCACAAAATCACACCTATCAAAGGTCAAAATCAACAATCACCAACGCAATAAATATCAAAATAATTCAAAGAGGTGAAATGCAAAATATTCTTAGGCCAGAAATGACATTAAACATCCTAATCACCTATCAAAGCCGAATTGTGCTTCATGGAAGTTGAAGACGTGTTCTTGTCAGCATGAGAAGTGACAGAAGCGTCTCGAACTGCTGCAGAAGACTTAGGGATATAGACGGAGCGTCCCTTCTTCTTGGCAGCAGGAAGAGCGGAGGAAGCAGTGCGGCCCTCCTTCGCCTTGAGCATTTCTTCATAAGCCGATTGGTCGAATTGTACAACCATCGTCTTCTTCGTCAAGCCAATCGACGAAGTATCGCATTGAGTTATTGCTATCTCGTTGGAGGAGACAGCTTTCCCCAGCAGAGTCGCCAATTTGTTTTCCATAAATAAATTCACTTTATTTATTTTGTATCTGAGAAAATTACAACTGTAGGAATCTAATCTAGAAGACGATTACTTTATCCCTTGGACGATGCGATGAAGAAAACTCGAACTTTGAAGAACTTGGACAGCAACTGGGCAATCTCTCTGTTCTCTCTGAAATTGACTGTAGTCTCTGATGAAGATGAAGAAACTCTTTTTATAGAGTTCAGGATAACTGTCCTTAAGCATACGCTCAGGTAGTTACTTGACGTGTGCATAACAGCAGGGACGCGTGGCTAATTCTGATGGAGACACATTAGCGTGCGGTTGAAAGTAGTAGAGCATGTTCAGGAGAGATTGATGGCCTGGATGCCACGTTGCATAACTTCTAAAGAAGTGGATAACTGGTACAGGACACGTGAGAACGTGTGTTGACTGTAATCCTGGATATGGTTGCTGTAATACGCTGCCTCGTTGAAGGAGATTTATATGCTGACTTGGATGATGTAGAAAAAATAAAGCTGATACGCTTACTGGAGAAGAAAGGAGTCATACGCTCACTTGATGAGGAAGGAGTCGTATAGACTTCATACGCTCACTGAAGAAGGAAGGAGTCGTATAGACTTCATACGCTCACTGAAGAAGGAAAGAATCGTATAGACTTCATACGCTCACTGAAGAAATGGCCACGTGGCCATCATCAATCTTCTCTGATACGCCATATCTTCAAATAACTGTCGAAAGATTTTCTCGAGCGTCGTGACTGCAGATATGACGGCTGACAGACTGTCAAAACTGACAGTAATGATGGCTTTACATTAATGATCTGCTGAGCTGTCCTCGTAAAAGACAAAACCAACTCTTCGAATACATATACGACGGTTGCTCTTTTTATGACAACTATCTTTGCACGAAAAGACGAGACGTCAGATTCATTCTTCATTTAATATATGTTGTGCTGTCATCCCAGAAAATAATAAAATATTCACTGAGCGTATGGCTTTTGATAAGCGTATGGCCTTGAGCGTATGACAGCGTGTCATAATTTTCCACATCCTACAAGACCCCCTTCAAAGTTTTCGAACTTTATGAGTTTCAAAAGTTCGAAATTACTTTGAATAAAAAAGTGGGAATGAGTCTTGACACGCTGGCATTAAGTCTGTTTATGCAAAAAATGAATTTATCAAATGTCATGATGACTCTTCATTTTTCGAGACTGATTGAATCTGATTTATGGAGGAATATGAACCGCCAGCAAGCTTTGTTATATAAACTGAGAAAATTCAGTTTTTGACATTCATTTCTTGTAACCATGACTCCAAATGAAGCGGCTGAAGAAGAAGCACGAAAATTAGGTTTCTGTGCCCATGGTGACCCCACCTTTGGAGGCAAAGAACCGGAGCCCTTCGTCATCGAGTTCAAAGATGACCCCATGCACTTAGCCAAGAATTTCTTGGGTTACTTCGGTCTGGACGGCTCCTCTACTTCTGATGGGCGGAGCCTCGCAGAGAAGCGTGAAATGCTCGCTGCTCTGTTGTACCGCATGGGGGTCCAAAGCGTAGAAGAGTTAGGCGTCAAACTTAGCCGCTCTGGAAAATAGAGCGTGACTTTGTTGCACCTCTTTCTTTCCCTCTTTTTTTTTTGTTTTGTAAGGCCATCAGTGCCTTAATGAAATGAATATTCAAGAATTCTCTATTTAGTATAATTTTGTGTTGAAAACTAACGTGCACCAATGAATAACTGTAGATTACGCTATAGGTTACGCTGTCTTCCAATGTTTGTAAGTTACGCTGGATAGCGTACATCAATGAATAGCATGCACCAATAAATAGCTGTAGGTTACGCTATCTTCTAATGTTGTGGAAAGCACTCTTTGAATATTTCCAAGGCTATGCTGGTTTCCAAAGTACACGTGGCACTCATTGCATATTTTATGAGCGTTATTTGTGGATCCTTTCCAAGAATAGGCTTGCGCTTCATACTTTAAAATAGACAGAAGAGTTTCACATAACTCATCCCCATCTTCTTTTTCTTCTTCTCTTCTGTGAAAATGAACATGAGATTTCACTCTCGAATCGGAAAGCAAATGCTTCTAAATGTTCGAATTCTGAGCAATATGTCAGACATCAGTTTGCCAATTCTTAGCGTCAAACTTGAAAGTAAGTCCGGCATAATACACGTGCTGTTTTTGCTGTTGAAAATAAGCTTTCTGTCTCTGAGCGTGCTTGACCAAACGGTACGTTTCATATGACATTTCTGTTGATTTAATTCTCTTCTTCATGCTATTTTTCGCAGAAACTTGGCAAAAGATTTTCTTCAGAACTGGCATTGGTGATGTAGATGCTGTGGAGAATGTCCTTCTGACACCAATATCAGGGAGCTCATACGCTTTTGACGCGTACATCAGACAACTCAGAACTCTTCGTGGGATAGAAGGGTCTTCCTCAGATGGTAGGAAGAGCCTTTATACACGAGAGTTGGATGGTGGAGTTAACTCTACTACCGAGAAATCGGGTAGTAGAGTTCCTTTCACGGGAGAACTAGGAATTGTATCCCAATGTTTGGATACATTCCTGTCTTCCTTGAGGGGTTACCTCCATCCACCAGCTGTATTGGCAGCACCACGACTTCGGGCTGCCATACTCTGTGATTCTCCTCTCGTCTGAGAGAGAAGACCAGAGTTTGATTCCTGTTGATCTGGTCGTGACTGAGACCCAGACAGTCAGGAATTGCAACCAACAACGAACCTGACGGAGAAGGTCCGACGGAGAAGATCCAAAGAAGAAGATAGATCTCTATTAGGTTATCGTTGTAGTGTAGAAATGAAAATCCAAGATTTGTAATAGATTTCCATTATGATTTGTAGGAAAGTCTAAGAAAATGTAATAGACTTTTTGTGGTAAAATGGGAATGGAAATGACACTTCTTCTATGCTTCAATGATTTGTATTTGTGGATGAATTGTGGACATGATAGATAATAAAATCATCTTTTCTGTTTTTAGAGTATATGATATTATCAGAGGTATTATGGACGTGATAATATGTATGAACTCAAAAGAAAATAGATTAATTTCTATGCAGAGGTCAAAAATGACAAATGAGTAGATAGATTCGAAATTGATTCAGAGGTTATGAAAACATGATAAATAACGAATCCCCACTTAATAAATTGATAGAAGATCATGAACGGACGAACCGTTTAGGAAATGATGAACGGATGAACCGTCGAATGAATGTGAGAAATGAATGGATGAACTGAATCTCGGGAAAGAATACGCCCCTTCGACCATATGCCTATAAATAGAGCATATATTTGAGTAGAAGGATCATACATCATCCTCTTTTATCCACAATGTCTTCTGAAAAGAATACAAAGAAGACTGAAGTCGTCTCTGAAGTTACTGAAGGTGCTAAAGAGCATCTACCTCCGCAGAAGAAGAAAATGGGCGAAAGCTCATCTACTCCCAAGCCGCCAAAAGATATCCTCGACTTCCTGGTCGAACCAGGAGAAACCGAAGAAGAAGAAGCAATGAGGCTGGCTGTCTGTCAGTTCTTGGTACGGTCAGGAAAAGATGTATTAAATTCTTTTGCTGATTATGTATGTGGCCCTCGTCCCAAGTATGAGAGGGATGACAGTGATCTTCCATGATGATGTACTCTTTTTCTTGAAGAATTTTGTCAAAATAAACTCTGTTTAAGGAAACTTTGTTTACGATGTATCCTTCCCACTTTACATCAATTTTGCCTTTATTCACTGATTTTTAGACTCAGAAATCAAAAAGACTAAATATTTGAGATAGAAAATTCAGAGGTAATATGGACATGATTTTCTATACAAGATCTTTATTAAAACCACTGGGGATCTAATAAAACAAAATATCAAATTCTCTGGGAAGATGATACATGATGGAATATCAATTTCCTCTGGGGATAACGATATCGAAATAACTTTTGTAAAGAAGGATTTTGTATTTGCTGGGGAATGATGAAAATATTATACATAATATTTCTTTAAGAATTTGCCATTGATAGGCATCATCATGACTTTCCCATCCATAGAGGCAAGCTGGTATGCTCCGTTAGAGAAGACTTTGTTCACTACGAATGGGCCTTCCCATTTCGCATCAAATTTGCCTTTGCTCATATGTGTCATGGTCATAGGACGTCTGACAGTAAGGACCAGTTCTCCCTTCTGATATGCTCTGACTTTGACTTTCCGGTTAAAAGCTTTGGAGATTCGGGCTTGATACAGCTCGATATTTTGTTGAACATACAATCGTTTTTCATCTAGAGCTTCCAACTCTTGAAGTCGAAGACGATCATTGTTTTCTGTTGTCAGTTCATTGGAGATTGCAATTCTCAGAGAAGGAATCTCGATCTCAAGGGGAAGAACAGCTTCACACCCATATACTAAAGAGAAAGGTGTACATCCAGTCGCATTGCGAACTGTGGTGCGGTAGGCCCAAAAACATTCACCAAGCTTCTTGCTCCAGTTGCGTTTGTTGGAAGAAACGAACTTTTTCAAGAGTTTGATGATTGTTTTATTGAAAGCTTCTGTCAATCCATTGGCTGCTGGATTATATGCTGTAGAAGCTAAATTATTAATCCGATGATTATCGTAGAATCGAGTAAATTTCTGACTGACGAACTGCGGTCCGTTATCATGGATAATACGCAGAGGAACACCAAATCAATAGATAACATGATGTTTGACGAAGTTGATAACATTAGAAGTTTTAACTTCAGATAACGGGATTGCTTCAGCCCATTTGGAAAAGTAATCGGTTATTGCTAGAATAAACCGATGTCCTCTTGATGATGGTGGGTTGATGGGACCAATGACGTCCATGCCCCAAGCTTCAAAGGGCCATGATGCTACTGTTGGATGTAAGAACTCTGACGGTTGATGAATAAAGTCTGCATGAATTTGACAGGCTTTACATTTCCGAGCATATTGAATAGCGTCAGCCACCATCGTGGGCCAATAATAACCCATACGTCGGATACGATCTTGAAGTTTAGGACCTGGTTGATGAGCTCCGCAAACACCATCATGTGCTTCACGAATTATCTGTTGTGTTTCTTCACCGGCAATGCATCGGAGGAGAAGACCGTCATAAGACCGACGAATAGAATCTGAGAGATCGACATCGAATAGACGCTGCTTCACTCGGATTATCAGGAAGTATATCATACAAAATAAAGTCTAGAAACGGGCGTCTCCAGTCTTCAATTATGGCTTCTGTTTCATTAGAAAAGACATATTCCATAGTAGAATCGAAAGAAGACGAGGATATTTTGTCAAACTTTAATCCAGCATCAAGGTTGAAAGAATCTTTGTCTGGTTTATATAGAAAAGCCAAAGCCAAATTATTCTCAACACAGAATAGTTCTCGGTTATAAACCACTATCACTTGCTGACGTCTGATTGGAATAGCTAATACAGCAGCAAGATTAGCTAAAGCATCAGCTTCTGCATTATAGGCTCGTCGAACATGTTCAATAAAGAAGTCTTCAAAAGATGAGGCTATAGAGAGTGCTGTTCGATGATAAGGTATCAAATCCTGATGACGAACTTCATACGTTCCTCTGATCTGATTGACCATAAGCTTGGAGTCTCCATAAACTTCCAAATATTAAATATCTAGATGTTTAGCAAGTTGAAGACCAATGAGTAATGTATTGTATTCGGCTACATTGTTTGAACATGATTGATCTAGAGAATAAGCCCTCTGAATAGTTAGTCCTTCTGGGGATACAAGAACAATCCCAACTCCAACGACAATATTGCCATTAGGACCTATTCTAGATGCTCCATCAAAGAATAAACGTCAGTTAGAAACTTTTTCAGAAATCAGATTTGAATCCAAGACTTCATCAGGAATCTCATCATATAATATAGAATCTTCTGGAATTGCATGAGCAGCCAGAAAATCAGCAAGAGCCTGTCCTTTAACTGACTTTTGAGGAATATAATGCATATCGTATTGAGCTAACAAGATTCCCCAATTAGCTAGTCTGGAGTTGAGAACACCAGGTTTCTTCATCATAATCCTGAGAGGATTCACTCTGGAAATGACATGAATCGTTTGATCGATAATATAATGTCGCGTTTTCTGAACAGCAAACATTAATGCTAAGCATTCTTTCTCGATTGGAGAATAACGCGGTTCAGCACCCGTCATTGTGCGACTGAGATAATAAATAGCCTGTTCATGGCCATCTTTATTTTTCTGGGCAAGTAATGCACCAAGAGAATGATCCATGGCTCGAACATATAGAAGGAATGGTATCCCCGAGACGGGAAGTACCAAAATTGGAGGGTTCATGAGATACTGTTTAATATCGTCAAATGCTTTTTGACATTCTTCGTTCCAGACGAAAGATACACCTTTCTTCAGAAGTTTGTTGAATGGCCTGCAGCGTCTTGATAAGTTGAAAATAAATCTCCTGATATAAGCAATTCTTCCTTGAAATCCTCGTAGCTCTTTTAAGGTGCGTGGAGGACGCATCTCTTGAATGGCTTTGATCTTCCCGGGATCCACGTGAATACCTTTAGCGGTAATGACGAAGCCGAGAAATTTACCACTAGAGACGCCCAGGAAGGACTTAGTAGGGTTCATTTTAAGTTGATGCTGACGCATTAAATCAAAGATAGTCTTCAAATCTTGGATATGATCCTCCTTTCGTCGACTTTTGACTGTAATATCATCAACATAGCATTCGACTATTTTTCGAAGATGTTCGCAAAATATAGTGCTCATTGCTCGCTGATATGTTGCTCCTGCATTCTTGAGACCAAACGGCATCACTGTATAACAATATGTACCGATCGGCGTTCTGAAGGAAGTGTGTTTTTCATCATCTGGAAACATTTTGATCTGGTTGTATCTCGAATACCCATCCATAAATGACATTCGTTCGAAACCACATGTATTATCGATCATGACATCAGTAATTGGAAGAGGAAACTCGTCTTTAGGACAAGCCGCATTGAGATCGCGAAAGTCTATACAGACCCGAATCTTGCCAGTCTTTTTAAGGACAGGAACGATGTTAGCCACCCATTCAGGATGTTGTTCCTCTCGAATAAATCCAGAAGTCATAAGCTTGTTGACTTCAGCTTCAATTGCATCCATAATGTCTGGACGAAATTGTCGCTATTGTTGTTTGACCGGTTTAGCATTTGGCATGATATTGAGTTTGTGCATTGCAATCTTCCGATCTAGTCCTGGCATATCTTTGTAACTCCAGGCAAAGACATCGATATAATCACGAATAAGCTTGATCATGTCTTGCTTATCTGTTTCTGAAAGACTTTCACTGATGAATATTGGTTTAGGAGAACCTTCCTCACCAACATCAATTTGGATCAGTTTATCTTCGGTAGGAGGTTCTCTCTGCCCGAACCTGAATTCCCATTGATTATCTAATCTTTGAGCCCATTGTTCCGATTCGGGTGATATTTCAAAATCATCCTCATCTTCATCATTTTCCTGCGGGCCATCAACAGAGACCATATTGATGGACAAAATAGAACGATGAAGATCGCCAATACTCGTGTCAGAATACCAAGAGAGAGAATCAGAAGACTCAGATCGTTCGTCTTCATCGGACTTTGAATCTTCATGGACTATGTTGATAAAGGAAGTAGGAGCAATGTAACCTAAACCACATTTTGTCCTTCCGTATTTTAATGGAGGAATTCGAACAGGCATTCTTCTTCCTTTTCCATTATTGAGACTGGTTCTAAAGTCATAACCCATATTCTTGATGATATTTTTGGATTGTTGACTGTAGCGACGCAGTTGTAACCTTCCAGTATCATCGTTTATGTCATCTTCTTCCAAGTTAGGAGGATTCTGGGGTCCTTTATAAAAGAAGATTGGATTTTCTCCCTTTTTTCTAGCAGGGACCACGAAGTATGATTTTTGTATGGATTCCAATGATACGTCTGTATGAAGAGTTTGAACAACCCCTATAGTTAGTGACTCTAAGTTATCTAGCAATTGTAAATAACTTTGTACATGATTACAGACATCAATATACTGCAAAGGAGATGCTTCATTAATATTAAATACTGTATTTACAACAGAAGGCTGAGCCTTATCAGACTTAGTCAAATTAATGACAAAAGGGAGAGAGGAAGAGCAATCAGAAGTTTTGTTTCGATTAAGATCGATAACAAAAGGCTCAGAAGAGGTGAGCTCCCTTGAAGAAGATCGTGGATAAGTAGTACGTCCACTGACTGGAATGACTAGAGTATCTGATCTAGCCTGAGAAGGTGGAGGGGGAGTAGTACGTCCACTGACAGGAATTATCAATAAGCCTTGTGGAGCTTGGAAAGACGGTACAGTAGTACGTCCACTGACAGGAATTATCAGTGAATCTTGTGAAGCCTGAGCAGGTGATGAAGTAATACGTCTACTAACAGAAATTATCAGTGAGCCTTCTTCAGATGATTTAACAGACTGCGGAGGAGTGATACGCCCTTTTACATGAATAACAAAAGTGCCAACTTTTGCTATCTCATCATCATTATCCATAGCTTGCAAGACTTTTGAGTATTCATCTTTGTACATGCGAGCGTCATTGAAATAAGCTTCAACTCCTTTGAATGGATAGAGATCCGTAACTTCCTTTTGAACTTCTCCGTTATCATCAACATATTTGAAACACTGATGAAGGGTCGAAGGAACGACATTATGTTCATGCAAGAATGGTCTCCCCAACAGAGCATTGTATGAGCAACCATGATTGTCGATGATGTAAAAAGTAACTTTAGTGCAAAGATCGCCTATTTGAAATTTGAGGCGAATCTTGCCCAAAGGCTCACTTTTTCCTTGATTAAATCCCAAGATGGTAGTGATAGTGCTGGAAAGGCTATGTACAGGTATCTTCAGTGCGTCTAGCATAGCTTTTGGCATAATACTAAGAGCAGATCCTGGATCAATCAGGAGACGATCAACCTTCATAGAATCAATATATCCTGTATGATATAAAGGACGGTCATGTCGATTATCCTCTAGCAGCATATCGTCCTGCGTAAAGGTAATGTTTGGAATAAATTCCAATACATTATGGCAATGAGAAACAGGTTCTGTTTCCAATTTCTTGAGAAGAGTTAAGCAGGTTTCTGCTTGCAGCAGTACTTCACTTAAAGTTTTTCGAGTCTCTTTAGAGAGGCGTAAGAGCTCGAAGATTGATAATTTAGCTGGGGTATTGGCTAGTTGAGCCAATATATCAAAATTATAAGGCTTTTCAAGTCCTGTAGGAGATGACTTCTTCAATGGTTTGTCGAAGCGGACTTGTTGTTTGCCTTTGTCAGCTGCTGTTGGTTTAGAAGGAACTGTCTCAACAGGAACATTTAAAGGCTCTTCAGTAGAGACTGGAGTTGAAGCTGTAACCGGAGGGACTTCAGAAGTTTCTTCAGGAACTTCAGCATAATCTTTCAGATATACTTTTCCTGACCGAGTTCCAGCATGAACTTCAACTTCAGATTCTGGTTCAAGGTCTATGGAAACCATGCTGCAATTCTTTATTTTGCTCTTGGTTCTTTTATGTTTAATGAGAGCTTCATTCCAGAAACCAAGGCCAACACGAGATTGATTATGTCTCATAGTGATGGCTAAAGGTGCTCGGAGTCCCTTGCCTGAGTTCAAACCTGGAGCAGTGGCTAGATCATAACCCATCTTTGCCATCAATTCACGAGATTGTGAACTGTATAAATGAAAAGCAGGTTTGTACCTATCTTTAAATTGAGGTACAGATTTTATCTCCGTAGGAAGTGAATTTCCTGCTGAGATGAAAGTAGAGGTTAGATAAAAATCGGGTGTAAAACTAGAAGTCACATTGCATGACTTAGTCTTCCCGAGCTTCTTTTTAGATGAGAAAGTCTTCCGAGGAGAAGAGGAAGACGTTTCAAACTCCGTCATTAAATCCGGGTGAATCCACATGATCTCTCCCTTCTTAGTTGTGACAGGAACAAGTCCGTCATTCTGTGCTGGTGGGATGTTTATAACTTCGAGAGTTGCTTTGGGGATAGGAACAATCCCACTTTCCACCATTAAGGGAGGGAAGTCACCGAACTGCATTGAAATTACATTTGTTGTGACTGTTTTGTCTTTGGGTGTTAATATCACAGCTCCTGATTTAATCATCTCTTGAATCTTCCCTTTTAATACATAGCAAGACCGGATTGTATGACCCAGCATTCTATGATATGGAGAGTATTTTGGATGATCTGTCTTATTGGCTTCATCAGGCTTTTTAATTTCTGGCAATTGAATCTTATTACCTTTGAGTAAGCATTCAAAGATACCCTGAACATCATCATCGTTGAAAGAATATTCTTCCTTCGGCCGAGGATATCTCTGTTGTTGATTTGTTGGAGCTGGAGTAGCTTGGGTAGTCTTTACCTCTTGACTACTGTTTTGGAGATTGACTTGAAGAGCTTCTTTTCCTTTGCGATTGTTGGGTCGAGTGCTATTGCTAGCGCTCTGATTTGATTCCTTAGGAGCCATTTGTACCCCCAGACCCTTGAAGGTCTCAGCACTGACTTCAGCAGCCTTGGCACTGACAATGAAAGAAGGCCAATCTTGGAACTGAGTGGACCCTGTCCACATGCTGATAATTGGTAAAAGATTCGACTTGCAAGTGTCGATGGTAACAGCATCGGTAGTTCCGAGAGGCATTTTGAGGGCTTCTCTTCTGAATCTTTCAATAAAGTCCTCAGTGGTTTCATTATTTTTCTGTTTAATTCTTATGAGGGCTGACATGGTCATGTCGTTGAGCCCTTCATAGAATCGTTCAAGAAACATTTGCTTGAAACCAGCAAATGAGGTAATGCACCCATCAGGGAGACTTCTATACCATTCATAAGCCGTTCTTTTGAGACATCCAATGAACACCCGAGTAAGGAGGGCGTCACTTGGTTGCAGTTGATCAGTCATTACTTTAAAATGATTAATGAACTGACTTGGGGAGGTTGTCCCATCGTAGAAAGAGATGGTCGGAGGTTTGTATTTTGGTGGATACGATACCTGCTTCCATTCTATCGGGTAAGGTTGCTTGATACCTAACCTTTGCAAACCATCCTTCTGTTTGAATGCCTCGAATTGTGTTCGAAGATTCTTTAACTCTTCAGAAACAATTCCAGAAGACTGGGGAGTTGTAACTTGTTGAGTGTGATTAGGAGGAGGGACTGCAGCATATGTACCACCCCCAGCTCCAGACTGACTTGGAGTGGGTTGTTCAGGAACATTAGATTGTACCCCCGGAATAGTAGAGGGTTCCGGGTTTGGAACAACAGGAGTATTTAATATAACTGGAGGAGCTGTCTGTTGGACTTGCTGAGTTTGATGCTGAGCTTGCATAAGAGTGTGCATAGCATTCAACGTATCTGCCATAGCTCTCAACTGTTGTTCTAAGGAAGAAATCCTTTGTTCGTGAGCTTCGGTGCTAGTTGAAGGTTCATGATCGCCCTCTGCCATGTAAGTGGTAATCATTCGAGGAATAGATGATGAAATAGTCTGTTCTGAATCATCACTGTGTGAATCAGTATCTTTTCCAGGGCTTTTTACGGGAGTCAATACTGGAAAATTGGACTCTCCAAGGAAGTCTTCTGTGATCTCCGGATTACCACTTGGATGAGAAGAAGAAGAGGCTCTGGTCAAGGCTCCGGTCCTGGATCGGGTGCCGAGATAAACACCATCTTCAGAGTCTGATATAGCATCAGACCGTATGCTACCCCCAATATTTCTGGAGGTCATGTTGACAGAAGCATAAAGAGGTTCATCTTCATCCAACATTGGTTCATACTGAATCCGTTCGAAAACAGATTGTCCTTTTGGTGAACAACAACATTGAATTACAACTCGAGGTTGGAAGTTGCAACCATGCTTTTCATGGCAAATATGAGCAATATCATAGCCTGATGGAGTGTCAATTCTCTGTTTATTTTGCAAATATTCCCGGAGATCTGTAGGAACAGATTGGGAAGTATTTGAAGATAGTTTCTGTGTAGAAACTTGTCTTTTGTTCTTCTGTCTTCTTGGTTCCTGAGTGTATAAAGACTGATTAATTTGAGCCACATAGTTCTTGGCATATTCTGCATCAGGATCTAATATACTTGTCTCAGTGGAACCGAGCCGATTCTGATTAAGCTTGTTACGAAGATCCGTAGGAGATTTGACTTTGATATCAGTCTCGGATACTTGTAATTTGCCTTTCTCAGACCGAGAAATTTTGAGAGAAGGAAGATGAGTATTATTCCGACTAGGAGTCGGTAATAATCCATCTTTGGAGGAATTAGCCAAAAGGCGTTTTCTATTGTTTGATCTAGTAAGAGTACTAGTCAAATTAACTCCAGAGGTAAAGACCTTAGGAGTAGAGGAGTTGACTAAAGAGTCTTTCTCCTTGGTTGGCACAAGATGTGCAAGTTGAGGGGGAATCATTTGTATGTTCTGTGGAAGAGAACCCCCAGCCTGATTTTGAGAAACAGTCAAAGGACTGTATTTGTTAGCATACGCTGACTTCAGTTTGGACTTCTGGTCATACGCTACCTTTTTATTAGCATACGCTGGCTTTGGCTTAGCGTACGCTGCCTGATGTTGGCTTTTGTACGCTGCCTTTGCCGTACGCTGCCCTTTGAATGCCATACGCTCAGAGTCATCAATGGCTAAAGAGCCGACTGCTGTCGTAAGAATAGAGGGAGAAGGGACCTTGACATGTCCAGAGATGGTTTTTTTTGTACACGCTGACTTGGTTAAAGAACCAACTTTGTCAGTGTGACTAGGAGAAGCCACTGTTGCCGTGTTCCGAGAAGTTGAATTGTGCTTCATGGAAGTTGAAGACGTGTTCTTGTCAGCATGAGAAGTGACAGAAGCGTCTCGGACTGCTACAGAAGACTTAGGGACATAGACGGAGCGTCCCTTCTTCTTGGCAGCAGGAAGAGCGGAGGAAGCAGTGCGGCCCTCCTTCGCCTTGAGCATTTCTTCATAAGTCGATTGGTCGAATTGTACAACCATCGTCTTCTTCGTCAAGCCAATCGACGAAGTATCGCATTGAGTTGTTGCTATCTCGTTGAAGGAGACAGCTTTCCCCAGCAGAGTCGCCAATTTGTTTTCCATAAATAAATTCACTTTATTTATTTTGTATCTGAGAAAATTACAACTGTAGGAATCTAATCTAGAAGACGATTACTTTATCCCTTGGACGATGCGATGAAGAAAACTCGAACTTTGAAGAACTTGGACAGCAACTGGGCAATCTCTCTGTTCTCTCTGAAATTGACTGTAGTCTCTGATGAAGATGAAGAAACTCTTTTTTATAGAGTTCAGGATAACTGTCCTTAAGCATACGCTCAGGTAGTTACTTGACGTGTGCATAACAGCAGGGACGCGTGGCTAATTCTGATGGAGACACATTAGCGTGCGGTTGAAAGTAGTGGAGCATGTTCAGGAGAGATTGATGGCCTGGATGCTACGTTGCATAACTTCTAAAGAAGTGGATAACTGGTACAGGACACGTGAGAACGTGTGTTGACTGTAATCCTGGATATGGTTGCTGTAATACGCTGCCTCGTTGAAGGAGATTTATACGCTGACTTGGATGATGTAGAAAAAATAAAGCTGATACGCTTACTGGAGAAGAAAGGAGTCATACGCTCACTTAATGAGGAAGGAGTCGTATGGACTTCATACGCTCACTGAAGAAGGAAGGAGTCGTATAGACTTCATACGCTCACTGAAGAAGGAAGGAATCGTATAGACTTCATACGCTCACTGAAGAAATGGCCACGTGGCCATCATCAATCTTCTCTGATACGCCATATCTTCAAATAACTGTCGAAAGATTTTCTCGAGCGTCGTGACTGCAGATATGACGGCTGACAGACTGTCAAAACTGACAGTAATGATGGCTTTGCATTAATGATCTGCTGAGCTGTCCTCGTAAAAGACAAAACCAACTCTTCGAATACATATACGACGGTTGCTCTTTTCATGACAACTATCTTTGCACGAAAAGACGAGACGTCAGATTCATTCTTCATTTAATATATGTTGTGCTGTCATCCCAGAAAATAATAAAATATTCACTGAGCGTATGGCTTTTGATAAGCGTATGGCCTTGAGCGTATGACAGCATGTCATAATTTTCTACATCCTACAATACCTTGCATTACCCACATGCTTGCATTTCATCCATTCATTCATGTATTGCATTGCATTCATTCATTCATTTATTCATTCATTCATGCACCTATACATACATATTTGAATATATTATATACTTTCATACATTATATCATTTATGCATACTCTATATTATATTACATTCTCTTAACACACACACACATATATATATATACACATGCATACATACATATTTGTACATACAAGGATACACAAAATGCATATGTCGTATAGTAATCTTCTACTTAAAATCAATACTGTACAAATTAACCATTCATTAAATTCTAGGATTAAAGTATGTTATAGATCTTTATGTTAGCTTTCCGAAACTTTAAACGGATCACATTTTCGTGTCAGGAAGCTCCCGAAATCGCAAAAATACCGAAACGTGTTCGTCTTTCGTACAGCTGACACTCAAATAATTTTACAGAAAGTTTTAGAAAGAATTTGGCTTATTAAAATATATATTTGGAAAGCTAACTTCGATACGGTTCTTTTAAAAAAAATGGGAGATAAATCAGATTTTTAAGCTAAAAGTTATGACATTTCTAAGTTGCTATTGCTACTAAAAATGTGGATAAATATTATGACGAATTTAGGTAGTTTGAGACAAAAGAAACACAAGTATATAGCATAATATATCAAGAACTCACTCTCTACACTAATATATATATATGAGACACTATAGAACACATCTCCAATACAAAAATATGAGATTAAACATGTAATAATTCATTCATACATAACAACAACACATAGTGTGTCCAAATTTGGGGTTTTCCTACATGGACACAACCACAACACAAAGGACACTCCTATGACCTCCAAATGGACACGAAATGGACACAAATGGAGATACAACCATGGGGGTCATTCCTATGGGTTCAAAATATTTCTATATGCATGTAGGGATGGATTAGAGGAGAGATTATACCTTCCGGAAGAGAGATTCAAAGGAAAATCCTTCCGACACGACATCGACACGTAGAGATTCTAAAAGGACACGAACGAGCTTCGAATCCTCCCAAACTTGGCTAGCACCCTCTAACCATGGAGTAGAGGATAAATGAAGAAGATTTGGTAGAAGAATAGGTTGATTTGGAGATGAAATCAATGGAGGTTCATCTCTAAATTAATTTGGGGAAGAACAAGAGAGAGAAAGTGGATGAAAACAAATGAATGAAGGAGTGACTCACTCCTTATCCCCCCCCATAGATGGCTGCCCAAAAAGGGTGAGATGTCCCCTATTTGAATGTCCAAAATGCCTTCCACTAATCTATTTGATTTAAATTTGGAATGGGTTAAAGGTTGAGGTCAATTAGCCTAGTTTTAAGTCTCTAATTAAACTAAAGCTATCCATAAATAATTAGTCTAACTATTAACTAAAATTAATATCATGTGGACTAAAATTAATATCATGTGGGCCATGCCTAACTAGTGTGTGGGTCCCACTAGTGTCAAACTACCCTCCGAGTCCCCGTTTTAAGTCGGATTGAGTTGAAATTCGAACCCGACTCAAATAACCCCAAAACAATATCATAAATAATAAAATAAATTTCAACCCCAAAATAATATCATAAATACTAAAAATAAATTTTAAAAATATTCAAAAATATAAAATGACAAAATACCCTTGTTTCTGAAAACTGGGGGTGGCCGTATAAGTGTTCTTCTGAGATTAAACCGCATAAGGCTTCATTGGAGCCGCATGAGGCTCTGTTAAGTTGGAGCCGCATAAGCTTAATATCTTATCATTTCTTTTGTTCATCTTTTTTAATTTATCTCTTTCTGTCTTCTTCTAAGTGAATTTGCCAGTTATTGCCGCTGGGGAACCCTTGGTGGGTCGTGCCCAATCTGCTCTGGGCTATAGATATGACCATATAGTTCGGCGTGTGGCGGACCAATTTCCTAGTGACGAGCCTCCGACGAGATTGAAGGCCATCAAGAACCAGCCTTTTTATTTTCTCAATGCTATGATGACCTCGGAGAAATTCGAAGGGGAGTACCTGAAGCCTGCGTTTTTCTTTGGAGACGCCTTGACTGTGAAGAACAGTCAAGTTCTAGAGGTGTCAGAGAACTGGAGTTTTTTTTCTAACGGGATGGCGATCCGCATCCCCCAAATGGAGCATCACTTTCCATTATCTTGGTTCAATATGCTCCCATTGGACCGGAAGATGGAAGAATCTTTAACTCCTACCCGGAGTGGGATGTTCGTGGAAGACATCCATTATAACAACAATCTGAAATCGGTGTGTGCGGGCAAGGTGCATATCAGCTGTTCTGTAATAGGGTTGGCCCCGGGTACGTTCTTGAATGTGCCGGGTCCCAATTTCATATTTTCTACATCCGACACTTTTATGAACCAACTTGCTCGGAAGGGCTCTTATCCCATTGGTCGGTTGACGCTTCCCAGCTGGATACATCCGATTCCCTCGTGGACCAATCTGTCTACGTAGATTTTGCAAAAGTATGAGGCCTTTTTGTGCGAGATTGGTCTTTACCATGCTATTCGGGACACCAGCCATGGCTTGCCTATAAACAAGAGATTGTTTATGTCTCTGCTGGAGATGTATAATCGCCGTACGGGGACCTTCTATACGCCCGTAGGGGAAATGGGGGTTGCGCTCCACGAAATGCATGCGATCTCCAAGCTTCCTTGGGGGAACGAAGCTTTTGAGGCGTATACTCCCATGAACGAGGAGTTTGAAGATTTGGAAAGACAGTATCCAGGCTTCATATCCCTTTACCAAGAGATATTGTGCCACTATAGCACATGTCATCAGATAGCCAAAAAGAAAAGCAGCTCGGAAGGGCATGCTCCCCACACCAAGGATTGGGTGCGCTATCTCTTCCCGACAGATGCCTCTGATCAAATTACTTCCCGACGTCCTCGGTCCCTAGAGACGGTCAAAACCTTAGTGTCGTCAGCTAAGAGGACGACCACTACTAATGATACATTCGGGAGTAGGACCGACTCTTTTGGCTATTTTATCAAAATACTCAAGAATTGTCGGAGAAGGCGCTCTTGGCGGGATTCTTAATGATATGGCTGCGAAACTGTGTAGTCTCGGGCGGAGCAGGTTCCATCGAGAGGATCAGTCACAATTTTATCCTTCCGGCTGTGAAGCTAGTTTTGCGGGTCCGGCTAGCTCTCCTCCCGGCCATAGTGTGCAGCATACACCGCGGCCTTCGTACTTTCACATCCAAGGTTATTGCTCGCGATGTGACGAAAGATTTTGAATGGACCGAGCTGCCTTACCATTATTTGATGGGGTGGTTGTTGATGCATTATCCATCTTTGATGAGACCGGGCTCTGAAGACGACGTAACCGATGACGACACTTTTATCTTCCGCTATCGTAATGAGTCTTGGAAGTTTGAGACCATGCGTGCTTGCCGGATGGCACTGGCGAGGGCAGACATGTACAACATCTTCGTATATGTCCCTCGTTTTTCTGATGAGTAAGTAGCGACTGTCCATCTTGACGGTATTGGCCCTCCTCAACTTCTGGACGGCCAGATGCTTCTGTGGCTGCGAAATATCCGCCCCGCTCATCTGGTGTACCGCAATCGTAATACTGTCTTTCTGGAACCCTATCTGCCTAGCAGGTTCGCCCGACAATTTGGGTATAGTCAGCTTTTTCTAGACAGCCCCAGCTCTTGTTTTGGCTTTGAAGGTAGTCTTCTAGACGGTATCCGGGCCTGGCATTACTATGACACATTCCACACCCGTGCCATTTTCTCAGTTTCCGCTATCAAGGCGTCAGTAGATATCTTGTATATGGCAGCTTTGTACCACATCATGGCGAACAAGCCCTCTGTCGATTTTAACCCATATACCAGTTTCATCGTTGGTACCGGCCTGGATGAGGTCCCAGGGGGCCAAGACAAGGAAGAGGAAGAACAGAGTCGAGGTGCCGGATTCGGATCCTGATGCTGCAGATGACGAAGACGACGAACCTGACGGAGATGACCTTTCCCTTCCGGCGGCAGATGTAGGAACAGATCAGCCACCTGTTTTGCCAGATGAGATAGTGGTTGATCAGTCATCCGTTGCACCCGGTCTTGCACGAAAGCGTAGCAGGCGACTTTCTCCTGTAGGTGGCATTCCTCGCTCCCGGAAACTGGCTGTAACAAGACACCGCGGGCTAACTATAACGGAAAGAGGCGAAGAAATCGACGCTGCCTCAAAGATAAATGAGTTACTATCGGTCCTTCCTTTCTTTTAGTTTTGACTTTAATCACCTTCCTTTCCTCTTGTAGGCGTCAGAAGAAGTGGACTCTCGAGTGGCCGAGATCGTGACTTGTGATGACGGGGGCTTCGGTGAGCCTCTTCCTGAAATTGATGAATTTCGTCCAGATGATGCTGATCAGGTTGTCTCTCTCTCTGAGGTGGCCGGGTCAGGGAAGCTGGCCAGATTTAATTTAAAGATTGCGGGTGAGAGGACCCTGCCAGCTGCGAACGAGCTGCAGCCTCAATGCTCCTCTCTCGGTAAGATAAGCCGAATCTTAACTTGCGAGGAGGCCTATCTGCTCTATGATCACATCCTTCGGGTCACATCGATTGATCATTGTCGTGGACATGCAGGTCCTGCCCCTCCCGTGCTGAGGACGGACCTTGTTGAGACAAGCTCTGTCGAAGGGGCACTGGCGGAGAGGGACGTACCTCCTCCCCCTCCGGCTTATCTTGATGATTCTCTTGCGGGCTCGAGTTCGGCTAGTCTGGTGACGGGACAATCGGGGCAGGGGACAATGGTCCTCGTGTCTTCCTCTGCTAGGGCGGCCCAGAGAGTCGACATTTCCGCCCTGCCAAGCGTCCAGGCTTTTCGGGTGGCAGAGGAAGAGTTGGCCGCTATCCGTGCATCGTTTTATTCAGAAATTGCCCCCCTGGTGGCCAGTTCTAGCACCACTCCTGTGATGCTGCCGGCCACGCTTCCTCTGACGCCGTCCTCGACAGAGGTCCTGGACGAATCTTTACAGGACGTTGTCGATAGCTTTCATCGTCACCTAAAAATGGTGATAGAAGCTGCCATGGACAGAGGGACCTCTTTCGTCTTAGCCCGACAATGCGCCCAGGGTCAAATTGATATCCTTAAGGCCCTTCCTAGTGGGACAGGGGTGGCTGCACTTCTGGAATCGAAATTGCTGGAGACTGATCAACTGGTGGCCCGGCTTCAGGTGTTGCGGCAGGTTGACCTGTCTGCTGCTATTGATCAGGAGCGCGGCTCCCTCGCAGCTGCTATAGAGAAGGCGAAGGCTGCTTAGGATAAAACTAGGCCAGCTATACTGAAGGATCTTCGCACCTTGTCTGACCGATACGATCAATTGAGCCGTGAGTGAAGATGTTACGGCTCGGGAAGCAACTGCCTCTCGTAGGATTACTGATACGCAGGAACAAATCCTTGAGCTTCAGAAGAAGTTAACTTTCTTTGAGTCTGAGCTCGAGGCAGCCCGAATCGACAGAGGGCTGATTGTCCAGGAAGCCGATAATGTCAATAAAGCTTCGGCTGACTTGGAAGCGGCTCTGAGGAAGTTGGATGACGACTGTCGGACACTCATGGACCTGGATAATGGGGATCAGTTATCTCAGGAGGCTGAGCGCCGAGCTAAGCAGAGGCTCGAGGGGGGTACTGCCTTGGTGAGAAACCGGCTCCTGGAGTTGTATAATGCTGAGCTATAGTCGGTCTTTTCTTCTTGTTTGGTTCCTGTTTTCTTTTTCTTTTCTTTTTTGAGAGGGACGTGGTCCCAAAAGATGTGATGCTTTTTTCTTCTTTCAAATAAAGAGTACTTTCCATTCTACCCTTTATTTGCATTGCTTGTTGTACTTGTGATATTGTGGTGATGTTTGTCCCGCATGGGGGACTTGTTTGTGGACCTGTTACCCATAACATACCTTTGTTTTAGGTACAGGTAACAAGTTTGACTAGGGATACTTAGAACAGTTCCATGGCAAGGTGGTCGTAGACGTTCCCAGTATCGGGATATAGAATGCCATGGAGCAGCTGGGCTCCCGGGGCATGATGAGGAATAGTGGGCCTGTACTAAAAGACTTAGCAAAGGACATTTGTGGGCCTATTATCCTTGGCGTACCATGACTTAGGATACGGATAATAGGATGAAGGGGAACCAACATACTTACTCAGAGGTTATAAGGACATGGCAAGTACGAAGGTTTTGCCGTGGAGTCTTCCTACTCAGAGGTAATAAGGACATGGCAGGAGTGGACCCAACGGATGATATTTGTGGTCAATAGAGGACTTTTGTGGTCAACAGAGAACATTCGTGGACAACAGAGGACATTTGTGGGCCTCTTACCCTTGGCGTATCCTGGTTTAGGGTACGGATAATAAGACGAGAGAGGACCAACATACTTATTCAGAGGTAATGAGGACATGGTAAGTACGGAGGTTTTACCGTGGAGTCTTCCTACTCAGAGGTAATGAGGACATGGCAGGAGTGGACTCAGTGGATGATATTTGTGGACCTATTATCCTTGGCGTACTCCGGTTGTGGGTACAGATAATAAGTCGAAAGGGAATCATTATACTTACTCAGAGGTAATGAGGACATGGCAAGCATGAAGGTTTCTTCGACGGAGCCTTCCCATTCAGAGGTAATGAGGACATGGCAGGAGTGGGCTCAATGAAGGAGGGTACATAGAACGACTCAGAGGTAATGAGGGCATGGAAGTTCTATGTAAAGGGGTGATTTATTTTTGGCAGAAGTGAAACGACTCAGAGGTAATGAGGACATGGCCGTTTTGGAAATTTGTGGATCGGTTACCCTTTTTGTGCACTGGGAGTACGGGTAGTGGATCATGAGGGAGGATCTCTTCCAGGCAGAAAGTTTAGGGGTATGATCATACATGACTTGCTATCTGAGAGAGTGACCGAGATGTGAGTTCAGAGGCACCAGCGGGTACATGACTCGATAATCTGGAATGTTGAGATGTGTGAGTTCTGCGGTAGCAGCGGGTACATGACTCGATAATCTGGAAAGTTGAGATGTGTGAGTTCAGCGACACCAGCGGATACATGACTAGATAATCTGGAATGTTGAAATACGAGTTCAGCGGCACCAGCGGGCACATGACTCGGTAATCTGGAATGTTGAGATGGAAGCTCAGTGGTACCAGCGGGTACGTGACTTGATAATCTAGAATGTTTATGGATATGAGTTCAGCGGCACCAGCGGGTACATGACTCTATAATTTGGAATATGTCGTTTAGACATAATATTTCTTCAGGAACTTGCCGTTGACGGGCAATATGAACAAGTCTCCGTTTTGCTTGGCGAGGCGGTAAGCACCGTTGGAGAATACAGCCTCGATGATAAATGGACCTTCCCATTTTGGCTGGAACTTGCCGGCGGTCTTGTGAGTCATGACCATCGGCCTCCGGACTGCCAGAACGAGATCGCCCACTTGGAATGTTCTTATTTTGACCTTCTTGTTGAAGGCTCCAGATTTGCATGCTTGGTATAGCTCGATTCTTTGCTGAGCCAGGAGGCGCTTTTCGTCTAAGGCCTCTAACTCTTATAGTCGGCGTCGATAGTTATCATCCGTCGTCAATTGATAAGTGAGGGCGACGCGGAGTGAGGGTATTTGAGTCTCCAATGGGAGAACTGCCTCACTCCCGTACACCAGGGAGAATGGTATATTCCCTGTGGCTGTTCAAACTGTGGTACGGTACGCCCATAAGCATTCACCAAGCTTCTCGTTCCAGTCGCGTTTGTTGGACGATACGAACTTCTTGAGTAACTTGATGATGGTTTTGTTGAATGCTTCTGCTAACCCATTCGCTGCTGGGTTGTATGGCGTCGAAGCAATATTCTGGATGCGGTGCTTGTCGCAGAACCGATAGAAGGCGTGGCTTGCAAACTGCGGCCCATTATCGTGGATGATGTTCCGGGGCAGTCCAAAGCGATAAATGACGTGATGCTTTAAGGAAGCTGATCACGTTTGAAGTCTTTACTTCTGCAAGCGGGACAGCTTCCGCCCATTTGGAGAAGTAGTCTGTGATTGCGAGTATGAAGCGATGTCCTCGGGAGGAAGATGGAGTAATCGGACCGTTGATATCCATTCCCTATGCTTCGAACGGCCAGGACGCCACTGTTGGATGTAGAAATTCGGATGGTTGGTGGATGAAGTCCGCGTGGACTTGGCAGACTTTGCACTTTTTTGTATAGTCTATCGCATCTGCTACCATCGTGGGCCAGTAGTAGCCCATTCGGCGAAGACGATCTTGCAATTTAGGGCCAGGCTGATGGGCCCCGCAAACACCGTCATGAGCTTCTCGTATGGCTTCTTTGGCTTCCGTGTTTGACAGACACCAAAGCAATAATCCATCATAGGATCGCCGATACAGCATTCTTGTCTCGGTATCGTAGAAGAATCTGAGAGAACGTCGTCAGATGGAGTTGGCTTCCTTTGGGTTCTCGGGCAGGATATCATAGACTACGAAGTCGATGAATGGTTGTCTCCAATCTGGGACATCGTCGATTGTCTGAGCGAAATAACTCGCCACGAATTGAACATTGTTCTTGGGGCAGACCAGTTCGTGGCCTAACACATCTACCGATTGATGAGCATGATTTGGCACTGTTGGGGAAGCGGCCAGACCTGCCAAGGCATCGGCTTTGATATTTCGGAGCCTGGGAACGTGCTCAATGAAGAACTCCTCAAACGATGAGATGATGTCGATCGCTATCTGGTGATAGGGGATCATGTCTTCATGGCGGACCTCGTATGAACCTCGGATCTGGTTGACGATTAACTGAGAATCGCCGTATGCTTCAAGATATTCTACTCCCAGCTCTCTTGCAAGTTAGAGGCCAATGACCAAAGCGTTGTACTCGGCCATATTGTTAGAGCAGGGTTCTGTGAGAGAATAAGCGCAGTTAATCACCAATCCGGAAGGAGAAACCAGTACCACCCCGACTCCGACGACGATGTTGCCTTTGGGTCAAGTTCTCGAAGCGCGGTCGAAGAACATTCGCCATATATCATCATGAGAGGTTGCATACGAGTCGGCGACCTCATCTGGGATTTCTTCATATATTCTGGACGACTTCGAACCCGGGACGTAGATCATATGATAAGGGGACAGCAGTATTGCCCATGTAGCGAGGCGAGAGCTGAGTGCCCCTGGTTTAGTCATGAGGACCCTGAGAGGGTTGACTCGTGAGATCACATGTATTGTTTGTCCAGTGACATAGTGCCACGTCTTTTGGATGGCAAACACCAGGGCAAGACATTCCTTCTCCACAGCGGTGTATCGGTGTTCTGGCCCAATCATCATTCGACTGAGGTAATATATGGCTTGCTCATGGCCTGCATCGTTGTTTCGTGCCAGCAGAGCTCCGAGGGAATGCTCCATTGCTCGTACGTAGAGCAGGAATAGTTTTCCAGCAACCGGGGCCACCAGGACTGGAGGGTTCGACAAATATTCTTTGATGCTGTCGAAGGCCCACTGACACTCTTCGTCCCATACGAATGAGATGCCTTTCTTCATGAGGTGGCTGAATGGTCGACATCACCCGGAGAGGTTAGAAATGAACCTCCTGATGTAAGCTAGCCTTCCTTGAAGGCCTCTGAGTTCGCAAAGATTTCTCGGAGGATCCATCTCCATGATTGCCTTTGTCTTCTCAGGGTCTACATGGATACCCTGGGCGGTGATGATGAAGCCCAAGAACTTCCCGCTGGATACGCCTAGGAAGGATTTTGTGGGGTTCATTTTCAAATTGTGTGCTCGCATCAGATCGAATACCGTCCTCAGATCCTGTCACGCCTCAGAACCAGAATACTGGAGAGCGGGGGCAGACATAGCCAGCTACGTATATTGAAATAGAATACATCTCAACTATACGGTCACGGCTGTCTAGATATAAGGGTTTACTACAAGCCAACAGTTTCTTAAGGTCAAGCCTATTGTCTCAATCTCAAGCAAATAATATAATTACAAGATGTATGATCATTAAATATACAATAAAAGGCGTCCCAAATATTATATATCAGCTGATCATGAAGCTAGTCGTACAAAATGTTAAGACTAGCAAGAGTTTAGTCATACATGATCAACCCTAGGATTTGTTAATCATGTTTACAGCCCGTAGACAGACAGTAAGTAAAAGTGCATCGAGCTAACAGGTGCTCGTCGGCTAAACGCCTCAAAAGAATAATTTTTACAATAAAGTGGGCAAAACAAAAAGGAAGCCCACTCTTGGCCCAGGTTCCGTCTAGTTGTCACCATTGGGCTGGAAGCTTGGTAGATTCTCGGGAGCTGCTCCGAAATCTGGCCACACAAAACCAGCTGGGTCAACCCCAGAAAGAGCAAGTGCCACAAGGGGGCCACGAAATAAGAACAAAAGCCAGCATTAACACAAGAAGATATAATATTAAAAACTAAAATTTACGAAAACATATCAGGATGATATACGACGAGATAACCATGGAACTATTTCGATAGCCAGGTTACAACCCGTAAACCAAACAAGGACCGGGATTGTAACCCTTCATCTGAACAGAACTTGGTTTTTCGCCATTTATCGGCAAGATAATAATGCAAGAAATCAAGACAGGAAGCAATCTGGTACTGGATCAAGACATGGCTAAACTGGTTATACCTCATTCAATCAATCACGGCCAAGCAGATACTACGGCTTACTACTTTAACTAACTAGGGTTATCACAGGCCTAATTACTAACAAGATGCAGTGAGATTGTTCCACAGCCACAAGCCTGCAGACCATCCAGGCTACCCAGAACGAAAGATTAGGGTTGAATTCAGGTGGGTACATCGTCCAGGAGACACATGTACCCTTAGGTGACTTAGAGGGTGCAACACTCGACGGTGCGCTGGAAATGTGCCCTACTCGACGGCAGGCTACAGATCACAAGAGCGCCCAGGTAACGGGATTGCCTGTAGCTGTGTCATCTCTTCATGACTACTGAGTTATTCTAGTTATTTAACCTTAATCCATTTTAGTAGGTACTCCTGACCGTGGTACTCAGGAGTCCCATCCTAGGCATGATGCAAGACAGGACAAGTGGATTTAACAAGCAAGCAAGAAAGAACCACCCACGGTGTCAAGATAGGTCAAGTAACAGCATTAAAATAAATCATGTCAGGGTACTTGTCAGGAGTACGCCACGACGGGCCACTATCATGTCAGGTCGGTCATGTCAGGAGTGCACCACTACGGGTCACTGCCGTGTTATGCTAGTTCTTGTCATATCGTGCCATGTACAATAGTCATTCCAAACACATTAAGTCTAATAAAATATCAATATATAGGGCTATAGAAAAGCCAAGCTAAAAGAAATAAAACCAAAACTCCAAGAGCCAATAGATTAAGCAAGGGGTCAGGGGAGCAGCGTACGAAAAAGTCACGCACGCTGAGAGAGTAGCGTAGGTGAAAGTCACGCACGCTACTGGGAGCAGGGTACGTGAAAGTCACGCACGCTGAGGGAAGCAGCATACGTGAAAGTCACGCACGCTACAGGGAAGCAGCGGCGTAAAAAGTCACGCACGCTACAGGGAGCAGCTGCGTGAAAAGTCACACACGCTCAAGGAAGCAGCTGCGTGAAAAGTCACGCACGCTACAGGGAAGCAGCTGCATGAAAAGTCACGCACGCTACAGGAGCTGCTGCGTGAAAAGTCACGCACGCTCAAGGGAGCTGCTGCGTGAAAAGTCACGCATGCTCAAGGGAGCTGCGTACGCGTAAAAACACGCACGCAGGGTCTGGGTCTTCTTCTCCATGGCTGAGAAGAAGCTCCAATAGCTCCAAAACTTCAAAACCTCATAACTTGGCCATCCGAACTCCAAATCCAGATTTCCAAAGTTCCAACTTGGGTGAAACTGAAAGCTCTTCCACATGGAAACATCAGAACTCAAGGAAAACCAACCAAAGTGGATCAAAACATGTAAAATCCAAAAATAGCAATAACTTAGATCTATAACAATGGAGGCTCCAAATCATAAAAACCCAAGAACTAATGTTGATCTCCATGTCCTAAACTAGCAAATAGACAAAGAAAAGAGGGTCCTCATGTAGTGGCAAGATGCACTTGCCTAGGGGTTGGGGAGTTGTGTGGAGGAAGAAGAAGAAGAAGAAATTAATGGTGGTTATGAAGAGAGAGAAGAGGTTGGTGGAGATATAAAGAGGGTGTTGTGGTATTTTGGAGGGTGGAGCTTAGGGCTATGGTGTTCCAACACATAAACCAAACCAAACCGATTCAAAACCAATTAAAACCGAGCCAAGCCCAAAACCCAAAATACGAGAAATATCAAAATTTCACAAGTTAAGAAAAATAAAAATATATGCCAAAATCCAGATACGAATATAAATACGAAATACAAAAAATACAGAAAATGAGGGTGACAACTCTACCCACCTTAAAAGAATTCCGTCCTCGAAATTTAATCAAGGAGCTAGAGATTGCCACGACAAGCTACACTAAGCACAGGCAAGCTACACTAAGCAGTCCAATCATACAATCATACAATGCAGACAAGGAAGGGAAAATGTAAGGCATAAGAAAGACATTATACCTCACGAGTCAAACAGGTAGGGATATCGCGATCGGATGTCGTCCTCACGCTCCCACATTGACTCACCCAGAGAGTGATGACCCCAAGCAACACGGACTAATTTAATAGTCTTGTTCTTGAGTATCTTTTCCCTCCGGTCCAAAATAGACACGGGCCTCTCCTCATACGAAAGGTTGGTACCAACAACCAATTCCGAATGGTCTAGGATGTGGCTCGGATCCGGAATATACCGTCGTAATTGGGACACATGGAATACATCATGTACCTCACTTAGCGACGACGGAAGAGCGAGACGATAGGATACATCTCCAACTCGCTCTAGAATATCGAACGACCCTATATACCTAGGACTAAGCTTTTCACGCACGCCAAAGCGAATGACACCGCGGTTAGGCGAGATCCTAAGGAATACATGGTCGCCGACAGCAAATTCTAAGGGACGCCGATGAGCATCGGCCCAATGGCGCTGGCGGTCCTGGGCAACTCGGAGGTGATCTCTGACCTTCCTGACCACTTCAACCGTCTAGGAAATCAATTCGGGTTCGAGCATCTGCCTCTCCCCGACATCGTCCCATGCTAGCGGGGATCTGCACTTCCTGCCATAGAGAGCCTCGAATGGTGCCATCTGGATACTGGCCTGATAACTGTTGTTGTACGAGAATTCCACCAGGTGCAGATGATTCTCCCATGAACCACCGAAGTCAAGGGTACAAGATCTCAACATATCTTCAAGGGTCTGGATTGTGCGCTCTGACTGACCATCCGTCTGCGGGTGATAAGCTGAGCTGAATTGAAGGCGAGTCCCCAAACTCTTCTGCAAGCTGCGCCAAAAGTGTGATATAAATCTTGAATCCCTGTCCGAGGTGATGTTGACTTGCACACCGTGAAGCCTGACGATCTGCCTGAGATACATCTCTGCAAACTGCGCCGTCGACTGTCCAACTCTGAATGGAAGAAAGTGTGCCACCTTGGTAAGCCTGTCCACAATTACCCAAATAGCATCTCTGTCGGCCGGAGATCTGGGCAATCCGGTCAAGAAATCCATGGTTATATGCTCCCATTTCTATTCTGGGATCGGTAAGGGTTGAAGAAGTCCAGCGGGCCTCTGATGTTCAGCTTTAACCTGTTGGCAAACCAAATATCGAGAGACAAATCGGGCTATCTCCCTCTTCATGTCATTCCACTAAAAATGCTGACGAATAACACGGTACATCTTCGTACCACCCGGATGAATAGAATATTGTGAACTGTGGGCTTCTGCTATGACTTCCTGTCTGATATCTCTACTGGGTACACAAAGACGAGTACCGTGCCGAAGGGTACCGTCTTCATGGATACATAACTCTGGCCATCTTCCTGCTTCACACTCTGCTCTGAGTCGCTGGATCTTGGAATCTGTCGACTGAGCCATCCGGATCCTCTCAACTATACTGGACTGAACCTGTAGGCTGCCCATCAATGCCACGCTGGATGGAAGAACCACTTCAATCCCCATCTTCTGAAGATCTGACAATAATTCTGGTTGCGCCGTCAGGAAATAAACTTCGTCTCTCCTGCTCAATGCATCTGCTACAACGTTGGCCTTCCCGGGATGATACTGCAAATCTACATTATAGTCCACTAGTAGCTTGAGCCATCTTCTCTGCCGCATATTAAGGTCCTTATGGGTGAAAACATACTTCAGGCTCTTATGATTAGTAAAGATCTCCACTCTATCTCCGTACAAGTAGTGTCTCCACAACTTCAAAGCAAACACTGCCGCCGCCAATTCCAAGTCGTGGGTCGGGTAATTCTTCTCATGATCACGAAGTTGGCATGACGCATAAGATATTACCTTCCCATGCTGCATCAAGACACACCCCAATCCTCTGCCTGAAGCGTCGCAATAAACTGTGAATCCTCCGGTCCCATCTGGAAGGGTGAGAATGGGAGCCGTTATCAAACCTCGCTTCAACTTCTCAAATGATTCCTGACACTCTGCTGTCCAAACAAACGACACATCCTTGCGGGTCAACTGGGTCATTGGCGCTAAAATCCTTGCGAAATCTGAAACGAATCGCCGGTAGTAGCCGGCCAATCCAAGGAAGCTGCGAACCTCTGCCACTAAGCTGGGTACCGGCCATGACTCGATAGCCACAATCTTCTGGGGATCCACTTCCACTCCTCCTTGGGTAATGATGTGACCCAAGTATGAAATGCGATCGAGCCAAAACTCGTATTTACTAAACTTGGCGTACAACTGATGCTCCCTAGGCGTCTGAAGGACGACTCTGAGATGCTGCTCATGCTCTACTTCACTCTTGCTGTAGACCAGGATGTCATCTAGGAATACGATCATAAATTGGTCCAAGTAAGGCATGAAAATACGATTCATGAGGTCCATGAATACGACCGGCGCATTGGTCGCTCCAAAGGGCATAACAAGGAACTTCCAATGTCCATACCTCGATCTGAATGCTGTCTTCGGGATGTCCTGCTCTCTGACTCTGATCTGGTGGTATCCCGACCGCAAGTCGATCTTCGAGTACACTGAAGCCCCTCTGAGCTGATCAAACAAGTCATCTATCCTCGGAAGAGGGTATCTGCTCTTGATTGTCACCGAATTCAAGGTACGATAATCAACAAATAGCCTGGACGTACCATCCTTCTTTTTCACAAGAAGCATCGGGGCTCCCCAAGGCGATCCACTTGCACGGATGAATCCTTTGGTCCTAAGTTCTTCAATCATCTTGTACAAAACTTCCAACTCTGAAGGCGCCATCCGGTAGACTCGCTCTGATACTGGTGCTGTCCCGGGAATCAAGTCTATAGTGAACTCAATCTTCCGCTCCGGCGGCATCCCTGGAAGCTCCTCTGGAAAGACATCTGGAAACTCTTCAACTATCCGGGGTAACTGCACTGCTGCTACTGCCATCCGTAATGCTGGGGAAGATGGCTCCACTGCACCTCTGGAAAACGAAAACTCTGGCTCGCCGGGGATACTAAAGACAACTCTGCCAATATGGCAGTCTATCCTAGCATACTGGTTTCTCAACCAATCCATGCCTAGGACTACATCATAGTCTGCCATAGGAAACTCTATGAATCTAGCGGGGAACTCCCTACCGCTAACTACGATCCGACACGAGGAAAACACTTGATCTACTCCCACAAGACCATTACCAGTAAGTATATTGAGCCTCACTGATAATGACTCGGGCTCCAATCCTATCCGTGTCGTGAATCGTGCAGACATGAATGAATACGATGCACCAGAATCAAACAATACCGAAGCCAGAAAGGAGTTGACGAGAATAGTAACTGCCACTACCTCACCTGGTGCAACTTCTTCTTCCATAGCCATCATCATGGCCTGACCTCTAGCTGTGGGTCCCCTCTGCTGGAAACCTCTCTGCCTATTCTGGGACTGAGCTTAGGCTTGTGTATACTGCTGGGGGTGCTGTTGCTGGAATGCCTGAGACTGAGGCGGCAAGGGCCTCGAAGACTGATACAGCTGCTGCTGAACTGGTACTGGGGCCGGTCCTCTCACCGAAGAGCTAGAAGGGTTGGATGCAGATGAACCACCCCTATTCGGGCAAGCCCCTATCCTATGATCTGCTGCTCCACAAGCCAGGCACAATCCCTGTGCCCTGCGACAATCTGCTACCACATGCCCTGGCTTTCCGCAATGAAAACATCCCATTGCGGAAGTCTGCTTCTGCTTCTGCTGCTGCGGGTACGTCGGGGTCGAATACTGAACCGACGTTACTAAGGCCGCCCGCCTCGAAGTTCCAATGGTCAATCCCCTAGCTGCCGGGGCTGGAGCTGATGATTGGTGCATCTAACTATGGGACCGCTTCCTACTTCCGGTCCTATCCACGATCCTCTAGAAGGTATAGTCATGCCTCCTAGCTGCTCTCAAGACTGCATCGAACGTCTGGTGCTCGAACTGCTCAACCGCCAACAAGATCTCCAAATGTAGCCCCTGCTGGAACCGCTGGGCTCTATCAAACTCGGTCGCCACCAAGGTGGGGACAAACCTACTGAGTCTAGAAAACTTCGATACATAACTGTCAATTATTCTGCCTCCTTGCTTCAAGTTAGTAAATCTGGTCTGCAGGTCATACCGAGCCACAGCATCAAAGTACTTCGTTTGGAATCTTTCCCTAAATACTGCCCAAGCAATGGGTGCCACTAATCCTATCGCCTGTGTCGCCCACCAATTGCGAGCCAAGTCCAACAACTGCAGGCGTACCACCGCCACCTTCTCATTCTCGGGAGTCCTAGCTGCTTCTAGAACCACTTCGGTATCCTGAAGCCATGCATCCGCGACAATCGCATCCTCGGTGCCGTCGAAGAAAGGAGGGTTCAATCGCTTGAAGCTGTTCGCCGCCTAGTTCCCTGGATGTCCGCCTCGGGTCAAAGCATCTTGAACTGTCTGGTGCAGGACGTCGCTTCGACGATCCTGGGAAGCTATCAAGGTTCTGATGAGGCCTACTAAGGTACCATCATCTGGCTCTGCGGGCTGGACGGGCCAAACTGGTGACTCTCCTCCAGTAGGTATCACTCTGGAGGTGACTCCGGAATGTTGGACTTGATCTCCAGGTTGCTGCTGGTCCACGGGAGGTGCTCTTCCTTGCTGATCGGCAGGGTCAGGTACAGTGCCGCTGAGGAAGACGACACAGGGAAACAATAAGGAAGGACCAGGACAGATCAACGATACAAGCATGTAATCAGGTCAAGAATTTCAGGGATTTAAAAATATGGGCGGAGATCAAGGGCGAATACTGATTGAGACATCTATTCGGTAAACCCTCACATTTCTTGATTGACAAGACCTGCATGGGCCACCACTTAAACCATGTCACGCCCCAGAACCAGAATACTGGAGAGCGGGGGCAGACATAGCCAGCTACGTATATTGAAATAGAATACATCTCAACTATACGGTCACGGCTGTCTAGATATGAGGGTTTACTATAAGCCAACAGTCTCTTAAGGTCAAGCCTATTGTCTCAATCTCAAGCAAATAATATAATTACAAGATGTATGATCATTAAATATACAATAAAAGGCGTCCTAAATATTACATATCAGCTGATCATGAAGCTAGTCGTACAAAATATTAGGACTAGCAAGAGTTTAGTCATACATGATCAACCCTAGGATTTGTTAATCATGTTTACAGCCCGTAGGCAGACAGTAAGTAAAAGTGCATCGAGCTAACAGGTGCTCGTCGGCTAAACGCCTCAAAAGAATAATTTTTACAATAAAGTGGGCAAAACAAAAAAAAACCCACTCTTGGCCCGGGTTCCGTCTAGTTGTCACCATTGGGCTGGAAGCTTGGTAGATTCTCGGGAGCTGCTCCGAAATCTGGCCACACAAAACCAGCTGGGTCAACCCCAGAAAGAGCAAGTGCCACAAGGGGGGCACGAAATAAGAACAAAAGCCAGCATTAACACAAGAAGATATAATATTAAAAACTAGAATTTACGAAAACATATCAAGATGATATACGACGAGATAACCATAGAACTATTCCGATAGCCAGGTTACAACCCGTAAACCAAACAAGGACCGAGGTTGTAACCCTTCATCTGAACAGAACTTGGTTTTTCGCCATTTATCGGCAAGATAATAATGCAAGAAATCAAGACAGGAAGCAATCTGGTACTGGATCAAGACATGGCTAAACTGGTTATACCTCATTCAATCAATCACGGCCAAGCAGATACTATGGCTTACTACTTTAACTAACTAGGGTTATCACAGGCCTAATTACTAACAAGATGCAGTGAGATTGTTCCACAGCCACAAGCCCTGCAGACCATCCAGGCTACCCAGGACGAAAGATTAGGGTTGAATTTAGGTGGGTACATCATCCAGGAGACACATGTACCCTTAGGTGACTTAGAGGGTGCAACACTCGACGGTGCGCTGGAAATGTGCCCTACTCGACGGCAGGCTACAGATCCCAAGAGCGCCCAGGTAACGGGATTGCCTGTAGCTGTGTCATCTCTTCATGACTACTGAGTTATTCTAGTTATTTAACCTTAATCCATTTTAGTAGGTACTCCTGACCGTGGTACTCAGGAGTCCCATCCTAGGCATGATGCAAGACAGGACAAGTGGATTTAACAAGCAAGCAAGAAAGAACCGCCCACGGTGTCAAGATAGGTCAAGTAACAGCATTAAAATAAATCATGTCAGGGTACTTGTCAGGAGTGCGCCACGACGGGCCACTATCATGTCAGGTCGGTCATGTCAGGAGTGCACCACTACGGGTCACTGCCGTGTTATGCTAGTTCTTGTCATATCGTGCCATATACAATAGTCATTCCAAACACATTAAGTAAAATCAAGTTCATGACAAAAGGCGTAAGGATATAAAATGGGCGTAAAATATCTAATAAAATATCAATATATAGGGCTATAGAAAAGTCAAGCTAAAAGAAATAAAACCAAAACTCCAGGAGCCAATAGATTAAGCAAGGGGTCAGGGGAGCAGCGTACGAAAAAGTCACGCACGCTGAGAGAGTAGCGTAGGTGAAAGTCACGCACGCTACTGGGAGCAGGGTAAGTGAAAGTCACGCACGCTGAGGGAAGCAGCATACGTGAAAGTCACGCACGCTACAGGGAAGCAGCTGCGTGAAAAGTCACGCACGCTACAGGAAGTAGCTGCGTGAAAAGTCACGCACGTTCAAGAAAGCAGCTGCGTGAAAAGTCACGCACGCTACAGGGAAGCAGCTGCATGAAAAGTCACGCACGCTACAGGGAGCAGCTGCGTGAAAAGTCACGCACGCTCAAGGAGCTGCTGCGTGAAAAGTCACGCACGCTCAAGGGAGCTGCTGCATAAAAAGTCACGCATGCTCAAGGGAGCTGCGTACGCGTAAAAACACGCACGCAGGGTCTGGGTCTTCTTCTCCATGGCTGAGAAGAAGCTCCAATGGCTCCAAAACTTCAAAACCTCATAACTTGGCCATCCGAACTCCAAATCCAGATTTCCAAAGTTCCAACTTGGGTGAAACTGAAAGCTCTTCCATATGGAAACATCAGAACTCAAGGAAAGTCAACCAAAGTAGATCAAAACATGTAAAATCCGAAAATAGCAATAACTTAGATCTATAACAATGGAGGCTCCAAATCACAAAAACCCAAGAACTAATGTTGATCTCCTTGTCCTAAACTAGCAAATAGACAAAGAAAAGAGGGTCCTCATGTAGTGGCAAGATACACTTGCCTAGGGGTTGGGGAGTTGTGTGGAGGAAGAAGAAGAAGAAGAAAAAATTAATGGTGGTTATGAAGAGAGAGAAGAGGTTGGTGGAGATATAAAGAGGGTGTTGTGGTATTTTAGAGGGTGGAGCTTAGGGCTATGGTGTTCCAACACATAAACCAAACCAAACCGATTCAAAACCAATTAAAACCGAGCCAAGCCCAAAACCCAAAATACAAGAAATATTGAAATTTCACAAGTTAAGAAAAATAAAAATACATGCCAAAATTCAGATACGAATATAAATACGAAATACGAGAAATACGGGAAATGAGGGTGACAGATCCTGCAGATGGTCTTTCTTACAACGACTCTTGACGGCAATGTCATCAACATAGCACTCTACCGTCTTACGTAAGTGGTCTCTGAAGATGATACTCATGGCTCTCTGATATGTGGCGTCGGCATTCTTCAAACCGAAAGGCATGACTGTGTAACAGTATGTGCCAATCGGTGTTCGAAATGATGTATGCTTTTCGTCGTCAGGAGACATCTTAATTTGGTTGTACCCCGAGAAACCATCCATGAATGACATACGTTCGTAGCCGCAAGTGTTGTCAATCATGATGTCTGTGATAGGGAGGGGGAATTCATCTTTGGGGCATGCCTCATTTAGATTACGAAAGTCTATGCTGATTCGAATCTTCCCATTCTTCTTAAGGACGGGTACTATGTTGGCGACCCAGTCAGGATGTTGCTCCTCACGAATGAAGCCGCTAGCTATCAGTTTGTTGACTTCGGCTTCGATCGCATCCATGATGCCCGGGCGAAAGCGTCGCTGTTGTTGCTTGACTGGCTTTGCATCTGGCCGAATGTTGAGCTTGTGAAGAGCAATATTGGGATTTAACCCTGGCATGTCTTCATAGCTCCAGGCGAACACATCAATGTATTCTTTGACAAGTTCCAGCAGCGATTCTTGCTCTTCGTCAGTTAGGCTTTTACTGACAAAGATTGGTTTTGGAGAAGATTCGCTGCCGAGGTCGACCTGCATAACCTCATCTTCAGTAGGAGGTTCTCTCAGTTCGAACCGCTTTTCCCATTGTGCATCCAACTGTTAGGCCCACGGCTCTAGCTCGAGGATTTCAGGGATGTCTTCGTCTTCTTCATAAGCGTCGGCGAATGCCATGTTGACTGATAAGACTTGTCTGAATATATCTCCAATGCTGGTATCTGAGTCGAAAGTTGGTGACCCGGTTGAACGTGAATGCCAGTCACATTCTTCATCTAAACTTTCAGGGGTCGTTGTGGGTGTTACATACCCTACTCCACATCGAGTCTTGCTATAGTAGTCCCGTGGTTTGCCGGCCGGGACCGGTGGCTTCAAAGGTAATCGCCGTCCAGTACCGTAGTTCAAGCCTGGTGTCGTCTCCAGATCGTACCCCTGTTTCTGCATGAGATATTTGGATTGGGGGCTATAAAGATACAGAGGCAGTCTCCCGGCATCCGATCCAAGGTCGACTTCTTCTATGGTGAAGGGATGCAGATCGTCCTTCCGGCCGAAGATGATTGGATGGTCCCCTCCATCGATTATGCGGTAAGCATCTTCTACCGGAGTAAGCTGGATCGCGGTGTACACATTTGTCACCTGTGTGTGTAGGTGAGTGCCTATACCGTGTTCCATAGCATACATTGTACAAAGCTTATTAAGCTCGAGGTAGTTCAAAGATAGCCCTTTATTGATGAAGTAAGGTATCTTTTCTAGGGGGATTACATCATCTGCAGAGGGAACATTAGTGTGGGCAGCCACATACTTGGCTAACACCGGTTCCTCTTCGGCTATCCCCTGCGTAAATGAAGACTGAGAGGACGACCTGGGTAGCGTGATCGTCAGAGGTTCAGCTGATGGAGCAGAGCGTGGAGTTGTTGGCAGACTAGCGACCCCTAGCTTGGTACTCGATGCTGGACGGGGAGTAGTTAGTTCGCTAGAAGTTCCAGACCTTGCATCGGGGTGACGACCCTTCTTGGAAAGGCGTATCGTCATTGGCTTGTCGGAGGGATTGAGCTTCTCCGTCTGCGGCTGGCCGGCTCTCGGCAACCTGATTGTCAGTGGCTCCGTTGAGGGTCTTGGCATTTGGCCAGACCTTGGCAGCCGGATTATCATCTGCTCTTCTTGTGCTGAGAGGCTGATTGCGTCCTTACGTAGAGTGGCTGTAAGGGGTACAGACTTTCCAGGTTTGCGAGCTTGGAGATGGATCGTCAGAGGTTCTTTTGATCCTGTGGCTGCCTCGGTACGAGCTTGCACATCTCCTTCATCAAGATGCTTCTTCGACTGTTCGTACAGACAGGAGTCTGAGTAGTAGGATTCGACCCCTTTGAAGGGATCGATATCAGCAAATTCCGTCCTTACGAAGCCGTGCTTGTCGATATATTTGAAGCATTGGTGTAGCGTGGAAGGCACGATCATATAATCATGTATCCACGGGCGCCCCAAGAGGATATTGTAAGAAGTGTCTGCATCTATGACGTAGTAGGTGACTTCTGATTGGAGATCGCCAATTTGACACTTCAGACGAATCTTTCCAATTGGGTAGCTCCTGCCTGAATTGAAACCGCTGATGGCGGTGCTTGTAGGCGTTAGGCGATGTATTAGGATTCGGAGATGATGTAGCAGACCCTTCGGGATAATGCTTATGGAAGAGCCAGGATCAATGTGCATCCGATCCACCTTTACGTCGTCGATGTATCCAGTGTAGTATAGCGGGCGATCATACAGGTTGGTTTTGATGAGCATGTCCTGCGGAGTGAAGACAATGTTGGGCATCGCTTCCGTGCAGGTGCTGTCTTGGAGATCTGCATGCGGGTTTTCTCCCGTGAGGTTGACTTGCGCCAGATATGCGTCGGCATTTTGGAGTACATCGCTCAACGTCGCACGAACATCCTTAGAGAGTCTCAAAAGCTCGTATAATGACAACTTGGCCGACGTGTTGGCCAATTGTGCTAAGATGTCGAAGTTGTAGGGCTTCTCCAGCCCTTGTAATGCCTCTTTTCGGAGGGATTTGTCAAAGCGAGTCTCCCTTGGCCTAGGCTTGTCTGTCGTCGGAGGCTGAGCCGGTCCCGGAGCATCAGTTGTAGCGGGCTGATGATCTTCAGCCGGATTGTCAGCCACAGGTTGGGATTGTGCACCAGACCGCGTGACTACAGCTGTAGCTTCTTCGATATCTGCCGAGATTGTACGACAGGACCTGACTTTTCTACTCTTCTTCTTGTAAATGAAAGATGGTGTGGGCTGAGTCACTTCTGATACCAAGTCTGGATGGACCCACATGACCTCCCCTCGTGATGTGGTGAGAGGCACTAGACCAGCAGCCTGATCTCGGGGAGGTGGAAGATTAGCAATCTCCATTGTCGCTAGAGGGATGGGGACCACCCCGTCTTGAGTTTCCGTCGGAGGGAAGCTGCCGAATTGTCACGACCCGCACCCACTGTGAGGGAACGAGAAAGTAACAACGCCCAGCCTACGCCGCAGTGCCGGCGGTAGAACGTTGTCCTAGGTCAATCACCTAACAATATAAAGGTACCTGTACAGTATATACACTCCGAATGGAGGTGACATAGCAATATACAGTCTCAATCACATCTAAGGCAGAATGATAAGATGAAAAGATAGATAGATAAATATTGGAATGGAAGAAAATACATAATAACCAGAGAGTCTAAGTGTCTAAGATAACATCTCAACAACATCCCGAATACAAGTCCCAACTACTGAATATAAAAGAATATATACAATCTAGATCTCAAGTGACAGAAATAGTAAACCTAGACTAGGGAGCCTCAGTCTCTAAGCTAGTAGATCAGGCTGGAAATCTGGGTCACACGAGCCATCTACAGCTGTCCCATAGAAGGTGTCTATGCAGGCCTCATCCTCATCCTCTGTAATATTTTCAACAGGTCCAGTCAGGATAGGAGCGAGCACAAAATATCTCACGCAGTTCATATCATGTTAGGAAATATAAAGCATGCAATAGAGTAAGGTACATGAAACGGTGAAAGAAGAATGTATATAAAAACAGCAGAGATTTGATAATGGGAAATATCTATATATGATAAGTAAGAACTGTAAGCAACATGTGATTTAGAGCACAATATGGTTATGTAAACGGGTTAGGTTATACAATAAAATGGGACTCCTTTGTACGTGGGTATACAATGGACATATACAATTTCTTATACAATAGGATTGATCACATAACCATTTTTACTCTCCTTCCCCAATCAATACACAAGAATCCAATTCAGTTACGTTACCTTATACAATGGCTTGTACAATGGCTCAATGTGATAATGAGAGTACAATATGCACAATGAGTGTACAATGATAAGGGTATTCATTAAATACAATATGTAAGTGAAACGCACATCACAATATATATTTAGTGAATACAAGGAGATAACATCTCAGAAGAAGATCCGTATAGTACCAATCCGTGATAACAACGTGTCAACATCAAGTACAGTAATCTAGAGCAAGAATGTAAATCCAGACAAGTATGAAACGGTCAGAGAATGTACTTGCCTGATCTCCTGAGTGTCTGAAGAGAATATACTGTCCGAGGAGTGGTGTCTGTCTCCTATAGAACAGTACAAGTCACAACAAGTCTAAAATAAGAAAATAGACTGCTACAATGCATCTACATGAGTCTAGGTCAAACTAGGCCAATGGTCAACTCTGGTCAACCAAGAAGTCAAACTTAGGTCAAACAAGTCATTCTAGGTCTAACTAGCCCAAACTAGTCTAAACAAGGCTAAACAAGTCTAATCTAGACTCTCTAGTCAAACAGACATACACAGGCCATAGGCTATATCATGTCTATAGGCTAATCCATAATACATGACTACATGACATTACCTACATCTAAAAATACTACTCATGTGATATGTTATCTAACACAATCATAGAATACACTAGCATTAGGTTACCCATATACCTATACATAGGTATAGGCACATCACAATATATACATAAATATAGATATAGGTTTAATACATGTATACATATAGATATACATTACCTTATATATTTATATACATTACATGTATAGGTATACACATATTAATATACATGCATAAGTATATAGAGAGGGGGAAAAGAAAATCAAGGTATATTGTGTTTGGGTATATGTGTTTAGGCATGTGTATAAATCATGAGGGTGTGAAGGCCATGTGTGGCTGTGTGTGTGTGTTGAGTGAACAGTGACAGGAATTATATATGTGTGTGTTTGTGTGAATGCTATATGTAAGGTGACAGGGAGTAATAAGATTAGTGTCACATACATGTGTGTGTTTGATAGGTAGGTGTGTCTTGGTTTTCAGTTATGACAGTATAGAGGCAATGAGGGAGTGAGGGAAAACTGGAAATTATAATGTGTGTGTGTGTGTGTGTGAGAGGAGTGCCTGTGTGAAGAGTGTGTGTGAACCAAAGTGTGTGGGAAAAGAAATTCAAAATTCAGGTTCCAGTTTCCTGAAACCAGTGACAGGTAACCCCCAACCCAAATTCAAAATTCGAAACCTATTTGTCCCACACAAATCCTAACTAACCCAATGTAAACTATTAAACATGTATACAAAATAATATGGCAGTTTGAATCATCACATATCAGTTGACAGTTTAAAAACAATTTGTAAACCCAAACAACTTGACAGTTCAGTCATGCAATCGACTTGACAGTTAGCAACCTTTATTTGAATTCCCACCTTGTTTTCTAACATATTACAAACCAACATTCTAGTAATGTGACTACACATGTATGCATGAATCTATCCTGTAATTTGAACATCAATTTTAGTTTAAAAACTGGAATTTAAAATCAAAATTTGAAGAACAGGTATATGTATTATATTAGCAAACACATAACAGTCCAACTCACAACCAATCCCATTACATGAACATAAAAGCTAATCTATCATGTAAAACCAACCCAGCAGGTACTAATACACATGTACTATTAATTTAACATGACAAAATCATTAGAATCAGTTCAAAAATGAAATCTTAACTCAGGAATTTAAGAACTGAACGTTCGTATCAGTCGAGAATGGGAAACTCCCCAAATTAATTCAAAACTCATTAATAATGGAGGCTAAGGGTTGGTAATTAAGGACATACATGTGAGTGTATAAGAGAGTGTCCTCGTGTCCACAAATTGGATACGAAACTTGTCCCAATCAATTGTACAAACACAGACCCAAACAGTGCACCACAATCGTCGTTCACGCGTGCACGTGTATCCTACACGCGACACACGACACGACACGGCACGTGGTCGTGTCCAAGGGTTCACCTAGGATAGACCTAGGTCTGACACACACTGCACCGTGTCCACGAGTCCTACAGACACGATACGACACGCATATCAGTGGTGTCTGTGCACTCGCACAGCAGCCCGCGCGCGACAGCGCACGACCCGTGCGAGCTTAAAAGCTCCGTGCACAGTCCACGAGACACTCCCAAATTTTGGAAGTGTGGTCGCAGACATTGCCCCATGGTTCACCCCAAAAATTAGGACACGACTTGTCTTGTGTCTCGTGTTCTAGCCTCTGATAGGCAGGACACAGGTGTGTGGCTCGTGCATCGTGTCCACGTGCAAAAACAGGACACAAAAGGACACAAAACACTAGGACACCTTCACAAAAGTTAATATACACATAAAGATCTACAAATCCATGTAATTATATTTAAAAAATATGAAAATTTATTCCTATGTGGCATTTCTACAAACACCTAGTGTATCACTATAATACGTGTCCGATATGGACACGAAACAGACACAAAACTTAGCAAAACCTATACCAACAGAGAGAGGACACCTAGGGCTTCCTAACCATGGAAAGAAATCAAAATTTGGTGGAGAGAATAGGGATTTACCTATAGGTTTGAAATGGTTCAAAAAGCCCCAAAGTGAGTTGTTCCTCAAGCTACCCAAACTCTTCCAAATTGCCCCATCCCTAGAATTTCTCACCATAGTCATCAAAAACACAGAGATTAGAATCTATTGCAAGAAATTAGGAAGAAAAAGGAGTTGAAATGGAGGAGTTATGGATTGGGGAAGAAAGGGTTTTACCTCTATTTTTAACTTGCTATTTTTCTAAGGAGGCTAGCCCTAAGTTTGAGGAGACATTAAATAGGAGTGTGGATCCCTAGGTGGCTGTCATAAATGCTAGGGTTAGGGTTTAGTTAGTTGGGCCATGGGCCTCCCTCTCTAAGTCAAGTTACATCTAAGTTTCTAAGGGCCCATTCTCAAAAATCAATTCTTATGACTAAAACTCCTATTTGATTTCTAACTTGATAATTTCTACCCTCAACTTAAGTTAACCATCCTACTTAGCCCATGGGTTAAGTCTAAGCTTCTAGGTTAGGCTTCACTAGGCTAAAACCCATCATAGCACATAGCACTTATTTAAATAATAATTAAAATCACAAAAATTCTAATAAATCATAAATAATTCAATTAAATTCTAAAATGACCAAAATATCTTCTAGGCTAAAATGTACTAATTTAAATATCCTAATCACATGGCTAGGCTCTAGGTCAACAGTCTCCAAGGTTACACTAGCCAAACACCAAAATCATAAGTCATGATTTTAAAATAGTTTTAAAATGATTAAAAATCAATAAAAATCATAGAAAATCTTAAATACCATAATTAAATAAATTAAAATACAAAATTTTAAAATTACCCTTATTTTAGAAAACTGGGTGTTACAAGTCTACCCACCTTAGAAAAATTTCGTCCTCGAAATTAAAATGGTGGTAGTCCCTCTAGGTCAAACACCCCCACAATCAAAGTCTCAATCATACCGTCAGACAATCATATGCGTCTGTCCAAAATCATGATACTCAAAATCTTCGTCGTGCTAGTGAGCAAGGCTACGATAATCACAGAGTCCTCGACTAAGGCACATACCTCTAGAATTATGGTATTTAAGATTTTCACGTTGCCGCATGCTTGGCAGCGAAAACCTTAAATTCCTACACCCGAGAAATATGTCCTAAATCTGACTATATGTCCTCACTATGCCAGCTAAACACGACCATCGAAGATTCTAGATTCCATAACTGGGTGACCTAGCCCATATGATTCATCTCAGAAGAAAATCAAACATAACACAAGAACAACAGGACAGAATTGATCAACCAACAAGGAACAGAGAGAATCGAATTTCAAGACAGTAATTGCAGAATTTGAATCAAGGACGGAACCTGCAACTAGATCTCTAACGGCCTGAGCATCCTCGGCTGTCATGGCAAAAGCTCGCCCTGGCTGGCCTCCCCTGGCCTGCTGCTGATGCTGTACGAACCTCTCATGTTGAGTCTGCAATGGTGGTCCCCTCTGCTACCCTGCCGGAGCCCTAGCTCCTGGTGCTATCTGAGCCAACGGTGTCGGGTTCTTGGGACACTCTCTACACTGATGCTCTGCTGAACCGCAAAGTAAACACATACCCAGCCTCTTCCTACAATCGTTCCACCAATGGCCTGGCTTCTTGCAGAAGTTGCACACGGTGTCCTGCTGATACTGCACATGTCTCTGTCCCTGATACTGAACAGGCCTCTGCTATAGCTGATGTATCTGAGCCCTCGGCTGCTGGTAGTGCTGCTGAAACTGCTGCTGAACGTACGGCCTCTTGCCGGTCCTCCACTACAGCTGTCTCCCTGGGAGTCTCGCCCCCACTTGAGCCTAAGCTCAAGATCATCCTCTGCAGCTAAAGCGACCACCAGGATCTCCTCATAGGTAGCGCTGCGGGCGTTCTTGGTGTAGGACTTGACCTCCTTTACCAAGCCCTTTCGGAACCTTCGGGCCTTCGTCGTCTCCGACAAGTTCTCCATAAATCTGCTCAGGCGGCAGAACTCTCCTGCGTACTCCTCCACGGACTGGCTCCCCTGGACTAGGGCCTCGAACTGGGTCTCGAGGGCTCCCAGCGCTGCGTCTGGAAAGAACTTCTCCTTGAACAGCTTCTTGAATGCTGCCCAAGTCTGTCCTGCTGTACCGACCCTCGGGTCGGTCTGGTACCATGTACGGGCCAAATCCTGTATCATGCTGGCCGCTGCCTCAATCTGGAGCCTCGTCGGGATCTCGACCAACCTGAAAATCTCCTCCATATGCTCGATCCACTCATCGGTATACAAGATTCCCTCTGTCCCTCGGAAGTCTCTCGGGTGCATCTTCTGAAAATCTTGGATACCGTTCCCCCGTGGCTGGTACGGCTGCGGGGCTGCCGCTGGCTGAGCTACGACTCTCGCTACTGCGGTCATTGCCAACTCAATGCCTCGTATGAGCTCTGTGGTGTGCCTCTGCTGCTGGGTCTGCTGAACCTCCATGTACTGCCGAAAAAAGGCTAACAGCTGAACGGCGTCAATTGTCCATGCAGGTGGTTGCTGCTGCTGAAGAAGTACATCCGGAATCACCGGACTCGGCTCATGTCTCACTGCTGGTGGGGCTCCTCCAAAAGCTGCCGAAACGCCTACCCCAGCTGGCATGACTGGGGCTGCGGTACCAGGGGCTGGCTGCTGAGTATGAGAGGTGGCAGACCTCTCATCGGCGTCCCCCTGGCCCTGGCGATGCGATCGCGTCTCAACCATCCTGGAGACACGGATCAAAAAGGAACAATTGCTGAGAATGAGTCGAAATATCAAAAGAGGACGGTTTAAATTCAAGGAAGGCAATAAGCGACAAAATGTAGATATACAGAATTTGAATAAGAGTTTTTTTCTATTTGTGATTGAGTACCTTCAAAAATATCCTAATCCTACTGCAGGCTGTAGTGGTACTCTAGTTCGAATACCACAACCTAAAATCGACCTGCATGGGCTACCACTAAAAATGTGTCACGACCCGCACCCACTGTGAGGGTACGAAAACGTAACAACGCCCAGCCTACGTCGCAGTGTCGGCGGTAGAACACTGTCCTAGGTCAATCATCTAATAATATAAAGGTACCTGTATAGTATATACACTCCGAATGGAGGTGACATAGCAATATACAGTCTCAATCACATCTAAGGCAGAATGATAAGATGAAAAGATAGATAGATAAATACTGGAATGGAAGAAAATACATAATAACCAGAGAGTCTAAGTGTCTAAGATAATATCTCAACAACATCCCGAATACAAGTCCCAACTACTGAATATAAAAGAATATATACAATCTAGATCTCAAGTGACAGAAATAGTAAACCTAGACTAGGGAGCCTCAGTCTCTAAGCTAGTGGATCAGGCTGGAAATCTGGGTCACACGAGCCATCTACAGCTGTCCCATAGAAGGTGTCTATACAGGCCTCATCCTCATCCTCTGTAATATTTTCAACAGGTCCAGTCAGGACAGGAGCGAGCACAAAATATCTCACGCAGTTCATATCATGTTAGGAAATATAAAGCATGCAATAGAGTAAGGTACATAAAACGCTGAAAGAAGAATGTATATAAAAACAACAGAGATTTGATAATGGGAAATATCTATATATGATAAGTAAGAACTGTAAGCAACATGTGATTTATAGCACAATATGGTTATGTAAATGGGTTAGGTTATTCAATAAAATGGGACTCCTTTGTACGTGGGTGTACAATAGACATATACAATTTCTTATACAATAGGATTGATCACATAACCATTTTTACTCTCCCTCCCCAATCAATACACAAGGATCCAATTCAGTTACGTTACCTTATACAATGGATTGTACAATGGCTTGTACAATGGCTCAATGTGATAATGAGAGTACAATATACACAATGAGTGTACAATGATAAGGGTATTCAATAAATACAATATGTAAGTGAAATGCACATCACAATATGTATTTAGTGAATACAAGGAGATAACATCTCAGAAGAAGATCCGTATAGTACCAATCCGTGATAACAACGCGTCAGCATCAAGTACAGTAATATAGAGCAAGAATGTAAATCCAGACAAGTATGAAACGGTCAGAGAATGTACTCGCCTGATCTCGTGAGTGTCTGAAGAGAATATACTGTTCGAGGAGTGTTGTCTGTCTCCTATAGAATAGTACAAGTCACAACAAGTCTAAAATAAGAAAATAGACTGCTACAATGCATCTACATGAGTCTAGGTCAAACTAGGCCAATGGTCAACTCTGGTCAACCAAGAAGTCAAACTTAGGTCAAACAAGTCATTCTAGGTCTAACTAGCCCAAACTAGTCTAAACAAGGCTAAACAAGTCTAATCTAGACTCTCTAGTCAAACAGACATACACAGGCCATAGGCTATATCATGCCTATAGGCTAATCCATAATACATGACTATATGACATTATCTACATCTAAAAATACTAATCATGTGATATGTTATCTAACACAATCATAGAATACACTAGCATTAGGTTACCCATATACCTATACACAGGTATAGGCACATCACAATATATACATACATATAGATATAGGTTTAATATATGTATACATATAGATATACATTACCCTATATATTTATATACATTACATGTATAGGTATACACACATTAATATACATGCATAAGTATATAGAGAGGGGGAAAAGAAAATCAAGGTACATTGTGTTTGGGTATATGTGTTTAGGCATGTGTATGAATCATGAGGGTGTGAAGGCCATGTGTGGCTGTGTGTGTGTGTTGAGTGAACAGTGACAGGAATTATATATGTGTGTGTTTGTGTGAATGTTATATGTAAGGTGACATGGAGTAATTAGATTAGTGTCACATACATGTGTGTGTTTGACAGGTAGGTGTGTCTTGGTTTTCTGTTGTGACAGTGTAGACGCAATGAGGGAGTGAGGGAAAACTGGAAATTATAATGTGTGTGTGTGTGAGAGAGAGAGGAGTGCCTGTGTGAAGAGTGTGTGTGTGAACCAAAGTGTGTGGGAAAAGAAATTCAAAATTCAGGTTCCAGTTTCTTTAAACCAGTGACAGGTAACCCCTAACCCAAATTCAAAATTCGAAACCTATTTGTCCCTCACAAATCCTAACTAACCCAATGTAAACTATTAAACATGTATACAAAATAATATGGCAGTTTGAATCATCACATATCAGTTGACAGTTTAAAAACAATTTGTAAACCCAAACAACTTGACAGTTCAGTCATGCAATCGACTTGACAGTTAGCAACCTTTATTCGAATTCCCACCTTATTTTCTAACACATTACAAACTAACATTCTAGTAATGTGACTACACATGTATGCATGAATCTATCCTGTAATTTGAACATCAATTTCAGTTTAAAAACTGGAATTTAAAATCAAAATTTGAAGAACAGGTATATGTATTATATTAGCCAACACATAACAGTCCAACTCACAACCAATCCCATTACATGAACATAAAAGCTAATCTATCATGTAAAACTAACCCAGCAGGTACTAATACACATGTACTATTAATTTAACATGACAAAATCATTAGAATCAGTTCAAAAATGAGATCTTAACTCAGGAATTTAAGAACTGAACGTTCGTATCAGTCGAGAATGGGAAACTCCCCAAATCAATTCAAAACTCATTAATAATGGAGACTAAGGGTTGGTAATTAAGGACATACATGTGAGTGTATAAGAGAGTGTCCTCGTGTCCACAAATTGGACACGAAACGTGTCCCAATCAATTGCACAAACACAGACCCAAATAGTGTACCACAATCGTCGTGCACGCGTGCACGTGTATCCCACACGCGACACACGATACGACACGGCACGTGCTCGTGTCCAAGGGTTCACCTTGGATAGACCTAGGTCTGACACATACTGCACCGTGTCCACGAGTCCCACAGACACGATACGACATGCGTATCAGTGGTGTCTGTGCACTCGCACAGCAGCCCGTGCGCGACAGCGCGCGACCCGTGCGAGCTTAAAAGCTCCGTACACAGTCCACGAGACACTCCTAAATTTTGTGAGTGTGGTCGCAGACATTTCCCCATGGTTCACCCCAAAAATTAGGACACGACGTGTCCTGTGTCTCGTGTTCTAGCCACCGATAGGCAGGACACAGGTGTGTGGCTCGTGCAGCGTGTCCACGTACAAAAACAGGACACAAAAGGACACAAAACACTAGGACACCTTCACAAAAGTTAATGTACACATCAAGATCTACAAATCCATGTAATTATATTTCAAAAATATGAAAATTTATTCCTATGTGGCATTTCTACAAACACCTAGTGTATCACTATGATACGTGTCCGATACGGACACGAAACGGACACAAAACTTAGCAAAACCTATACCAACAGAGAGAGGACACCTAGGGCTTCCTAACCATGCAAAGAAATCAAAATTTGGTGGAGAGAATAGGGATTTACCTATAGGTTTGAAATGGCTCAAAAAGCCCCAAAGTGAGTTGTTCCTCAAGCTACCCAAACTCTTCCAAATTGCCCCTTTCCTGGAATTTCTCACCATAGTCATAAAAAACATAGAGATTAGAATCTATTGCAAGAAATTAGGAAGAAAAAGGAGTTGAAATGGAGGAGTTATGGATTGGGGAAGAAAGGGTTTTACCTCTATTTTTAACTTGCTATTTTTCTAAGGAGGCTAGCCCTAAGTTTGAGGAGACATTAAATAGGAGTGTGGATCCCTAGGTGGCTGTCATAAATACTAGGGTTAGGGTTTAGTTAGTTGGGCCATGGGCCTCCCTCTCTAAGTCAAGTTACATCTAAGTTTCTAAGGGCCCATTCTCAAAAATCAATTCTCATGACTAAAACTCCCATTTGATTTCTAACTTGATAATTTCTACCCTCAACTTAAGTTAATCATCCTACTTAGCCCATGGGTTAAGTCTAAGCTTCTAGGTTAGGCTTTACTAGGCTAAAACCCATCATAGCACATAGCACTTATTTAAATAATAATTAAAATCACACAAATTCTAATAAATCATAAATAATTCAATTAAATCCTAAAATGACCAAAATACCCTGTAGGCTAAAATATACTAATTTAAACATCCTAATCACATGGCTAGGCTCTAGGTCAACAGTCTCCAAGGTTACACTAGCCAAACACCAAAATCATAAGTCATGATTTTAAAATAGTTTTAAAATGATTAAAAATCAATAAAAATCATGGAAAATCTTAAATACCATAATTAAATAAATTAAAATACAAAATTTCAAAATTACCCTCATTTTAGAAAACTGGGTGTTACACGAATTGTACCGATACCATGTTGGCTGCCACGGTTACCTCTTCGAAATCGATAACCAGAGCGTTCGAATCGATGAGGTTTTGGATGTACCATTTTAGTTGGTAACAGTCGTGTGTGGCATGGTGGACGTAGCGGTGGTAATGGCAGTACGTTGGGTTCTCCATGTCTGCCGGCCGAGGTTTTCGTCTTGGTGGAGGAAGCTGAATTCTGTCTCCTTGTATGAGCATGTCCAAGATGGGCTTGACGTGACCGTCTTCGAATGAGTAAATGATTTACGGTCATTATTTGTCTGCCGGCTTTGGCTCAGGTTTCTGTGCTGTATCGGCCACCATAGCCTGCTTACCCCTGCTGTCCCGATTGTTGGAGGGGCTACCCCTATTGTCGTTGTTGGTGTTAGGACGCTTGCCCTTGTTCTCTCCGTCCGAGATGTGCAATCCCAATTGGCGAGCCTTCTTCAATCGTTCTTCGGCACTTGTGGCACTGATGATGAACGTCTTCCAGTCCTTGAATTGACTTTCGCCCATCCAGAGACTGATTGTTGGGAGCAATCTCTTTTGGCAAATTTCAATCAAGGAGGAATCCGGATTTCCAGACGGCAGCTTCATTACGGTTTGGCAAAACCGCTCAATATAATTCCTTGTTAGCTCTTTCTCCCCTTGAACGACATCCATGAGGGTGGACATTGTGATGTCCTGCCCTACTTCATAGAATCTCTCCAAGAACATGCGCTTGAAGCCGACGAAGGAGTGGATGCAGTTGTCTGGCAGGTTGCGATACCAATCGAAGGCAACCCCTTCCAATGCCCCGATGAATAAACGTGTGAGAATGGCATCGTCATGTGGCAGATGGTCGGTGGTAACCTCGAAGTAAGTGATGTACCGACTTGCTGAGGTCTTGCCATCATAAGGATTGATATTAAATGGCTTATATCTTGGTGGGAATGGAACATCCCTCCAGGCAGCAGGGTATGGTTGTCGTATTCTGAGGTCTTGAGAATTTTCTCGAGCGTGGAACATGGCTCGGAGCTCCTAGACCTCTCTTCTCGCTTTGCGGGCTTCGTCCACGACGGTGGGGGCCGTTATTTTAGGAGGATTGTTGCCCGGGTTCGGTGCCGCCGAGTTCGAGTCCGCATTGATCGCAGGACCCATACTTGTTTGGCCAGGTGTCCCTCCTTGCAGAGTTGGAAGGGCCACTTTGATCTCGTCCACAGACTTGACCAAGGCAAGCAATATGGCTTCGAGAGTGTCGATGCGTTAGCGATCGCTGGAACCACCTTGGCTGCTGTCTGTCATGAATACCGCCTTCACATGAGGAGAGATGGATGGAGTAGTGGAGGAAGCGCCCTCCGAATCATACCCATGTAGTGAGAAGTCATCGGGGTATGTGGGCATGTTCTCCTCGGGTTCGGATTCGGAAGGAGCGGTACCCCCAGTTTTCGAGTTCGCCTCGTCTTGGGAGTTGTGGACGTCCTCAGGGACGTCGGGGTTTGCTGCATCTGATGGGAGGGTTGCCTCTCCTGACTCATCTTTTTGGAATACCGAGTTGTCGTAGAGGTTCGAAGGAGTGCTACCCCCAGTCCCAGTAACCCCCAGTGGTGTAGACGACGAATCTCCTACTGTAGCAGATTTCATTTTAGAACGGGTGCCTTGGAAAATTCCGGTGGTGGGCACCCGTTTAGACGACAGTTTCTTGGTCAGAGTAGTTGAAATCTTCGGACTGGGGACATTTGTCTTCTTCTCTCTCCCATCGACGGGGACTTTCTGGACAGAGTTGCATGTGACGACGGGAAGCGCCTCGTCTTCTGAAGATGGCTGTTGCAGTCTTTGAAAGACGGACTGCCGGTCTTCTCGTACCGTCGCGTTATTGCAGCAGCAGTTAACGATGACTTGGGTACAGTGGCATCTGTGGGAGGACTCTTTGTACCCCGATGCATTTTCTCTTTCCTTACGTTTGTGGAGGATGGCCTCACGCAAGTCAGATGGGTCTGGATCGACCATGTTTGCTCCCTGGATTTTGGAAGACTTTTGCGAACCTCTCTGTCCGATTGTCGCCGGGGGCTGGACTCGAGTAGTTCTGTACAACTTCCCATCTGAGGCCCGCATAACGGTATGCGGGACGCTCAGATGATCAGAGACAGGATCAGCGGACCGAGTGTGCCAAGCTCGCGCTGCCCTAGACTTCTTCGCTCTAGTAAGTAAAGGCACATAGTAGGAAGAGTCTAGGTGATGCTGGAGAGAGTCAGACATTTCTTCTTGCGAGCACAAGAGATCAGGACCATAAGACAGGCGGTCGAAGACAGAGCCACGCGGAGTGGGTGTCATGCGGCTGGCAGATGTAGCCGCATAGGCGTTCTTCATGCGGCTGGGAGTCTCAGTCGCATGAGTTTTCTTCATGCGGCTGGATGATCTGGCCGCATAGACTTTCTTCATGCGGCTGGCAGATTCACCTGCATGAGCCTCCTGCATGGGGTTGGCAGATTTGGCCACAGGAGTGTCCGGCTGCTTCTTGGGGCGCATAGAGTCGCTCTTTGCCCCTGTAAGTCCAGCATCGTAGTACTTTCCTCTGCCGGACTTGGGGACAGCAGAGTGCTCTACAGCTCGAAGTGGAGCCGTATGAGGGTCGCCTTCGCCGTCTTGGGTAGCAGAGAGTATCCCGTCCAGAGCTTGTGGAGGAGCAAATGATTTTGGCCTCCACTCGCAGCGAGCTTTCTTTGTGCGGGTTCGCTTCTGGACCGGGCCATCACTTCCTTCAGAGAGCATTTCTTCAAACGCCTGTTGGTCGAAGCGGACGACCATCTTCTGTTGCGTGGAGCCAAGTTTGGCTGCATCCGATTGCGTCACTAACTCCTCAGACGTGGAGAAGTTTGTCCCCAGCAGAGTCGCCATCGTGTTTGCCATAAAATATAAAAGTGCAGAACAATTATCGGAGGACTGGACTTTTACTTCACGTTACAAACTCGCTTGTACAAAGAAAGCCTAGGGACAAAAATTTAGGTACAGCAGTCTAAGTACAATTGTTTATTTTAGATTCTGGGAGTGACGATAGAGGCTCGAGAAAGCTACGGTAGCTCTGCCTACTCCTTGGACGATCGGTATGGAGCCTTGACTCCAGAAGATTGCTTGGCGTTGAAGAAATGCTCTCTTTGCTCTCTCTCTCTGCTTTTTTTCTCTTCAAGTATTCTGGTGCTCTCTGATCTCGAAAAAGCGTCCTCTTTGCAAGGGAATGGTACCTTGCTATTTATAAGAAGGGAATGCAATCATTAGGGTTTACAATGATTGTCCCTTAAAGTGGCGGCGGCCTGTTGATTTATCAATCTGGGCCATTAATTTTGAGTGTAATGAATCTGGGCCATTAATGTAGATTATGCCAAATCCTCTCAGCAATTATTGCTGATTGGCATAAATCTCCCTTATGATGATCTGCTGATGTCTGCAAATCTGAATGAATAAGTTTAATTCATTCTTCTGCCATGTGTCCCAGATTATTGGGATTTGACCCAATCTTTGATTGCAGTAAATCTGGGAAATTGATTAGCTTTATGACACGTGTCCTGGGAGCCGCTGAGGGGATCTGAGCGGCATGAAGATTGAGCCGCATAAGCCCGGCCATGTGTTAAAGCTGTTGGGGAGTGCCCCCCTAACCTTCGAGTTACATGATAATCTGGACCGCATGGACGTAGATGACCGCATAACGGGTAACCCCTTCGTGAGCCGCATGGAGATGGTCTTCGTGAGCCGCATGGGGGAGCATCTGCTTAAGCCGCATAGGGGGAGCCTCCGCTTGAGTCGCATAGGGCTGTTTCGATCTGGGCCGCATAGGGCAACTTCGGCCTGAGCCGCATGGGGGTGTCTCCGCTCGAGCCGCATATAACTGTCCACGTGCCAAGGCTGCGTGGCATTTTCTGGATCTCGGAGGATTATGTCAGAGATCTCCGTCGTTTCCCTACGAGTCTGTCATTATGACAGAGTCATAATTACATCTTTGTGTCAGGGCTGTCGTCTTTTCAGAGCTGTCAGCCGTCAAGGCAATTAATGCAGTAAGGGAAGAGTTGTTTGTATGCTACGTGGCACCTCTCTGAACCGCATGGAGATCACAGAGCCGCATAGACGCGTTGAGCCGCATGAGTCTTCTGAGCCGCATGGGCTTTCCGAACCGCATGGCTATTTCTTTATTATTTTCCATGCTTCTACAATAGTCGTTTCCTATTCGTTGATTCGATTATCGCCCCCAAACTCTAATTTTGGGCTTCTATATACAAAACTAGGTTATCTAGACTATTCTGGACTCAATGGAACCGCATGTGTAATCGTTTGGGACCATCTTATAGAGCATAGCATCGTTATCTATTTCGTGTCAATACGTTCGTGTCGCGCACGTCGACTCCAACCAAATTGAGGCGAGTACATTCTCTGATAGTTTTCATTATATTGATAGTCTTTATGATACCAGTTTATAGTGTTATGTTTGATATCTGACACGGGAGTACACGGATTGGTATAGCTTGGATCCCGTCATGAGATGTTACTCCTAGTTATCCTGGTATACTGGTACATGTCTCGTTCTTAACTATTGTCCTTATACTTGTATAGACACCGATTCCTAAGGAGATTTTACCCTCTTAGAGAATTCCGTGTCGTAACGTGATATGGTTGGATCCTTTATACTAGTTGGGTGATAGGTAGATATTAGGAGATTATGTGATCATACCCTACTTGTTTACTCACTTGTGCATAGCTCACCCTCGCCACATGTAGGGTGCAGTCTGACCTGATATTACTTGTGCATAGCTTTCTATTGTGGCTGGCCTGATCCTCTACACTCGTACTTGTGCGTAGCCGATCAAATAGAACAGCCTGATCTGGACCCAAGACGATCACATAACACTCTAATATCTCAAGGCACTGTTTAGTAGTCGTATATGTTCTATTCCAGATTACCACCTGTTGTTACACTGTACCCATAATTACTTACAGTACATCATTACCATGACATGCTCACATAATTTTTCTGCTATTCCACTGTTCAGTTCTACTTATCCATCATGTATTTTATTGCTTTATGTTATTTATAGTTTTTATCAATTTAAATGAAACTGTTGTTAGTTTATGTACTTTGCTCCAATCCTGACTGGATAACCAATATTTTAGGAGTTGTTATACCCCCACATACTTGGACCAAATGACGATGCTAGCTGAGACAGGTTCTCGATGTTCCATTTACCGTGAGTTGTCTTCTGGGAGCTCTAGGCCTTTATTCCTTATTCAGATTCATGTTTCGTTGTAGGGTTTGTCTCCGACACATTTTGATATGCATGATCATTTGTAGATTCTAGTTGATTTAGTGATACTGTCATCTCTTCTTATACATATCTTCTTTAGATGTATGTGATTAGAGTACATGTTGTTATTGTGGATCATATAGATGTTCTAGATATTTATTGGGTACTGGACAACGTTCTACTGCCGATACTGCGGCGTAGGCTGGGCGTGGCCCACGAACTTATGCCCGAATATCCGGATGCGGATCGTGACACATTTTTATGGTGGCCCATGCATATATATATATATATATAGAATATATATATATATATATATATATATATATATATATATATATATATATATATATATGCATGGGCCACCATAAAATATATATATATATATATATATATATATATATATATATATATATATATATATATATATGCATGTCTAATCCATGTTTATATCATCAACCATTTAATTTTAAAAAAATTAAATAAAAAGTTGTTGAAAAAGTTAATTTTTTATTTATATATATATTCAACATTGGGAATCGAACTCAACCAAATAAAAAGAATACCTCTCATCTTAACCACATAAGTTAAAAGAAATATTTAAATATAACTGAATAATATTTTTATTATACGTGCAAAACACTTGCATCTACTAGTACATATATATGTATATCATACTATTATAAGGCAGCTTCAAAACTGCTCAAGATTGAGCCATCTAAGCCGTGTGTATATCATCAACCATTTAATTTAAAAAAATTAAATTATGTAAAAAATTGTTGAAAGAGTTTAAATTTATTATACATATTCAACATAGAGAATTGAACTTAACCAAATAAGAAGAATATCTCTCACCTAAACCACATTAGTTAGAAGGTATGTTTGACTATAATTGAATAATTGTTTCATTATACGTTATGATACGTGCAAAGCACGTGCAATTACTAGTACTATTATAAGGCGCTTCAAAACGGCTCAAGGTTGAGTCGTCTAAGTCGTGTGTATATTATCAACTATTTAATTTTAAAAAATTAAATTATGTAAAATATTGTTAAAAAAGTTTAAACTTGTTATATATATATATTCAACATGGAAAATCAAAATCAACCGAACAAGAAGAATTTCTTCTACCTTAACCACATCAGTTAGAAGAGGCATTTGACTATAATTGGATAATATTCTTTTTATACGTTATGATACATGCAAAGCACGTACATTTACTAGTGTGTGAACTCAACCGAACAAGAAGAATTTACTAGTTCACACACTAGTAAATGTGCGTGCTTTGCATGTATATATATATATATATATATATATATATATATATATATATATATATATATATATATATATATATATATATATATATATATATATATTTATATATATTATATATATATATTTTTTTTTATATATATATATATATATATATAGATATATATATATATATTTATATATATATATATATATATATATATGCAAATGGCCTCTAGCCTAGTGGTTAAGATAGATGCATGCGACCCGAGTGGTTAGGAGATCGATTCCCGGTGGGAGCGTTCGCCACAATTACCTTCTTTCAATATATATATATATATATATATATATATAGGCAAATGACCTCTAGCCTAGTGGTTAAGAGAAATGCATGCAGCCCAAGTGGTCGGGGTTCGAGCCCTAGTGGAGGCGAGTTCGCCACAATTACCCATTGCATCAATATATATATATATATATATATATTGGAAAAACTGTTACCTTTATTGATGAAAGAGGGTAATGAGTACATCCGACCTCATGGTAACAAAGACAAAGAAAGAAAATAAAGCAATAACTCTACTCTAAAGCCCAATGAGGAATAGACGGAAGATGATGACAACTCGAAAGCGACTTCCGAAACTGTCGCTTCACCTCCCGAACTAAAAAGTCCGACCCAACACCACGCCCCTCGTACCGATGCTTATTTTTGTTCTTCCAAAGTACCCAAATGATCGCACCAGCCAATGATCTCCGATGATGACTGCCCTGACCCCGCCACCACCTTTGAAGAAAGACTAGAAAGTCACTATGCATCCGTGCCTTGAAGAAACCCCGGAAAGTAGCCCAAACCGTCATAGCAAGGTCCCCGTGAAAAAATAAATGCTGAAGGTTCTCCCCATGCCCAACCTGACAGCAATGACACCTGGAAGCCAGATGGAAGCCAATCTTCTGAATAATGTCATCAGTAGGAAGCCGGTTGTGACAAACCCGCCACATCAGAATGCTCCACTTCGTCGGAATACACTTGCCCCATATATTAGAAAAAAGTGATGATGTAGGGTGAGAAGTCCGACAACATCTCCAAGCCGCAGCCACCGTGAAAGAACCTTTCCGCTCCCCCCAAGCCAGTGAATCATGAGCCGAAGTACAAGTCAGGTTCGCCTCTCTGAGCCGGCCCACTGCCTCAACTCCAAACTGCTCCAAGAACAAAGGCAGATCCCATCCAGCGGTTGTCTAAAACGATCGGATAAGCGGACCACCATTGTCAGAATTTCTCGCCCTAGAATCTCTGATCTTTCTTCCCCTATCTGAAAGAACCCGAACAGTCACTGTACGATGTGGAAGGACCACCCTTCTCCCGACAAATCTGGCCGACCTCCGAAGCTCCCCAGTGCCCAATAACTGTTCCGTCCGGCCGTGAGCATCAGACTCCCTCGCCTGTGTACGACTCCGTACTCGTGTCCGTCTCCCCAATCCGTGCCTGGTCCCAGACGTCACTTCCTCAGCCGGTGGAATATCAACACTATCCAACCGAGGACCCCCTGGAATCCACGCTTCGCACCTCGCTGGTCCCTCACCACGCCCAAGTCTAAACGAGATATGCAGCTCCGCCAATTTCCTCCCCCACAAAATCCGTCGCCAAATATGAGAGCACTTGGAAGTCATAAACTCATCACATGGATGACGCTTACGAAAATATTTTGATTTAAGAAGCTCCACCCAAAGGCCCTTCCCATGTCGCAACTTCCACCATAGCTTCATAGAGAAGGTATCCATAATATCATTCAGGCACTTAATCCCGAGGCCACCTTTGGACTTAGTCCGAGTAACGAACCGCCACGCCAACCAACTCCTCTTAGCCACCCCATCCTTGCTACCCCAGAAGAAAGCCGCAAACATCCTCTCAATCATCCTGAGAACTGCTCGGGGAGGACAACATGCGGCCAAAGTATACATAGGGATAGAGGAAAGTACATTCTTAATAAGGACCAACTTACCCCCAGGAGAAAGAATCTTGTTCTGCCAACCCGTCAGCTTTGAGCAGATTTTATCCAGCAAATAGCTAAACATCCCCGCATTCCTTCTTCCGCAAGTTAACGGGCAGCCCAAGTAAGAAAATGGTACGGTACCGGTACTAAATCCGAAGAGAGTAAAAATAGTCCGAGCACGATCCTCACCCAATGGTGTCGCCGTATAAAAGGCCGATTTGGAATAATTAATCTTCTGTCCAGACACAGCCTCATAACTATGCAATACTTGCTGGAGAGTACGCAATCCGGCAATATCCCCCGAAGTGAAAATAAGAACATCCACATAAGCCAGGTATGAGATACGTGGTCCCCCAATCGGAGTGTGAAATGAAGATCTCATATTAGTATCTTGAAGAAGCTTGAGGTTTCGAGAGAGTACCTCCGCAGCAATAATGAAGAGAGCCGGGGAAAGAGGGTCCCCCTGTCGGATCCCTCTAGACGCCGAGAAAAAATCAATAGGAGCGCCATTAATAAGAACCGCATACCGGGTATCCGCCAGGAGGCGATAAATAATATCGCAGAAGACCCCATTAAAACCAAATCTCCAAAGAACCCTCAGGAGGAAATGCCAATTGACTCTGTCATAGGCCTTCTGCATGTCCAACTTAATAGCAATATTTCCACCATGGTTAGGTTCCTTCATAGAGGCCACCATATCCTGGGCAATAATGATATTGTCCACAATCTCTCTCCCCTTAAAAAAAGCACTTTGCTCAGGAGAAATAATTTTGGGAAGATATTCCCGCAACCTGCAAGCAATGATCTTGGAAATAATTTTGTTACAGAAATTACAAAGGCTAATAGGGCGGAAATCAGAAAGGTTCCTCGGGTGCTCGACTTTAGGAATAAGAAATAAGAAGGTATCTGAAACTGATACCGGAAGGCGTGCACCCAAGAAGAACGAACCAACGGCTTCCTCCACGTCAGCAGCAATAATATCCCAACAAACTGAGAAGAATCTCCCAGAAAAGCCATCCGGTCCGGCACCACTAGCCGGGTCCATTCCCCGAACAATCTCCAACAACTCCCCTCTATCAGGACAACGAACAAGATCAGAGTTGTCCTCCACAGAAATGATGCTAGGAATGACATCGAGGACAACGTCCTCATCTGAAATAGGCTTCGCTCTAAACAGCTTCGAGAAGAATAAAGCCGCCTCCGTTGCTACCTCCTCAACAGACCCAATTTCTGATCCATCAGCCCGAATAATTTTCTGAATACCCGCCTTTCTTTGCCTACTCCTGGTGCACTCATGGAAGAAACGAGTATTCTTATCTCCTTCCAGATCCCATCTCAATCTTGCTTTTTGCTTCTAGAAAGACTCCTCAACCTGGACCTTTTGCTTCAATCTGGCAACGGCCTCCATCCAGGAAGCCCTCCCCCTCTCTGAAGGATGAAGCTCATAATCCTGCTCCGCCGCCAAGGCAGCATCCTCGGCCTGTCGGACCTCCTGGAAAACGTCTCCAAAAGTAGCTCTGCTCCAACCCGCCAGAACATGCCCTGTTGTCCTCAACCGCATGCCCAACCGCTCCAGCGCATCATAATGCCAGCATGAATTCTACGCGTCGAGCCACAATCTTGAGAAAGTTCGGATGAGAAGTCCAAAAGTCAAGAAAACGAAAACCTCTACGCAGAGGTGTAGAAGCTGTCTGACAGGATATCAAAAGAGGAGAATGATCAGATTCTGCCCGATTAAGGTGCTCGCAAGAAACCTAAACTCCATCCAGCCAACTACCCATCACGAGAAGCCTATCAAGACGGGATCCCTGACGACCAATCCCCGTTTGCCCGTTCACCTAGGTATAGATGCTACCTCTGAAACCAACATCGGATAGCCCGGCAGCCAACTGAAAGTCGAGGAAGTCCGCAATGGCCCTCGTGTCAGGAGGTTGCCCTCCAAATTTCTCATCCAGAGAAGCAATGATATTGAAGTCCCCGCCCACCGCCCAGGGCAAAGCAATATCCCTGGCTTGGACGTCCAGAAGGTGCCTCCACAGACTCCTCCTCCCCTGTCGTGTCCCTGCATAATGTACAATCGACAGCCGCATCGGAACCGAAAAACAACTCAAATAAAGCTGCACCATGATGGCCTAGTCACAGGAGTCAATACAATTGATCCCAAGACCCGACTTACAAAAAATCCAAATATTGCCCTTATCATTGCAAAAGCTATCATCAAAACCCAACCTCAGACGATAAGAAAGAAGCTTAGAGGATATCACCTTGGATTCAATAATGGCAAGAACCTGAATAGAGTTGGTCCGACACAAGGACTTGAGACGGGATAAAGTAGCTCTGTTCGCCGTCCCCCGAACATTCCAAATAAGAAATTTAACCATGGACCCTCTGGGGGTCCCGCCTAACCCGGGAAGCATGTGATCGAAGAAGTCTATCCGACTGAGGTGCCATCGACTTCCTCCGCCTACCAGCCACCTTCTTGAAAGGAACCATCTGCCAGTCTTTTTTACGTCCCTCAGAGAGTGAGGTGGAGGGTCTACCCTCGGGCAGTGGGGCCATATCAACACCCGGAGAAAGATCATCTCCCCAGACGGATAAAGGACCGTGACCAGCCTCCTCCCACACCACCAAGCTACGATCTTCGGTGTTAGAATCAGCCGCTATAACCCCCTGTCCTAGCTGGCTATAAATAATAATAGGAAGATCCGATAAATCGATAGAACCAATACCCCACTCCGGGCCCATCTGACCATCCAGGCTAGAGCCTGGAGCGCTGCGTCCCTCCATCATAGGTCGCCCGTCATCCGACCATAGAGCCAGCTGGCCCGAAAATGACTCCCCCACGTGCTAGGATGGCGGAACGGAATTCGCGCGATTATCATCTCTACCGCGCAATCTGGGCTGCGTGGTCCCCGTGCTAACATTACGCCCCTCGACGCGCCTCCACACCTGCCGTGTCCCCTTCCCTTTCTCACGCCTAGACCGTCTCCTCCGACGGCCCCTGCTAGATCCACGGCCCCTCACCAGGTCGTTCGCCTCACGCACTACGCCTAGAGAACGGCCGTCGGGGATAGGCGGACTATCATCAACTCCCTCGGAAGAAGGCTCCACCCTAGGTCGACCACAAGCACTCTCATCGTGACCATGATGGCCACATGTAACACAGTAAAGAGGGCTCCGCTCATAGACAACTGGCTGCGAGCGAACACCATCGGGCAGTTGGAAGAACACCTCATGTTGAAGTGATTTGCTGACGTCCATTTCAACCAAAACCCTGGCTACCCCCGGCCTAGAAAAGGACGCCGTAGCCCGATCAGTGCTGAGCGGAGTGCCGAGACCAGATGCGATGGAGAGAACCGCATTGGTATCAAACATACAGTAGGGAAGCCCGGGGAAGGCTACCCAGATAGGAACCCGAGGGTCCTCTCTCAGCGGCGAAAAGTCCACCGACGACCTGAATATCATCATCGGAACACGTCCAACGAACCAACAGTCCTTAGACCGCAGCCGGAGAAAATCACTCTCGACATGAGGTCAAATCAGAACGTGACGATCATCAATTGCCTTCACGTCAATCAAACCCCTAAAACCCCACGAATCGAAGGCCTTTCTAATAGCCTCAACCGAAAGTCTCCGTCGAGCAAACTTGCCAATAAGGTTAAGCCCACACGGTGCCGTGAGGGCCTCCATATCTGACTGAGAAAAAACAACCACCTTCCGTCCCTCGGAGACAATGGCATGACAGAAATCCACCCTCGATAAGCCACCCGTCGACGCCGACGCAGATCCGCCCACCACCGTAGCGAAGGTCCGTGCCATGCCACCCGTCCCTCTACTTGCCACCTTCGATGTGGCCGCCACCTCTGCCGGAGGGTCGACGTTGCCCGGAAGACCGGAACCCCCTACGGAAACCAACAACCGTTCCTCGCCGCGTGGAACGCCTCCGGCAGGTCGTACGCTCCCACTGCCAAGGTGGCCGAGAACCCCCGTCGAAGAACCTGGGGCGGAACCCCCCGCCGAATCACCGGCTGAGTTCACCGGCAGGTCTTCCCCCGGGAAGTCGTCCCTGCTCCGGCCAAGGAGACCGGAGGCCGCCGCCATCGAAGCAGGTGGTGGGGCAGAAGCCGCCGCCAACGAAACAAAAGGTGCAGCGCTGGTCGGTACAGCGATCCCAACCGGTGGAGCGGAGATCCCAACCGGTGCAGCGCCGGCCGATATCGCCAGCACGCCGCCCCCATGGTCGGAGACCCCTACCAGGAGCCGGCCGAGATGGCCAGGGGCCCCCGCCGACGTACCATCCGGGGGGCGGAGCCCCCCGCCGAGCCAATCATACGAGAAATCCCGCTCGCCTGCTTCGCAAATAACGGAAGCCCTAACGAGCGCGTTCAATATATATAAATATCCATATATATATATATATATATATATATATATATATATATATATATATATATATATATATATATATAAAATATATATATAGAAAGAGAGAGAGAGGGGGGGTCCGGATCCGAAATTCCATCTGCGGTGTCCCGCGGGAGCCCGTTGCCTTAGACCATTGGATCGAGTGGGCGCACTCACGGGTCCCATGCGGGCCCCCGATTCTATAATGTGGGGGTGGGTGGGAGGGGTGCTTTGGCGGGGCTCCCCGCGGGACTTTTGATCCGCGCCCATATATATATATATATATATATATATATATATATATATATATATATATATATATATATTAGACACAAATTTTATGAAAAGGACCGTGAAAAAAAAACTATCGAGAACCGAAGAGTAGGTAACACTGAGATACAAATTTATATATATATATATATATATATATATATATATATATATATTAGACACAAATTTTATGAAAAGGACCGTGAAAAAAAAAACTATCGAGAACCGAAGAGTAGGTAACACTGAGATACAAATTTATAACATTTTTAGGAAAAAAGTGTCATATATGAATAGAACATTTATAACGCTTTTAGAAAACATTTTTTATGACACGTGCGAACTTAAAAAAAAGCGTTATAAAATTTATTTATGACGTTTTTTAGCCTTCATAAAAAGCTATTTTTGTAGTAGTGCTAGTACCTAAAAATGGCATAGGAATTAATACTACATATGCATATAGTCAATCGACTATTGTATCTAGTATCTACCCTCTTGAGTCAAAGGAACATGGAACATAGAGGATGAAGCTCTACATTATTTGTGTTTTGACGAAATGTCTTTTTTAATTCATTTAACTATTAGTATTAGGAACTTAGATAGTCGTAATTATTATATACTAATTTTATTTATTACGTTTTAATATCAGAGTAGATTCTACAATAGTTATTACTTAGGCTTGTGCCTATGGCACATAATTTAAGGGGTATATATATATATATATATATATATATATATATATATATATATATATATATATATATATATATATGGGAAAAAAAAAATATATATATATATGGGATGTCCTGAGGGACACTCACCTTAATCACACCAACCTCCCTTGGCTCTGCGTAGGAAACTTCAACACAGTTTCAAGCAGAGAGGAGAAGTAGGGTGGACGACCTCCCCCCCCCCCCCTTTGATAGCCCTGTAGGATTTCACCAACTTCATATTCATTGCTCACCTGCCTCCCCTTCAGTTCTCTTGCAACGCTTTCACTTGGTGTAACATATAGGAAGGTGCCCGGCGACAATATTCTCGTTTTGATCGTGCCCTCATCAATGCTCAGTGGTCTGACATGGGGATCATCTCCAGCCTCTTGTACCTCAACGCCACCAAATTGGATCACTCCCCACGGCTCATTGAGATCAGCAGAAATTCAAACCAGATCAAGAAAATTTTTCGTTTCCTGGACCTTTGGAGCCATGATCCTCAATTCAGAAACATCGTGGCCGCTGCCAAGAGTATCCCAGACGACCCCGACCCCCTTGTCCGTGTGGCGGCCAAGCTGAAAGCCACTAGAAAATCTCTCTACGCCTGGAGCAAGAAGGCTTTTGGCGACATCTTCCAGGTCGTCCGTACTACTGAGGAGGATGTTACTCGTGCGGAGATTTTGTTCGCCACCGACAGATCTCCCGCGTCCCGAGCCTCTCTCAACCTTACCAGAGCGCTGCTAAAATTTCGGCTGAAAGTAGAGGTGGATTTCTGGAAACAAAAAGCTATGCTGACCTGGGACATAAAGGGTGACAGAAACTCCAGATACTTCAACTCTTGTGTCAAGGGGCGCAGACAACAGCTTAACCTTCATCAGATTACTAACGAGAATGGTCACATTCTAAAAGAATAACGGGACATCCAATCGGCTGTAACGAATTTCTATTCCCGATTGTTCACCAAAGAAGTCATCACCAAGGACGAGAAATTCCTCGCGGAGATCCCCCGCTTGATCGAAGACAGAGATAATACTCAGCTGCAGCTTCTCCCATCCGAGCGCAAAGTTAAAGAAGCAGTATGGGCCCTGAACGAACATAGTGCTCCAAGGCCTTACGGTTTCAATGGCATCTTCTTTAGATTATGCTGGGACATGGTCAAATCCGATATTTATGAGACGGTTACGGCCTTATTCCAAGGAGCCAAGTACCCCAGATCGATATCATGTGCCAACTTGATTTATATCCACAAGAAGGACAACTCGGAGGCCTTCAAAGATTTTCGTCCTCTGAGCTTGTGCACCTTTACCAACAAAATTATCTTAAAAATTATCGCCAACCGCATGTCAGGGCTTCTTCCCAAGATTATTTCCCAGGAGCAAAGCGGCTTTGTTCGTGGTCGGAACATATTAGACAACATCATGCTGGCTCAGGAAATGATCACCTGCATGAAATTTTTGTCCAGGGGTGGGAACATTGCAATCAAACTGGACATGAAAAAAGCGTACGACGGGCTAGACTAGCAATTTATGATATGGGTGTTCAGGGCCTTCGGGTTCTCAAAGACCTGGATAGACATCGTATGGAGAACTATCAGTAATACGTGGTTCTCCACTGTTGTTAACGGTCAAGCGAAGGGTTTTTTCAGATCCAGTCGAGGTGACAGACAAGGGGACCCTTTATCTTCCACCATCTTTATCATAGCTGCAGAAGTTCTTAGCAAAAATCTTAACAAAATGGTCGCTACACCCCATTTCCAGCATTTTCACACCACCAACATATGTCCGATCATCACCCACCTGGCATACGCCGATGACATCCTCATCTTCTCATCCGGAGACGTAGGGTCGGTGGAAGTGGTTCACAATACATTGTAGAGAAACAATAGATGCTTTGGGCAATGTGTCAACCCCAACAAGAGCGTAATCTATACCCACCACTCGGCCAACAGAGATCACTCATCTACCCTGACTAATATCACTTCCTTCTCTGTTGAGTATCCACCGTTCTCTTACCTTGGTTGTCCGCTGGTGTACGGAAGGTCCAATGCATGCATTTATGAAGGGCTGGTGGGCAAAATAAGGAAAAAAATGAGGGATGGCACAACACGATCTTATCGCTTGGCGGAAAGATGATACTGATTCAGCATTTCCTCTCATCCATCCCCATTTACACCCTAGCTGTTTGCTCCCCCTAAGAAGGTGCTCAATTCCATATAAAACCTCTTCGCCAAGTTCTTATGGGGATACTATGATGGTAAGGACAAGTATCATTGGGCCAATTGGGACTCCATGGTAAGACCTACATCAGAGGGCGGTCTGGAATTCTGCAGGCTGTCGTACGTCGTTGATGCTTGTTCCATGAAGATATGGTGGAAGCTCCGAGAGAGCCGTACTCTCTGAGCTAGGTTCATGAAGGTCAGATATTTCAGGTTCACACATCCGTCGGCCGCTGGCTTCAATAACAGATCTTCCGCATCTTGGCGTCACATTCTTAAGGGGCGGCCACTCGTTGAGCCTTCGATCCGCTTACAACTGGACTCGGGCGAATCGTCCCTATTCTACGAACGTTGGTCCGGGGATGACCTCTTCCCGCAGCTTCTGGCTGCTCCTTCCAACAGCGCGATCAGTGATCTGTGGGATTGCAAGTGAGACTGGAATTGGGAGAGGGCCCGAGAGTGGATCGAGAATGAGGCAGTAGTAGCGTTGGCTAATACTGGTTTGAAGATTAAGATGGACCCGGATGCTCTGAGGTGGTCCCTCTCGACCAACGGAGCTTTCTCGCTAGCTTTGGCGAGGAGAGTGGTTGGCGGCATTGGATCGCAATCCCCCATCATCGGACCTTTCTGACAGTCTTGTATTCCTAGAAAAATGGTCCTTTCTGATTTGGAGAGCGCTTCGTAAGAAGCTCCCCACTGATGACCCTCTTACCACCATTGGCTTCAGCTTGGCTTCAGCTTGTCATTGCTGCTCGGAGCGACAGTCGAAAAACGCTGAACACATTATGCACTTAGGTGATCTGGCTGTGCAGGTGTGGACCGACCTCTCCAACCGGTGCAGACAACACCAGGTTTTTGGGGACTTCAACGATCTACTAGCCAACTGGGGTAGCACCTCGCACGGCCACCAAATCGTTGCAGCCACCATCATATGGGTTATGTGGAAGAACCGTAAGAAATTCAGATACGAGGGTCACCAATATACTTCTAACCAACTGATCAGGGAGGTCCTCAGACAGACTCACAAAGTCAGAAGACTCTGCAATCACGTCAAGGTGGGTTTTTGGCACTCCTTGGTCTACTAATGAGTACTAGGGTGATGTGCGGGAGTCAGCCCCTTGCTCCTTTTATTTTGTTGTCTTTCATTTTGCGCTTGTAAAGGCTTCGGCATTTTGCGCCTTACACATGAATAAAGTTGGAGGAGTTGTTTAAAAAATATATATATATATATATATATATGGAGGAAAGAGGAAATAATAAAATTATACAATTTGTTCAGTCTATATGCCCCAATCTCAGGAACAACAATAATCTTCTTAATTATTTTGTTGACCAATATATATTTAAATAAGTCGCCTAGGGCCTCTAAATTTCTTGAGACAATTCTGTTTAATATTTATATGTTATCACAGCGACTAGATTCAAGTACAAGTTATGTTATATTTTAATTAACATTTTTATCGAGTACTAATTTTGTATATGTATATTTATTCATTCTATGTTATGTATAATTATAATTTGTAAGTTAATTATATTAGTTGAATCTACCTAATTAGTTCAAGTGTTGAGTCAATATAATTCGAAGCTATGTGTATAATTATAGTTTACCAAAGATCCAAGATCAAGATCCGTGTTAATTTGATTTATTTTTTGGATGGCACCCGCTCGGTCCGGATCCACCCTAGTCGAGCCCAATCTAGCTTTACTCTGACTGAGGGTGTTCATCGTGCATCTTTCAACACCATCTATTGGACGACATTCGGATGAGGGCACACACTCCATATAATCTAACGAGTAGTATGGAAGGTACATGATGAGTCCGACTCACCGAATAATTTGTCTTGTATCTAGACAACATCGGACTGGGTGGGTTCTTACCTGGATGGTGCTGGGGAATATTTCTAGATAAACAATGTAATATTGGAAACTAAATTGTGAGGTTCAGAATCTAGCTAGAAAGACAGTAGTTGTCAAATTGTCAGGAGGAAGGAAGGAAAGCCTCGAGCAGACTCTACTGGTAGAGTGAGGTTTGATCAACTCAAGAAAAAAACATAATCTTGTGCTTGTGGATAATAATTAGAGACACTTGACAAAGAAAACTCACACAAACACACACACAGACGCTAGCTAGGTGCTGTTATTTGCGGATTTGTATGGTTGGAATTGCTCAGGGAACAAGTCTTTCCTCCCTCCCTCCCTCCCGGGATGCCTGCCGATAGACGCGGCCATTTGTGCGGGTGGCAACCAAAGTCATACTATTCGCGAATGTTCTTAATTAAACAATGACAAGTATTGTGACTTTTCATAAATAATTATTGAGCATTCTTTGAAAAAGAACACTAAACAATGTAAGCTTGCGTGTTAAAGAATATATATTGTGGCAATCATAAATGATTGATGAAGAAGAAACAATGCGATGCGAGAGGACGACACTGCCTAAGTTTTCAAAATCTCAGCCATCACCTTCACTGTCCTTCGGCCTTTGGCTTGATTGTCATTTGTCCCGAAGCCATAGCCCCATCTGGCCTGTAAAATGAAACGTGACGCTTTATACACACCTCATAATAACCAACCGTATGGAATTATCAACACATATAACTCATGTAGAAAACAGCTCAGACATCAACAGACATGTAGCTCATGTAGAAAACAGCTCAGACATGTAGAAAATAGCACAGACATCAAACGAGACCGACAGGATTCCAGCATATCAACCGTAATGACGGATAGACGTGTAGGTTGTAATAAAAAAAAAATAACTACATGAAATTTATAGGAGTTCTTCAAACCGAGACAAAAGAATTGGTCAGGTGAACTTGTGCCCACATCAAGACTTCCGATTTGAATAACCTCTCTTTGTTTAGAACAACCTTCCGGATTCAGTAATCAAAATTAGCTCCGGATAGAACAACTCTTAACTCCTAGGAACAATCATTATATATACATATTAATAACATCGATCATGACAATAAAAATTGTAATGAGTCGACACAAATAAAGATTAATGTTGTGTGAAGTCACGGCCGGTTACGTATAATGGCCATCTAAAGCAAATCTAATCTCCCAATCCAAACCATATGGTGTATCAAGCTGTCGCCTAACGAGTGTTTGATGGAAACGTGAAAGCCACACGTACCCCCCTGGCTGCACAGAATCACTTGTCTTCCAAACAATAAGAAATTTCGTTATGAAACACAACATTTCTGTGCATAAACAAAACAAAAGTAAACCCGTGCACAGTCACACAACTGCTTGTCTTCCGCCACGCAGCCAACAACATGGCGTTAGCGGATCCCACACTCAAAATCTTTCCCTCCCTCCACTGCAACAAACTTTACATATATATGTGTATATCCACAGTTCCTCGTTCCAATCCTATCTATCACTCAGAAAGCAAGCACAAACACTCCAAAAATCTAGTATCGTATCGTATCGACACACAAGACGGTTATTGATGGAAGAGTTCCAAGAAACCGATGTGATGTGGCCGCAGACCGACGACGATCACGACTTCGACTGTTTCTCCGTAGAGCACAACAACGAGCTTGATTCCTCGGAGGAGTCGGATGAGTCCGCTTCTCCGGCGTCTTCGTCTGCTATTGACATGTTCCCGAAGAGGAGGAGGGGGAGGAGAGGCGGCGGGAACACGTGGACGCCTAACGACAGCGATGACGGCGACGAGGAGGAGGAGGAGGAGGAGGAGGATGTTGGGGGAGAGATGATACCGCCGCACGTTCTGGTGAAGAGAAGGATGTCGACGACTATGTACTCGACGAGCGGGAGCGGAGCTCTCAAGGGGAGGCATCTTAGGCAGCTCAGGAATTCCGTTCTGCGCATGACTGGATTTCTTGAGGCCTGATAATACAGTTAAGCTAATTCGAGGAGAGCTACTGCGTGCAATTTGGGACAGTTGAGCTCATATTTGTTGCTCGATCGAGCTCTTTTGCTTCAACCATCATAATTTGGATGCTTGGCCCACTGCTTGCATCAATTGCTTGTAATATATATACTTAGACAATGTAAATTGCTACAAAAATATACTTAGACACGCCAAAAGCAAAGTCATTGTCCAAGCAATGGCATTGCTCCAATTTTTAAGTTTTTATTTTCTTTTCTTTTGTGTTGAGAAGCTAAATTTGAATGGTGGATACTGTAATGGTTGAAGTGGATATCTCCGCAAAGCTGAACTCATGGCATTTAGTAAAAGAATAATGCTATTTGTACATTTAAATTGTTGCTTCAAACAGTTACTTGTTATGCGACAGCTGACGTAATATATTAAATAATATTATGTGTCATCTAACATTACGATTGATATGACAAATTTTAATCCAAAAAATTAATTATTCAGTTTTTTAAATATTAATATTAATAATATTATTATTATTAATATTAATATTAATATTAATATTAATATTAATATTAATATTTATGTATCAGTTGTCACATCAATATGTTACGTCTGCTGGTACATAAGCAAAAATAGTTTGGTGGGACGAATAGTATTATTCTTTATTAAAATTCTTGATGGAGATGTCTACAGGAAAAGAACAAAGAACTAAGGAAAAAAAGAAGAAGAATGCAGTGAACACTACTTGTATGATATTTCAAGACAGTTACATGATAACTTGATTTTATTTCCAGCATTGGCGGCAATAACTTAGGTAGTGGTCCTCGAACTTTGAGAAATAGTTAGGTCACCCAAAAATCATGGTGTTCATATTTAGTCAGATAGGAACTAAATTTTCTAAGGATTTATATTTCAAACTCTACGAGAGGGGGTCAAGATGCCTGCTAATGTCTTTCTGTACTTATGCGAAACTTGTGGGAGCTAGTCCTCATAGTCCGTGCCTAAATTATTGGTATTATTATAATTTTATTAGTTAAGCAGTAAACATAGTTTTATCTAAAGAAAAAACTCACACACAATATATTACAGAGATAACGAAGTCCTCGAGTTCATTTAGCAATCCTCTATGGTACAATCAACAATCCCCTCCCCTCATGGTTGAAATTGTTAAATGATCGTATGGTACAGACATTTGTTGTGTTCCGTGCTATGTTTGGCAACATGAAACCTGTTTGTTTGCTAGAAAATGATGTAAACTCGAGTTTTATAATCTAATACGGCTGTTAGAAAACATAATACAAACTGATTATGAACTGGAACAATCGAATATATATATATATATATATATATTACCGCCAGGAATGGCCCAAACCATAGGATTTTGCTCTCGCCAACCTTCCCTCTCCAAACCTTAGGATTTGCTCCCCCATTTTCGTCTCCGACTTCCTAAAACTCCCTGTAACAGCCATCTCTCTCTCGGCAAGAGATAGCCAAACCCCGGACCACTGGGCATCCTCCCTGGCGATCAAGCCGTACTCCACCAGACGCTACACGAGCTTCACCATCTCGTCCATCCTCCTGAAAATGTGGAAGATGTCAGAGGCCATCCAGGTATACGACTTCGTTTTTGAGGCTGGGTCTTTCCTTGTTCGACTAGATTCACCGGAATCAGTAGACAAAGTCATCAATGAGGCACCTTGGAGCATCAACGATGATCTATTGGCTTTAGAAAGGTACGATCCTGGTCGCCTTCCCGAAGAATATCTCTTCCAACAAGCCGACTTCTGGGTCCAACTGCACAGGCTCCCTCCTAAATTCTTGAATAGGCGGCCGTGATGAGAATAGCAGAAGTCCTGGGATCTCCAAAGCCTTGCTCATTAGCCGGTGAAGCGAAGTGGAAGACGTTTGCTCGTATTAAAATTCTCATGGATATATCAAAGCCATTGAAGAAGCGCATAACCACGATGCTTGACGGGGTTACGATGGGGGAGGTGGTGGTCAAGTATGAACGACTTCCCCGTTTGTGTTGCTTCTGTGCAAAGGTTGGTCATTCATATGCATCCTGCAAGGAGAAAGAGCGGTTCCAGGATCTAGCCGGAGATGATTGGTCAGAGGAAGAAAAGGCTCGACTAAGAGATATTCTTCGGCCAAGAATCAATGAAGAACAATACCGTGATGTCTTAAGCGTGTTGCAAGTCACAAATCCCCAGCCGCCCCAGACGAAAACCTCCCTAGGTCACAGGGCTCCTCTCCACTCACAGGGTACCTCTCCACTGGCAGAAGATAACCTCGCCACTTCCCATCACCCAGAGCATTCGACAGAGGTAGCTTCCCTAAGCTAGTCGGAGCGACGTGTCACGACCCGCACCCTGTGTAAGGGCACAGTGCGTAACAGCGCCCAGCCTATGCCGCAGAATCGGAGGTAGAACGCTGTACAAGGTCACTATCTAACAACAACTCACGCAAATATATATTGTACTTGTCAAAACTCAACTTCGAACGGAGGACAATTATAAGATATGATAATACTCAATCACAGTCTAAGCACGATATGATAACACAGAATCACAAAAGCTATACTAACTCCAAAACAACAACAACTCTAATAAACTGCTAAAATAATAATATCTCAAACAATTTCAAAACAAAGTCAAGATCTCAACTTATTACAATATAAGTTCAATATGAAAGTCTAAAGCAAGTCTACTAAACTAATCTTTCGATCACTCCTGAGTGTCAAGGTCCAAGGTAGCTATACCGTCTTCGGTTCCCATGCAAGTAGGGCAAGTACGCTCAGGACAAACTTCTGCAATATTTTTAACAGGTCCAGTCAGGACAGGAACGAGCACAACTCATCTAGAAAACCCAAGTAAATGACAGAGAACTATAAACCAGTTATAGACAGTTTTATTGATGAATATGGTAGTTTATATTCAGGTGATGGTATAGAAAAACAGTTAAGATACAAGAAAAGTAAGGTAACTAAAACAAGAGAAGAATCATGGCAATGAAGACTGTAAAATAAGATTCTAGCTGAACTAGAGTAACATGATAAGTCCAGACAATAAATGTAAGACAAGTGTAAATCCAATGTAAATTCAGTACGAGACGAATCTAATACAAGATGAATCCAGTACAAGATGATTCCAGTCAGTGATCAAGAATCCAGGTGAGACTAGCTATATTCTAACAGTGTGTTTTAAAATACCGAGATTGACATGTAAACGACTGTAGGTATCAGGCATATAACTCACTGTTCAGGCGAGGGATGGCTATGCTTCTACTAGATTCCAGTTTGGAGATTTCAGATTTGGAGAATGTGTACATGTCTTACTCAATATTTTTTCGTCCGGCAATACAAGTGAATCCAGAATTCGATACGAGAATCGAGATGAGTCCAGCCAAACTGATGATACCAGCGATGATTCCAGAATGATTCCAGTAATAGAGGCCAGACAAGATGGTATGTGTGTCGCATACATGAATCCAGAAATATCCATACGTATTGTAACAGAGAATCACATAAAACTAACTAGAACTGAAGTACAGTAATTGACAAGTAAATGAGAGAACTATCAGAGAATGTACTTGCCTGATATCCTGTGCAACTGATGGAAATAGACGTTTGAACCTGAGTCAAAATGTCCTAAATAAAGCAATATAGGTTATGATGTATCCAAAATAAGATAAATAAAATCTATAATACAATCTACATGATTCTAAGCCAATCTAGGTCAACTCTGGTCAAACTAGGTCAACTCTAGTCAAACTACAAGTCTAACTAATAAGTCATATAAGGTAAACCACTCTAGGCCTATATACATGTCACGACCCGTACCCACTGTGAGGGTACAAGTATGTAACAGCGTCCAGCCTACGCCGCAGAATCGACGGTAGAACGCTGTTCTAAGTCTCTAACTAACCATTAACTCATGCAGTATATAATGTACTCATTATGATCAACTCCGAACGGAGGACAAGTATAAGATATTGTAACTCAATCACAGTCTAACCACGATAAGATAACACAGAAGAAATAACTAAGAAATAGAAAGACAACTACTATAATAATAACAAAATCTCAACAATCTCAAATACAACACAAGTTCTAAAACATGAAAACTAAACCAAATCAACTAGCTAGTCTCCCGATCACTCCTGAGTGTCGGGGCCAAAGGAAACTAAGCCATCTCCTGGTCCATAGTAAGTAGGGCAAGTGTCCTCGGGGCAAGCATCTGTAATATTTTTAATAGGTCCAGTCAGGACAGGAACGAGTACAACTCATCAAGAAAATCTAACTAAATGACAGAGAACTATAAAGCAATTATAGACAATTTTATTGATGAACATGGTAGTTTATATTCAGGTGATGGTATAGAGAAACAAATAAGATACAAAGAAAGTAAAGTAAATAAATAAGAGAAGAATCATGGCAATAAAGACTGTAAAATAGAACTAGCTGAACTAGAGTAGCATGATAAGTCTAGACAGTAAATGTAAACAAGTATAAATCCTATGTAAATCCAGTACGGGACGAATCTAATACAAGATGAATCTAGTACAAGATGATTCTAGTCAGTGATCAAGAATCCAGGTGAGACCAGCTATATTCTAATAGTGTATTTTAAAATACTGAGATCGACAAGTAAACGGCTGTAGGTATCACACACATCTCTCACTGATCAGACGAGAGATGGCTATGCTTCCATTAGATTCCAGTAGGGAGATTCTAGATTTGGGGTATGCCTACATGTCTTACTCAATATTTTTCCGCCCCGCAATACAAGTGAATCCAGTACAAGACACGAGAATCGAAAAGAGTCCAGCCAAACACGATGATACTAGCAATAATTCCAGTAATAGAGGCCAGACAATATGGTAAGTGTGTTGCATACATGAATCCAGAAATATCCATACTTGTGGTAACAAAGAATCACATAAAACTAACTAGAACTGAAGTACAGTAACTGACAAATAAATGAGAGAACTATCAGAGAATGTACTCGCCTGATACTCTAAAAAGAGTAGTATAATATCAGATGTCTGTACCAGGGTCACAATGTCCTGAATAGAACAGTACAGGTTATAATGTGTTTAAAACAAGGTAAATAAAGTTTATGATACAATCTACATGATTTCTAGGTCAATCTAGGTCAAAGTCAACTCTAAGTCAAACATGGTCAACTGTCTAGGTCAAACTAGATCAAAGTCAAATTTTGGTCAACTAGGGTCAACCCAAGTCAACATCTAGTCAAACTAGGTCAAGAACAAGGCTATCTTGGTCAACTAGTCAAACTTAGGCTAGCAAGGGTCAATTGGTCACATTTAGATTCAATGTTGACTTTTGGTCAACTCAAGTCAATCCTGAACTATTAGGTCAAACCTTGGTCAATTCTAGGGTTTTGGTCAAACTTAGACTAGTCAACAAGGTAATTAGGTCAATATGGGTCAATTGGTTTTAACTAGTCAATCTAAGCCTATCTTAAAACCAAAGTATGTGATACAACACATACATATATCTCATAGTTATATATATATATATATATATATATATATATATATATATATATATATATATATATATATATATATATATATATATATATACCTTACCACTATTATGTGCATATTTATATATAAGCCATATACAATCATCCTTATATAATATATATATTTCAACTATATACCCCAAATCAAAACCTGAATCAAATAACACCATAAATCAAGTATTTGTCAAAACAATATCAATTACCTACTGAGTTGGAAAACCTAAAAACAAAATCCTATAAAGCTATACATGAATAAATACAGGAAGGGAAAGGACTGAAGGGAAGAAGGGGATACCAAGTTCACAACCTATTTCGAAATCTCATACCACATATGAATCATAAAAACCCAATTGAAAACATGTTCTCAGTTAACCAAATCACAACCTATCTATCAATACAACCAAATGTAAAGGAATAAAAGTAAATTGAAAAAAAAGGAAAAAAATCTGGAAACCCCAAACTAAATCTCATTCTCAGTTCTCAATTTAGATTTACATACATACAAACTCAACTGTCAGACCACTCTAATTCAATATCCTAACAATCCCATCCTAACATTCACGAACACACTCTCAAATGCAGATAACACAATAAGGGGACAGTGGTGATATCGGGCTAGGTGTTCCTGTGTGAACATGAGTCACATAAATGTGTGTGTGTGGTATGTAACAATGTGTGTGAAAAGTGATGTACAGTAATGTGAATCATGTGTCAATGGCAATATGAATGGAGTGTATCAGATGTGTGTCAAGTATGAAGAGTGCAGTGAGTGCAAGTGTCAAGAGTGTGGCAAAATGTGAAGATGTGCGAGCAGTGAGTAGTGTCACACAAGTGTCCAGATGAATGTGTCAACAATGAGTGGTGTCAGTGTGTCGATCTGCAGGTTCTCGGGTGTGTATGTGTCAATACATAATGAACTCAGTTCTCAGTGAATAGCTTTCAGTCCATTTTACAGTGTTCCTAAGCAATTTGAAACCAACTATCCCATGCCAACATTGACCCTAACATGTGGCTAATCTCAGATAAATATAGATGAATCATTTGTGATGACTAATCCTCAACAATTCAATACAAATAAAACTCAGCAAAAATTAATCAATGAACAGTATCAGGAAAACCCCTTTTTAAACCAAAACCAAATCGAAAACCCAAATAAACATTCCTGTGTCAGGGGGTACAGACATGGGGACATGTCATGCACATCCATGTGTCCCAATGTGTCCAGGAATCGGGACATGAAGTGTCCAAGAACTCAAAAAAATTGAATGTCAGAAAACAACATCAGAGTGTCCTCGTGCAGCGAGGACACGACCTCGTGCACGCGACACAAGGCACGACACAACTCGTGTTCATGCCCATGTGTTTGCCCCACATAGGGTTACACTCGTGTCACCCTGCACTGCGTCTCCGTTTCCCCGTGTCGTGTCAAAACGTGTGTATCAGTGCGCGTTTTCACGCGCGTGCAACACAGGCAAGGATCAGTGCGATCGAGTTTTCTATCGATCCACTCAATCATTTTGCCTCAAATTTTGTGTGGCTGATGGCAGACAGTGCCCCCACGTGTCCACCAAAAATCAGGTCATGAGAGTCCGTGTCGTGTCCTGTGTCGAGCCCGTACAGCTGGGGACTGCACGGGCACAGTGCTGTGTCTCGTGCGTGCGTGTGTGTCTAAATTTGGACACGAAAACTGTCCAAGAATGTGCTCAGTTGGACACGAATTCATAGAACACACATAGGGCTACAAATCCATGAAATTAGTTTTCGAAATTATAATGTTTTAATCCATTCAAGCATTTCATCAAACACTTAGCAATAAACATAGACACGTGTCCGATATGGACACCAAACGGACACAGTTTCCTACCAAACTTGAGGAACAGCTAGGGGACACCTAGACCTAGCCAAATATGCAATGAAATCAGAATAAAAATGCAATTTGAAGGGTTTTACCTATAGGTGCAAACGATCAAGAAAAGCCCCAAATCGGTTGGTTCCCGATGCTAGCTAAATCCTCCAAATATACTCAAACTGAAATTACTCTCCATGAATATCAAATAGAGGGTGGTTAGAATCTATTGCAAAAGATTTGGATAAAAAAGGAATTAAAATGGAATTATTAGGAATTTGGGAAGATGGAAATTTACCTTTCCTTTCTAAAAGTTGGTTGAGCACAAAAGAGGCAAGAACAAAGGAACGAGGGTTTAAATAGGGTGGGGATCCCTATGTGGCTGGTCACTTAGGGTTTGGCTAGGGTTTGGGCTTAAGTCTTGGGCCTATGGGCTTAAGTCACAAGTCATGGAATTAAAAGTTACAAGTCATAAGTCATTGTCCTATTCTTAATTCTCCTATTTCAAACTTGGTTCTTAAATACTAGAAATGGGTTAACTTAAGTTAGACTAGGGTCACCATAACTAGGGTTAGCTTATAGGCTAGTCTACAAAGTCTCAATAAGTCAAAGTCAAGATATCAATCACCAATTCAATAAATCATAAAATAATTCAAAGAGGCCAAATGACCAAAATACCTTCATGCCCAAAAGTAAAAATAAATCATCCTAATGACATGGTTAGGCTCTAGGTCAGACAGTCACTAGGGTTTCACTAGCAGCACATCAAAATCACAAGTCATGCCTTAAAACATTTTTTAAATTGATTAAAAATCACCAAAAATTATAATGTGATATAAATATCAAAAATCTTAATTATAATTACAAAAGTTCAAAATTATCCTCATTTAGAAAACTGGGTGTTATAATACAATATAGGTACAATACATACATGCATATTCATTTCATTCATTATTGCATACATAGATACTTGCATATCATTCATTCATATCACATATACATGCATACTTCAATTCATGCATTATATTCATTCACATATCATTAAGTTGCATACATATACTTATTTTCATTACATACATGTCATTCATGCATATTACATACTTACATGCATCTATACATTATATACATTGTATACAAAATATAAAAATAGAAGAGGAAAAAAGGAGAAAAACTGAAATGGAAATAAAAGAAAAAAATATAAGAAAAAGAAAAAACAGTGGACATATACATGCTTGTATCATATATTCTACATCACCATACATGCTATCATTATATATTGCATTACATTAGGTATACATTATGCATTCATATCTATCATTACATGTATACCTTGTATTCATATCTAGCATTCATTGTATACTTTTATGCATACATTGTATATCATTCTTTTATTCATGCATTCATGTATTGCTTACATACATTACATTGATTGCATTCCTACATTCTTGCATTCAACCATATATATACATTAATATAAAGAGGATACATATCATATATATATCATTTTATTCATTTGACATATCATGCTTTACATACTCTATATTCATTTAACATCCATACTACATAGGCTCATAGGTTACACAAAATGCCTATGTCGTATAGTCACTCTTCTACTTAAAACTAATACTGTATCAATTGGGCCTTCACTAAATTTTAGGATTAAAGTATGTCGTATCCCTTCGTGTTAGCTTTCCGAAACTTCAAACGGATCACATTTTCGTTCCGGAAGCACTCGGAATCGCGAAAACACCGAAACGCATTTGTCTTTCGGACAGCTGACACTCAAATAATTTTACAGAAAGTTTTAGAATGATTTTGGCTTATTAAAATATATATTTGGAAGGCTAACTTCGATACGGTTCTTTTTAAAAAATAGGAGATTAATCGAAGTTCTAAGCTAAGAGTTATGACATTTCTAAGTTGCTTTGGTTAATAAAAACGTGGATGAATATTATGACGAATTTGAGTTATTTTGGATAAAAGAAACACATGTAGGCCAAGATACATGGATACCAACATAGGTATCCAAATAAAACTCATTCTAACCATCCTAACTAAGATCAATCCACTCTCTAACCATTCTAAAACTGAATTTAAATATTTATTTAAACTATTAGCATACATACATACGTATGGGGTGTCCTAATTTGGGATCTATCAAGTAGGACATAAGACACATATCTAAAATCCTCAAGAGAGCTCCGAATGGCCTCAAATTTGAATCTAAATGGGGTACATGCATGGGGGTGGATCCTATGGATTCAAAACTAACTAATATGCATAGAAAATCAATTTAGAGGGTTAGTTTTACCTATTGGGAGTGGAATCCCAATAATACTCCCAAGGACACGGCTCCGACACGAAGATCTTCCAAAAAGGACACTCCTCCTTGCACTTTGCTCCAAATCTTTGCTAGCACCCTCCCTTGGTAGTATGAGAAGGTTGGATGAAAGTTTTGGTGGAGGGATGTAAGGATTTGGAGATCAAATCAAAGAGGGAAGCTCTCTAATTTGGGAAAGAACACTTTGTGAAGGAAAAGAGACAAGATGGAATGAAATGAAAGGAAGGGAGGCTAACCTACCTATAGTGGCTGCCCTTAAACCCTATTTGGGCCTTGGAGGAAAGCCCAATAAGGCCTCAACTAGTCCTCTTGGTTAATTTTAAGTTAGGTTCAAGTTTGGGATCAAAAGGGTTAAATTTAAACCTCTAACTTAACCAATCTAACAAGTAGGATTAGTCTAAACTTACTAACTTAATTAGTGGGGTTTGTGGGCCATGACTAACTAATCTTGGGGTTCCTTCTAGAGTCTAAGCTACCCAGATCACTAACACAAGTCGGAACGAAACGAAACTCAAACCCGACTAAACAAATCCTGTAAAATCAATATTAAAATATAAAAATTTCCAAAATATAAAAAATGACCAAAATTACAATAGATCAATTTAAATATTATTAAAATAATCCAAAATTCATCAATTAATCAAAATTCTAAATAATTTTAAAGTCACAAAATGACCAAAATATCCTTAGCCTAAAAGTTGTAAATAGTCATTCTAATCACATGGTTAGGTTCCCATGGTCATGGTTAGTCTCTAGGCTTAACAGTTCTAGGGTTCACTAGCTAACACATCAAAATTATAATTCACTAATTTTAAATAGTATTAAATTAATTAAAAATCCTCATAAATCATAAATCCTATTATTAAATAATAAACTTTTACAAAAGTTTAAAATTACCCTCATTTTAGAAAAGTGGGTGTTACAGGGCCACCGTCTCAGGCGGCGGTCGCTAACTTGCGGTAGAATCTCCAACTTACCAAGTATATCCTACCACAAAAACGGGGACCAATCTCAACTAATCACCCAGATCCCAACATTCCAGCATATCACCAGCAGGAAATTCATGATTGGCCAGAGAAAATTGCTCACTCAGCCACCTTGGCGGACCACCCAGATTTAATGATAACCGATTCTCTTGGGCTCCTCTCCGAGCACAATCACCCTTCTTCCTCGGGATTACACCACGAGCTTATCTGGACCTACCACACCAATCAGATTCCACCATCATTTCCTGCAAACCACCCAATCACCCTTCCTGCTCAACTGCTCGCCCCAACCCTAATAATTCCCAGTTCTTCCCTCACCTCTCCACCTAATCACTCTCATCCCTCCTCCCTGTCCCACCAAGATGACTTTCAAATGCACATCTCCAACCCGGGTTTCATAATCCACAAATCCCTCTACAACAAAGCCTCCTGGAAAAGACTAGCACGAAAGAATCAATCGCAGACCCCCCACCTCTCCCCACACCGAATTCTAAAAAAAGATAGACTGAACCTCCGACGTCCCCTATCTTAGCGAAATGACCTACGAGTCACATCTCAATCTGATCTCCAAATGGCAAGGTCGTGGCGGCTGACCTCAAACAGCCGTACGAATAATGTTAGTCTTCTCTTGGAACTGTCGAGGTTCGGGGAATGCCTCGACAGTCCAAACACTCTGCTCATTCCTCATTGCATCTTGTCCATCCATCTTCTCTTCATTGCTGAAACCATCTCCTTTCCTTGTCACACTGCTCTCACCCTCTCCTCGTTCGGCTACCCAAATATTTTTGTCGTTCCGTCTAGAGGCCACGCGGGCGGACTCTGGTTAGGCTGGGATGATTTTATAAAGGCAAAGGTATCATTCTCCTCAAAGAATCTCATCTTGCTCTCCATAGAAGACTACCACGACATAGCTGCATGGAATTTATTATGCGTATTAGGATGTCCGAATGCAAAAGACAAATCTGTACTATGGAACTCCATTATAGATATGGCGGAAGACTTCTCCGTCCCTTGGTGCTGCATAGGTGATTTCAAAGCCGTCACCAAACCATCTGACAAATCCGGTGGCAGAGGATTTGACGTTCGTGTGGCTGCTCCATTCACTCATATGCTTAACCAGTATGGTCTGATCGACTTGGGATGTATTAGACATGCCTATACATGATCCAATGGTCGAAGCTTCAACTTCCATATTAGAGAACGCCTCGATCGATCCATCACGACTGCAGATTGGTGTAACATGTTCTCGTTCGCAACTGTCTCCACTATTCCCCGCTAAAACAGCAACCACGCGCCGATTTTGCTCAACACTTGCAATAAGATGCGGCCAAGGAAGCGTATTCTTCGTTTTAAGGCACAGTGGATGAGCCACCCCTCCTTCACAGACACTCTCAGACTTGTGGAAGCATGCAAACTCTCAACAAACTTTGTCATTGACTCAGAAGCTTCATTCCACTTTAGCTAACCTCAACTGGTGGAGTAGATTGACATTTGGGAGTATCAAAACCCGTATATCATCCCAACAACATTACCTAATTTCTATTCAATCAACATCTGTATCCGTTGAGGCACTCTAGGAAGAATCTGCAATAGCTTCAAAACTGAAAGAACTCCGGACCCTTGAAGAAATCTATTGGAGAAAATGCGCAAAATGCAAATGGATCAATGGTGGGGACAAGAATACAAAATATTTCCATATGTTGGCTACTAATCGTAAAAGAAGAAACAATATTCATGCATTGCGTCTCCCAAATGGCAATTGGACTGCAAGCAAGGTTGATATCTCGTCAACTTTAATTGATCACTTCAAAGGATTATTCACTGATGAAGGTTCATCCCCAATTGATATGGACCGAGTCATATCCCCGAACCCTATCTCCTTGGAAGAAAATTCGTTCCTAGGGTCGATTCCCAGTTCGGAGGAGAATGAGAACACCATGTAACTTCCCTATATTTTATATGAGTAATTATTGATTTATTATGTAGTTTATAGTATTTTAGAGAAATTTATATGATTATGAGATAAGGTAGTGCATATTATATATATATATATATATATATATATATATATATATATATATATATATATATATATATATGCATTGTTAATAATACCTAGTAGTAATATATTATTTATCCTGAGTAAATATGTTTTAGAAATTCTTAGGATTATTTTCCTATATTTATGGTATTAGAGATTTTTATTAATTTTTATCTATAAATTTGTGGTATTAAATTTCATATCTATTTATATATAAGTGCTTATATATGGGGGTGTATATAAGTGCTTATATATAAGTGCTTATATATGGGGGTGTATATATATATATATATATATATATATATATATATATATATATATATGTATATATATATATATATATATATATATATATATATATATATATATATACACACACAAGTGTTTGTAAAAAAAAGAAAAAAAGAAAAAGAAAAAGAAAAAGAAATTTCTGTGTGAACAGTAGCAAGCGCTACTATTCATCTCCCAAAGCTACCTGAGCCAAGCCGTATGGAATCCAAAAAATTTGAATTTGAGTATTCCAAACAAACGAAATCTTGCAATAAATTACCCCGGATCTTTTCCAGCGAAATCCTTATCAAATTTTCCTATAGATCGACCTAAATCCAGTCTTAATAGGATTTAAATTCGATTTAAATTGGGATTTTAAAATATTGATATATATACGTATACACATCGATGAAACCCGTAAAAAGACTCTAATCCCTTTAAATCTCTCGACCGTGCTGCCCCTTCGATCCCTCGCGAACCTTCCTCACCTCTGCCTCGACCTCCTGCACGCGCGCGGTGTCGAAGGAGCAACCAACGACCAGCACAACCGCACGAGGCACCCACAGCAGCAGTATCAGTCGGCCGCGCGTGGCTATCTTCTAGGTAAAGTTTCTCCCTCTCATCTCTATCAAATTTCGATAAAATTGGTTCTACATGACCGCAATATATACAACTTCAACTCATGTTAATTAGTTTCGACCGAATCAGATTTAATTCGAGAATAAATCGAATCCAAATATCTAAAAAAATTGTTATAGTTAAAGAACAGAATATAGGTTCATCATTGCTAATTAGAAGGTTGCGTCTAGCCAATCCACTGGGAATTTTAGGAAACCTATGTAGACAACCCTGGAGACTACCTAACCATGAACAAAACCCACTTTTCAGCTTTAATTTTGACGAATTATATAGGAAGTAATAACAGTTTAAAAATCCCAGAAAATCAGTGTTCAAAACTTTTCAAATCCCCGATACGAGGTCCGTCCCGATAAACCGAACGACCCCGACGCAAACTGAAGGCACCGAAAGGTGTGTATCATCCTTGTGGATGTGTGGGTTTTGACGGAATTCAAATTGGTCGTGTGTGCGTGACGAATTTGAACCGTATCCGTCAAAGAACGTCGTATCGGCCATTTTCCAAAATTTCTAACAACTTTGTGAACGTTCGTCAAATCAAGACGAAACTTACGCCAACAGGCTCGAATCGAAATTCTGGTCCTGTATGCCAAGTTTAGTCCGATTCTGAAAAGGTTGAACGGAACGTCAAAATTGGCGGGCCCGCAACCCGATCCAACGGGCGATTTTTTGTACGGCTCATTGGAATCCAAAATTGGACATACCGTTGGATTCGTCTTCTTAAACCGATCCGTAGACATGTAGTTTGATGACTTTAGAGACCGTGGATACTGGCGCGCATTTTGGTGCAAAACGGGTCCAACGACGGATATCGTTTTGACCCAACATTATAATTTTGCCCTGTTCCAGAATCTGACTTTCGGACAGGCATTTTGTCACGTCCCGATTTCGTAGAATCGATAGTCGTCCCCCGGACGTGATGCCATGCGAACCTAAGTTGCGATCGCACAAGGCATAGTCATAAGGTTATCCGAAACACAACATCAAGTTAGAGTACGCCGAGATAATTGATTGACACATTTGAAATAGAAGTAAACTTTTCATTGATAATAAAACTTCATTTACATTGACTCTATTACAATCATTGCCATACGGGCTACAACATAACTCGACTTATAAAATGAACGCTGATGAGATAGTCGTTCCATACATTACATCCTTTTTTACAAGCAAAATAATTATACTTTCCACCTGCTATCGAGGGAAGTCGAGTCGCCATCTTTTCTTCTTTGTACTGAGTGCGGAGTCTTCAAAAAGGATTTCAGAAACAAGCCTTCAACACACGGACGAGGCTTCAAAAGTGTTCACGTTGCCTTGAGCTTTAAGTGGCACGCCCTTCTTTGTTCGGGGTACCTGCGTGGAGAGCGAGGATCAATACATTATACTTTGTATTCATGCGTGGCTATTTAAGTTCCAAGATCTCAATTGGTTGAAGAGTTTATATGACTTAGTTTATGAATGTTTCTAACCATCCTAATAAATTTCAAACAAGCATATGACAAGCATAATGTAAAATATGTTGGAACTTACCCACGACGGACCGCATCGCGCCTTATAAAACTTACCATGTTCTTTCCTGTCAATTATTATCATTTTTCATACCCAGTGCAATATTACGTGTGATTGGTCATTGGCTCCCAGAGCCATTGTGGACTTCTTTAGCTTTTGCTAGACGGGGCCCTTTCAGCGCGAGTAGCGAGCCCCGCTGCAAGTCCCCGCCTAACTCGTGCCCAGCACAGCTTATGTAATTGTTTTCTTTCTTGGCCGCAACGGTCCCGTGGCCCCGGGTTGCCGTTCGAGAAAACTCTACCTTGTCGACAAGTTGTCCATGACCGTGCAAAGACGATTTATTTTGTTATTAAGACAGCCTACATTCACTTTGAAAACTCAATTATTTTATCGTGTTCGTGCCCTTGCATTTATTCTTCCATTCGCAACAACAGTGTCGATTTACCTAAGAGGGGGTCAAAAAGAGAAGGGCAACCACTCACCTTGAGTTTATTTCAGGCGAGAGAACTTGTTGGTCGCACTAGATGTCGCCTACGCGATTACCTGAAATCGCACAAGCAACCAATTAGAACACTGTATTATGCAAGAAGTTCGATAAGAAATGCGAGTTCGAAATGCAAGTCATGAAAACCATCGAAAATATTCACGAAAACGTATTCAGAAAATGAAGTCAAAACCAACGCAAAAGGCGTAAAAAACAGAGCAACGGGAGGTCTCTCCCGACTCAGCCGCAGAGTCAATCCTTGAGGCGCAACCCGCTGAATATGGGACTTGGTTCCAAAGAAGCCATTCCATAACGGGAAATGGATCTTAATTCAACCGTTCCCGTTCGATCGATTCGATCGATCCCGACCTATCGGTCCCGATCAAGTTGATAGAGAAAGTGTTCCTTTCTTGCGTACCCCAAGGAAAGAGGATGGGGCATAATATAGGGATGGGGAACCATACCATAACCAACTACGAAAAAGTTGTCCTCGAAACTTAAGAATAGAACCTACCTCTACGAGAACAATAAAGGAAATTTTTCCTTCATCTCTGACTCAAGCTCCCACGTCGACTCTTCGACCTAATGATTTCTCCAGAGGACACGGACGAGAGGAATAGCATGGTTACGGAGAAGTTTATCTTTGCGCTCCAAGATTTGTACAGGCTCTTCAACGTATGACAAGTCTGCCTTCAGATCCAGCTGACCCAAATCTACTACATGGCTCGGATCGTGCACGTACTTCCACAATTGTGAGATATGGAAGACGTCGTGTACCTCCGACAATGCAGGCGGCAAGGCGATTTGGTAAGCTACCGGGGCGACTCGCTTCAATATTTTGAACGGGCCAACAAATCTTGGGCTCAACTTTCCTTTTGTACCGAACCTGGAGACTCCACGCATGGGCATTACTTTCAAGAATACATGGTCGCCTTTCGAGAACTCGAAGGGGCGTCAGTGCGTATCGGCATAGCTCTTCTGTCGGCTTTGTGCTATCTTCAATCTCTCTCGTATTAACTTGGCCTTCTGTACGGTCTGCTCCACCAGCTCCGGACAGAGTATCTGCCGTTCTCCGACTTCATCCCAGCAAATGGGCGATCTGCACTTCCGGCCGTACAAAGCTTCATACGGCACCATTTGGATGCTGGACTGATAGCTGTTGTTGTATGTAAACTCGGCCAACGGTAGTTGAACGTCCCAGCTTGACTTCAAGTCGATCGTACAGAGTCGTAACATGTTCTCGAGAATCTGGTTCACCCGTTCTTTTTGGCTGTCAGTCTGAGGATGATAAGCTGAGCTAAACTTCAACTTGGTCCCCAATGCTGAATGAAGACTATGAAGCATGCCACGAACCATCCATTCCGATCCGAGACGATAGATACTGGGATCCCGTGCAGCCGAAATATATCATCAAAGTATATCTGAGCAAGGCGGTCGACGCTCCAAGTAACTTTAATGGCTATGAAGTACGCTGACTTGGTTAGTCGATCGACGATGACCCAAATGGCGTCGTTCCCCCGCAGCATCCTCGGCAAGCCAACAATGAAGTCCATAGTGACATGATCCCATTTCCACTCTGGAATGGCAAGGTTCTGCATCTTCCCGCCCGGTCGCTGGTGCTCGGCTTTGACTTGCTGACAGGCCATACACTTTGACACAAAGAGCGCTACGTCCCTCTTCATGCCATGCCACTAAAAGACAACACGGAGGTCCTTATACATCTTGGTGCTACCAGGATGCAAAGAATATTTTGTATAATACGCCTTCAATATTATCTCCTTTCTATGTTCTATGTCATCCGGAAGGCATAGCCAACACTTCACTCGCAACACTTCCGACTCGTCTTCTGCAAAGTCAGACGCTTTTTATGTCGATATTAGCTTTCGTATCTTCTCCAGGTATGGATCGTCCTTCTGAGCAGACTTGATTCTCTCCAACAGGCTCGGTTCCAGCCGCAGTTGTGACAGTTTCACGTCTCTGAAATGAACGCGAAGTTCAATGCCCATTCCTTCGAAATCACGCAGCAGTCGATCGTTGATGTATAACGAAGCTAAGTACTTTTGGCTCAGCTCATCTGCTACAACATTTCCCTTGTCCGGTATGTAGTCGATTGATAAGTCATAGTCTTTGATCAGTTCGAGCCATCGCCTCTGCTATAAATTCAATTCTTTCTGGGTGAAGAGATACTTGAGGCTTTTATGGTCCGTATAAATTCTGTACGCCACGCTATAGAGAAAGTGATGCCACAGCTTCAACACGAACATAATTGCCGCTAGTTCTAGGTCGCGCGTAGGGTAGTTCTTCTCGTGCTGCTTCAACTGCCGGGAAGCAAAAGATATCACCTTATCCCGCTGCATGAGCACACACCCCAAGCCCTGGCCAGAAGCATCGGTAAAGATTTGAAATTCGTCCGTCCCATCAGCAAGTGCAAATATCGGGGCCGAAACGAGCCGTTGTTTGAGCTCTTGGATGGAAGCTTCACAGTCGTTTGACCACTCGAATACGACTCCTTTCTGGGTGAGGCGAGTCAACGGCGATACAATCTTCGCGAAGTCCTTCACGAAGCGTCGGTAGTATCCCGCCAAGCCTAGGAAGCTTCGAATTTTTGTAACTGATGTGGGCCGTTTCCAATCAGCAACTGCCTTAACTTTTTTCGGATCGACTGCGATGCCCGCGGCGGAGATGATGTGCCCAAAGAATGAGACACTGTTCATCTAGAATTCGTACTTGCTCATCTTCGCATACAACTGATTCTCTCGAAGGGTTTGTGTCACGACCCGCACCTAGTGAAAGGTACGAGAAGTGAATACGCCCAGCCTACGCCGCAGTGTCGACGGTAGAACGCTGTCCTGAGTCATAGTATCTAACACAGTCTAGAATAAGCTCCGAATGGAGAGTAAAATAATAAGTAACTCAATCACAATACTAAGATGGAATAGAATAGAAATCACAAGAGAGTCTCAACATAAATAGAAGTCTAAGTGTAAACCACCAGAATAAATCTCAAGTATAACTCATAAGTCTCAAGTGGAAAGACAATAAAAACTAAGTCTCAGCTCGACTATAGGCAAGTCCTCAGCGACTGCTGGATCCTTCTGAGGGTCCATGTCGCCAGTGTCATCTAAGCCAATACCATAATAAGTAGGACAATACTCCTCATCAATACCTGTAAAATTTTCAACATGCCCAGTCAGGACGGAACGAGCACATATCTCTCACAACAGTTTATACCAGGAATGGACATATAAAGCAAGCTATAAAAAACTATACATGAATCGCTGTAAAGAAAATCAACAAGAGAGAGAATATAAAATGAGATATAATATGATAAATAGAGAAATATAACCATCTACATGATTTAGAGCATGAATTGGTTATGTAAACGGTCTGGGTTGCACATGGATACAGCTATGGAGTGCACATGAATACCTACTGGGGATAATGATCACATAACCAACTACACTCTCCCTGTTCCCAATCAATACACAAGGATCAATACATGTTATGTTATTGCACATGGATAACAACTACTGTATACATGGAGCTCATATGGTCATGAGTGTACATGAATAACATATGAGTGCACATGGATAAATATGAATACATGGAGTACATGATGGCCATGATAAAGTACATGAACATGACATACTCGATGTATCCGAGGGGATAACATCGCATGAAAAGATCCATAGGGTACTAATCCGTGTGAACGTCGTGTCAGCATCAAGTATACTAGTCTATAACAAGAGAACATATCCAAAGAAGTATGAAAAGATCAGAGAATGTACTCGCCTGGCAAACTGAACTGCTGATGATGAAGTATAGCTAAACTGGGGCAATGTGAACCTATTTAAAGTATACCCTTGTCACAACCAAGTCCACAATATCAAAAAAAAATAGCTACAATGCAAGACTATATGCTTCTAGGTCCATTTCAGTCAAAGTCAACCCTCGGTCAACTCTGGTCAAACCTGGTCAACGCTGGTAAAAATTGGTCAAACCTGGGTCAACTAGTCCGTCTACTAATTTTTAGGTCATACACAAAATTCTAGGTCATTTGGAGTTCGTTTGAGTTGAATTGGATCAAGTTTGACCCAAAGTTAACTTTTGTCAATTTGGTCAACTTGTCGGCCAATTCGAATAAACTAGGCTCGAAATGACAAACCAAATCTGTCCTAGGACTCCTATAGTTATATACACCACTACAATCTACTCTAAGAGAAATTCCAAGCATAATATCTACATACATATAGGTATATACACACACATGTGTATATACAATACAAACAAAACCTAAATCTAACAAATGGTGGTGTGTGTGTGTGTGTCCTGGAGCTTACTGAATTGGGATAAATCTGAGATTAAAAACAGTAAAATAAAACCGTGGTATACCACAATTTAATATACTATATATATATATATATATATATATATATATATATATATATATATATATATATATATATATATATATATATAGAGGAAAAAAAAAAATATATATAAGGATAGGCATCCCCGCACTTTTTGCATCCCCAAGCATCCCCCCTACTCACACCGTTGGATTGTACTTTAAGTCATCTAATCTTAACCATTGATTTACCAACGGTTAAGATTAGATGACTTAAAGCACATCCAACGGTTGTTAACATGGGGATGCTTGGGGATGCAAAAAATGAGGGGATGCGGATCCCTCCTCTATATATATATATATATATATATATATATATATATATATATTTTTTTTTTTTTTTTTTTTTATATATATATATATATATATATATATATATACAAAGTAAGGAACTACATATATATATATATATATATATATATATATATATATATATATATATATATATATATATACACAAATGCTCAAAATGGAAAAATACGCAATGATGCGATATAATATAAAGAGTCTAAAATCTGGAATAATATCTCCCTCGACCCATTCTCAATATGTATGCATTAGTAATGGGTTTCAACGGGATTTTATACATATATAATTAAACATATATATATACATAGCTATATAGAAAGCATATATATACTCATAATTGATGGAAAATTATGAAACAAAGCCAAAAGTTGGTTCCCACATATCCGAAACCTCATATAAGTCCGGTAAACTCAGATTTTAGAAGCTAAGAAGATGGAAATCAAAATATCACATTTAACTCAAAAATCAAAATCAAAGAAAACTCATCCAATTCACACAACGACCCAAAATGCAAAATACACCAAACGAACCCGCGAAACTCGGCATACACATTGGTCTCGACCCACGTGATGCGATCGTATACTTTCGGGTTCGAAATTGTGTCCGTGTCGTGTCCACAGAACGCGTATCGGAATTTCTCGATACCGCATGATACGCGTGCGTTCTCGCTCGTTTGAGCGCCGCACACGCAACGAAATGCCCCGTGGTTGTGCACGTAGCTGGGGGGTCCTGGGGTAGGTCTAGGACACGATGACATGGTGACACGTCATGCCAAAATAGCGCACGCAGCCCGTACCTGCGCGCGGCCTGTTGCGCGCGTGCGCACACCCGCGCGCCCTCGTGCGCCCGGTTCCGCCCTCATGGCTCGCTCGTCGGGCCACGTCGCGACTCGAGGTTCCTCCTACGGGTCATCCAGGTATAGGTCAACATGTTCTGGATCTTAGAATGGGTCTTCGCTGTGTCGTGTGCGCGCACGAAGTCCGTTCCTACGACAAAAACGAAAGGCTGAATGCACAGTGGCTGAGCGGTGCACGCGTGATTTCTCCGCGCTCGCTCAACGAAAAGCCATGAAATTTTACGAGCATGGGGGCAGAGGTTTCCCCCACGTGCTCACAAAATTTCACGCAAAAATACGCTCTGTGCAACAAAAAATCTGGTACGGACAGTAGGGCACGCACGACCTCGTGTACGGGATCCGTGCACGTACATCCGTCGCCCGAAACGCCGCTGATACGATGTCAAAACCAAAACCGTCTTCACGAAAGTTTATCAAAATTATATTATCTAAACATCCATGAAGTTAGAATAGAAAAACAACAACTTTCTATCCTAAGCGACATTTCGTCGAACACGTGTCGTAAGGGACCGACACGTGTCCGATACCTCCATCAAACGGAGTCAAAATCTCACTAAATTTTGTGAATAAGACTAGGGAAGCTATGTGGATGCAAAAATGAAAGAAAAACTAGATTTGTAATGGTAGATTAGGGTTTACCTATTGAGTGTCAAAACTCAAAGAATGGGGCTCCTCGGTTGTCGTGTCGACCGATTTCCCTCCAGCAAAAACCTCCGTATCCACTCTAAAAGTGCTCCAGCAGATCATCTTCTCCTCTACGAGTGCAATAGAGTTTGTTTGGGAAGAAACGGACTACGAATGAAGGAATTATGAGTTTTGGAGAGGTGAATCTTTTAGAGTTTCTTTGTGGAGGCTACAATTCTACAAATGAATGCAAAGATGAGGGGGTGCTCCTGTGTTGGGCGGCCAAAGGGGTTCTCTAGGGTTAGGGTTTTACTTGGGCCAACTCCTTCTCAAGTAGAAATGGGCCCAAGTCAAAAGACTTAAAGGCTAACATGCAGAAAGGCTAAATTAAATCAATTAAAGCCTTAAATAATCTAATGCATAAAAATAAATTCTAAAAATGAAAATAATTATTCTAAGGCATGGTTAGTCCCTATACAATGTCCTCTAAGGTTAAACCAGTTGCTAGCACAAACATAAGTTAACATATTCAGAAAATCACAAAAGGCCAAAATAGCTAAAATGACTGAAATACCCTTCTATGAAAAAGTGGATGCTACAAATCTATCCCCCTTAAAATAATTTCGTCCTCGAAATTAAATTCAAAACTGTATGATTAAGAAAGAACAAAATCATACCTCAAGTCTCGAAAAGATAGGGTTATCGTTCGCGTATTTCATCCTCCCTCTCCCAGGTGGACTCTCCTGGAGAGTGATGCCTCCAAGCTACGCGAACTAAGGGTATCGACTGGTTCCGCAACACCTTCTCCCGTCGGTCCAAAATCTCCACAGGCTGCTCTGGATAACTGAGAGTAGGTCTCACCTCAATCTCAGAATGGTCTAGTACATGGCTAGGATCTGCCACATACCGTCTCAACTGCGATACATGAAATACATTATGGACTCCCGCTAAGGAAGAAGGCAAGTCCAGTCTGTATGACACGTCACCGACCCTTCCGCTGATAACGAAATGTCCGACATAGCGTGGGCTAAGCTTTCCTCCTCTACCGAAACAAATAGTTCCTCGAGTCGGTGAAATCCTCAAGAATACCATATCTCCAACCTAACACAAGCATGGTCTCAATTAAGTAAAAGCAATCATACAATCAACAAAATCAAAAACAATAAGATTCTAATCCTAAGTCTAAGCTATACCTCAAACTGCAAAGGTCTCCGGTGGCTGTCGGCCCAATGCCGCTGTCTGTCCTGTGCCACGCAAAGTCGATCCCTGATGATATTTACCTTCTCGGCTGTGTCAACAACCATCTCAGGTCCCAGTAAAGCTCGCTCTCCAACATCGTTCCAAGACAAAGGAGTACGACATCTATGCCCGTACAATGCCTCGAATGGTGACATACCAATGCTGGCCTGGTAACTGTTATTGTATGCAAACTCTACCAAGTACAGATGATCCTCCCATAATCTTCCAAAATCCAGAACACAAGTTCGCAGCATATCCTCGAGAGTCTGAATAGTCCTTTCTGACTGTTCGTCCGTTTGAGGGTGGTATACAGTACTGAATTTGAGTTGAGTGCCCAAACTAGTCTGCAAACTCTGCCAGAAATAGGAAGTAAAGCGACTATCCCGATCCGAGACAATGCTAACTGGAACTCCATGTATCCTGACAATCTGTCGCATATACAACTCGCTAGCTTCTCCGTAGACGTCCCTACTTTGAATGGCGAAAAGTGGGCCGATTTGGTCAACTTGTCTACGATGACCCAAATCGTGTCTTTCCCTTCTGATGAACGCGACAATCCAGAAACAAAATCTATCGTAATGTGCTTCCACTTCCACTCTGGAATGGGCAATGGATGCAACAGTCCTCCTGGTCTCTGCCTCTCTGCCTTAACCTGCTGACAGACTAGACACCTGGCTACGAAGCGTGCTACCTCCCGCTTCATCCCATACCACCATACATGCTCCTTCAAATCTCTATACATCTTGTTGGCACCTGGATACATAGTGTACTGAGAGCGATGGGCCTCATGCATAACCTGCTACTGAAGCTCTCCGCTAGGCACACACAGTCTGGAACCGTGCCTCAATGTGTCGTCCTCCGTAATAACAAACTCCACATCTGCCAATCCTGCTCGAACCTGCTCTCGGATACACCGTAGGGTAATATCGTCAAACTGAGCTGACTTGATCCTCTCCATCAAGTCTGACTGAATCTGAAGACCCCACATCTGCAACTGAACTCCGGGCACGATCACTTCGATCTCCAAACTCTCCAAATCTGCTAATAGATGACGATCCATCGTCAAGCACATAGCTACCGGATACCTACTCAAGGCATCGGCAACCACATTGTGTCACGCCCTGATTCCGTAGAATCGATAGTCGTCCCCTGGGCGTGATGCCGTGCGAACCTAAATTGCGATCACACAAGGCATAGTCATAAGGTCATCCGAAACACAACATCAAGTTAGAGTACACAGAAAAATTGATTGACACATTAAAATAGAAGTAGACTTTTTTCATTGATAATAAAACTTTATTTACATTGACATCATTACATTCATTGTCGTACGGGCTACAACATGACTCGACTTACAAAACGAACGCTGATGAGATAGTCGTTCTATACATTACATCCCTTTTTACAAGCAAAACATAACACTTTCCACCTGCTATCGCGGGGAGTCGAGTCGTCATCTTCTTTTGGACTGAGTGCGGGGTCTTCTTCAAAAGAAATCCAGAAACAAGCCTTTTTTACACGGAAGAGGCTTCAAAAGTGGTTGCGCCGCCTTGAGCTTTAAGTGGCATGCCCTTCGGGATTCGGGGTACCTGCGTGGAGAGCGAGGATCAGTACATTACACTTTGTACTGGTGCGTGGCTATTTAAGTTCCAAGCTCTCATTTGGTTGAAGAGTTTACATGACTTCGTGTATGAATGTTTTCTAACCATCCTAATAGATTTCAAACAAGCATCTGACAAGTATAATAAAATACGTTGGAACTTACCACGGCGGACCGTGCCGCGCCTTTGAGACTTAACATGTTCTTTCCTGTCAGTTGTTATCATTTTCATATACAATTTGTGTTCATGAAGGTCACTGGCACCACAAGCCATCTTGGACTATAGCTGGGTTAGACGGCGACCCTTTCAGCGCGGGTAGCGAGCCCCGCTGCAAGTTCTCCCGACTAACCATATTTTTTGCTTTCGTCAAGCACAGCTATCTTTTGCTTCCTCCTAGGCCGAAACGATCCTGTGTCTCGAGGTATCGCTCGAGGAAGCCGTTCCTCGTGCACGAGTTGTCCAATGACCGTACAAAGACAATTCTTTTTAGTTATGAAGATATAGCCTACATTCTCTTTGAAACTTGTTCATTTTTATCGTGTTCGTGCCCTTGAATTCATTCTTTTATCCGCAACAACACTGCCGATTCACCTAAGAAGGGGTCGAGAAGAAAAGGGTCAGCCACTCACCTTGAGTTTACTTCGGCGGGAGAACATGTTGGTCGCACTAGACGTCGCCTACGCGATTACCTGAAATCGCACAAACAACCGATTAGAATACTGCATTATTCAAAGAGTTCGATAGGAAATGCGAGTTCGAAATGCATGCTATGAAAACTATCGAAAACATTCACAAAAATGCATTCAGAAAACAAAGCCAAAACTAACGCAAGCGGCGTGAAAAGCAGAGCAACGGGAGGTCTCTCCTGACTCAGCCGCAGAGTCAATCCTCGAGGCGTAACCCGCTGAATATGGGACTTGGTTCCGAAGAAGACATTCCATAACGAAGAATGGATCTTAATTCAACCATTCCCGTTCGATCGACTCGGTCGATCCCGACCTATCGGTCTCGACCGAATCGATAGCGACAGTGTTCCTTTCTCGCGCACCCCGTGGACAGAGTACGGGACACGATGTAGGGACGGGGCACTACACCATAACCAACTAAGAAAAAATTTTGTCCCGAAAACTTAAGAATAGAACCTACCTCTACGAGAACAATGAAGGGAACTTCTCCTTCATTTCTGACTCAAGCTCCCACGTCGACTCCTCGACCGAATGGTTTCTACAGAGGACGCGGACGAGAGGAATAGCACGGTTACGGAGAAGTTTATCCTTGCGCTCCAAGATTTGCACCGGCTCTTCGATATATGATAAGTCCGCCTTCAGGTCCAGCTTACCCAAATCTACCACATGGCTCGGATCATGTACGTACTTCTGTAATTGTGATACATAGAAGACGTCATGTACCTCTGACAATGCGAGCGGCAAGGCAATTTGGTAAGCTATCGGGATGACTCGCTTTAGTATTTCGAACGGGCCAACAAATCTTGGGCTCAATTTCCCCTTCGCACCGAACCTAGAAACTCCCTGCATGGGCATGACTTTCAAGAATACATGGTCGCCTTCCGAAAACTCGAGGGGACATCGGTGCGTGTCGGCATAGCTCTTCTGCCGGCTTTGTGCTATCTTCAATCTCTCTCGTATTAACTTGACCTTCTGCATGGTCTGCTCCACCAGCTCCGGACCAAATATCTGCCGTTTTCCGACTTTATCCCAGCAAATGGGCGATCTGCACTTCCGACCGTACAAAGCTTCATACAGTGCCATTTGGATGCTGGACTGATAGCTGTTGTTGTATGCAAATCTCGGCCAGTGGTAGATGGACGTCCCAATTGATTCAAGTCGATCGCACAGAGTCGTAATATGTCTTCGAGAATTTGGTTCACCCGCTCTGTTTGGCCGTCAGTCTGAGGATGATAAGCTGAGCTGAACTTCAACTTGGTCCCTAATGCTGAATGTAGACTACTCCAGAAGCGTGCTACGAACCGTCCATCCCGATCAGAGATGATAGATACTGGGACCCCGTACAGCCGAACTATTTCATCAAGGTATATCTGAGCAAGGCGGTCGACGCTCTAAGTAACTTTGATGGCGATAAAGTGTGCTGACTTGGTTAGTCGATCGACGATGACCTAGACAGCGTCTTTTTCCTGCGGCGTCCTTGGCAAGCCAACAACGAAGTCCATAGTTATGTGATCCCATTTCTACTCTGGAATGGCGAGGTTCTGCATCTCTCCGTCCGGTCGCTGGTGCACGACTTTGACTTGCTGACAGGCCATACATTTTGACACAAAGAGCGCTACGTCCCTCTTCATGCCGTGCCACAAAAAGACAACGTGGAGGTCCTTATACATCTTGGTGCTGCCAGAATGTAAGGAATATTTTATATAGTGCACCTCCGTCATTATCTCCTTTCTAAGTTCTGTGTTATCCGGTACGCATAGCCGTCCCTTCATGCGCAACACTCCCGATTCGTCCTCTGCAAAGTCGGACACTTTTCCTGTCGATATCAGCTTTCGCATCTTCTCCAGGTATGTGTCGTCCTTCTGTGCAGACTTGATCCTCTCCAGTAGGCTTGGTTCCACCCGCAGTTGTGCCAGTTTTACGTCTCTGAAACGAACTCGGAGTTTGATGTCCATTCCTTCCAAGTCACGCAGCAGTCGATCGTTGATGCATAACGAAGCTAAGTACTTCCGGCTCAGCGCATCCGCTACCACATTTCCCTTGCCCGGCGTGTAGTCGATTGATAAGTCATAGTCTTTGATCAGCTCGAGCTATCGTCTCTGCCACAAATTCAATTCTTTCTGGGTGAAGAGATACTTGAGGCTTTTGTGGTCCGTATAAATCCTGCACGCCACGCCATAGAGATAGTGACGCACAGCTTCAACGCAAACACAATCGCCGCTAATTCTAGGTCGTGCGTGGGGTAGTTCTTCTCGTGCGGCTTCAACTGCCGGAAAACAAAAGATATCACCTTATCCTGCTGCATGAGCACACACCCTAAGCCCTGGCCAGAAGCATCACTGAAGATTTGAAATTCCTCCGTCCCTTCAGGAAGTGTAAGTATCGGGGCCGAAAGGAGCCGTTGTTTGAGCTCCTGACCACTTGAATGCGACTCCTTTCTGGGTGAGGCGAGTCAACGGCGATGCAATCTTCACGAAGTCCTTCATGAAGCGTCGGTAGTATCCCGCCAAGCCTAGGAAGCTTCGAATTTCACTAACTGATGTGGGCCGTTTCCAATCAGCAACTGCCTTAACTTTCTTCGGATCGACTGCGATGCCCGTGGCAGAGATGATGTGCCCAAGGAATGAGACGCTGTTCAGCCAGAATTCGCACTTGTTCATCTTTGCATACAACTGAGTCTCTCGAAGGGTTTGGAGTACCGTCCGCAGATGCTCTGCATGTTGCGCTCGATCCTTCGAGTAGACGAGGATGTCGTCGATGAAGACTACTACGAACTTGTCAACGAATGGACGGAACACCCGATTCATTAGATCCATGAAGACGGCAGGGGCGTTCATCAGATCGAACAACATTACCAAGAACTTGTAGTGGCCATAACTGGTGCGGAAAGCAGACTTCTGCACGTCATCTAGCTTAACTTTGAGTTGGTGATAACCCAAACGCAGATCAATCTTCGAAAACACCGTTGTACCTTGGAGCTGGTCGAACAAGTCGTCGATACGGGGCAAAGGGTATTTGTTCCGGACGGTAGCTTTATTTAATTCCTGATAGTCGATGCAGAGCCGTATCGATCCATCCTTCTTCTTCACGAATAGCACGGGCGCACCCCACGGTGAGACACTCGGACGGATAAACCCTCTGTCGAGTAATTCTTGTAGTTGTGCCTTTAGTTTCTTCAGTTCTGCAGGGGCCATTCTGTACGTAACCTTCGAGATCGGCCGGGTGTCGGGGAATATGTCGATGGTGAACTCTATTTCTCGATCGGGCGGCATGCCGGGTAGCTCGTCCGGGAACACATCTGGGAATTCTGCCACAACGTCGGTCTCTCCCGTGTTTGCACCATCCTGTCGCATGTCTCGAACGGAAGCTAGATAGCCTTCGCACCCGAAAAGCAGCATCCGCCGAGCAGATATTGCGGAGATCACCATGCAGGTCAGCGATGCCTCACCACACGAGTAGCAGAATTTAGGCACTCCAGGTATGCGGAATGTGGCCTTCTTTTCAGCGCAGTCTATGGTTGCATTGCACAGACCGAGCCAATCTATGCCCAGTATGATGTCGAAGTCCTTCATCTCTAGAACTATCGTATCAAGACCGATCTTTTGACCCCCAATACATATGGTTCCTCCCCCACAGGCTAAGTTTGTGAGTAGTGGCACGCCCGAAGGCATACTTACGCTAAGGTCAAGGTCTAACAATATTATAGGGAATTTGTGCTCGGCGGCGAAGTCCGTCGATATGAAAGTATGCGAGGCGCCTGAATCAAATAACACACGAGCAGGTACATTATTGAAATTCAATATACCTGTCACAACAGTGTCGGAAGCAAACGCCTCGTCTCGAGTCATGGCATAGACGCGGCCCTGAGGGTTGGGGCGATGATCTTGGCCATTTTGCGGTGCAGATTGAGGAGCTCGAGGAACTGGGTCTCGATTTTGATGATTTGATTGTGGCAGCGCATCTTGCCGTTGCGGTCGGGAACGACAATATTTAGCGTAGTGTCCCTTTTTACCACAAGAGTGACTGTCTATGTTTAGGGTACGGCACTCGCTGGCATCGTGTCCGATGTAATTACATTTTGTGCAACGAGGCCTAGTACTTTGTCCTTGGTTGCCCCCGTTGTTCGGACGCTTTACAGTGTGATTGTTGCCTCCCGTATAGCTAGGACGTTTGTGATTGGAGTGGCGCACAACGTCGTCAGCACCGGAAGGATGCAGGCTCTCAAGGCGGAGAGCGTGATTCAGAGCCTCGCCCACGGTCTTGTACTCCGGGACCCCGACATGCGCACTGATAGAGTGTCGCAGACCCACTTCGAACCGTCACACGCGGCACTCCTGTGTAGGCAGAAATGCACTAGCAAACTTGGACAACTTGTTGAATTCTGCAGCGTACTATTCTACTGTCCGATTCCCTTGCTTCAATTGCATGAACTCATTTTCCTTCGCTTAATGAACGGCCGACGGGAGGTACTCGACTTCAAAAGCCTTACGAAACGTAGCCCAAGAGGTCGACGCTGTGTTGTTGTCGCATCGGATTGCTCGCTTGTACACGGCCCACCAGTCCTGTGCGTTCAACCGTAGTTGAAGTTGTGCGCAGGCGACTTGCTTTGATTCTTCGATACCGAGGAGCTTGAAGTGATCTTCCAGCTCTTCCAACCGGTTGATCGTCATAGAAGGGCCTTCGGTGCCACTGAAGGAAGTGCGGCACACTTTCTTGAATTCTGACACTTCAAAGTTATACTTTTTCGTTGTCGCAGGTTGACGCTCGGGATCCTCCGTGTCGACTTCAATGGGTTGGATCGTCGGCACGGTGACAGTAGGTCTGGTGACGGCAGGCACAGTCGCAGAATTCCCGTTGGCCACGATTGTTTGGACGATCTGTTGCAGGGTATCCAGCTGCTTTCGTTGAAGTTTAGCATGTGCGTCGAGGCGAGCTTCGAAGCGAGCTTCGAACTGGGCCTGTCGTTCCTCTGTCTGTTGATGTCGAGTCTCGAACTGGTTCTGCTGCGCCTCCATCATGCGCAGCATCCTTTCGATGGTATCGTTAGAAGGTCTGCCCCGCGAACAACGAGAACTACTAGAGTCGCTAGAAGCGCTCTGCTCTCGCTCGGCCGTGGGTTCCGTCACTTCTGGGATAAGAAGGCAAATACATCAGTCACAAATTATTACGGACTCATTGTATGGAACAACTTATCTCATCGATGCGAGGTCAAAGGATGTAAAGCCGTGCTCTGATACCATTATGTCATACCCCGATTCCGTAGAATCGATAGTCGTCCTCCGGGCGTGATGCCGTACGAACCTAAATTGCGATCGCACAAGGCATAGTCATAAGGTCATCCGAAACACAACATCAAGTTAGAGTACGCAGAGAAATTGATTGGCACATTGAAATAGAAGTAGACTTCTTTCATTGATAATAAAACTTCATTTACATTGACTTCATTACATTCATTGCCATGCGGGCTACAACATGACTCGACTTACAAAACGAACGCTGATGAGATAGTCGTTCCATACATTACATCCCTTTTTACAAGCAGAATATAACACTTTCCACCTGCTATCGCGGGGAGTCGAGTCGTCATCTTCTTTTGGACTGACTGCGGGGTCTTCTTCAAAAGGAATCCAGAAACAAGCCTTTTTCACACGAACGAGGCTTCAAAAGTGGTTGCGCCGCCTTGAGCTTTAAGTGGCACGCCCTTCGATATTCGGGGTACCTGCATAGAGAGCGAGGATCAGTACATTACATTTTGTACTGGTGCGTGGCTATTTAAGTTTCAAGCTCTCATTTGGTTGAAGAGTTTATATGACTTCGTGTATGAATGTTTCTAACCAACCTAATAGATTTCAAACAAGCATCTGACAAGTATAATAAAATACGTTGAAACTTACCACGGTGGACCGTGCCGCGCCTTTGAGACTTACCATGTTCTTTTCTGTCAGTTGTTATCATTTTCGTATGCAATTTGTGTTCGTGAAGGTCACTGGCACCACAAGCCATCTTGTTCTATAGCTGGGTTAGACGGCGACCCTTTCGACGCGGGTAGCGAGCCCCGCTGCAAGTTCTCCCGACTAACCATATTTTTTGCTTTCGTCGAGCACAGCTATCTTTTGCTTCCTCCTGGGCCGAAACGATCCCGTGTCTCGGGGTATCGCTCGAGGAAGCCGTTCCTCGTGCACGAGTTGTCCAATGACCGTGCAAAGACAATTCGTTTTAGTTATGAAGATATAGCCTACATTCTCTTTGAAACTTGTTCATTTTTATCGTGTTCATGCCCTTGCATTCATTCTTTTATCCGCAACAACACTGTCGATTCACCTAAGAAGGGGTCAAGAAGAGAAGGGTCAGCCACTCACCTTGAGTTTACTTCGGCGAGAGAACTTGTTGGTCGCGCTAGACGTCGCCTACACGATTACCTGAAATCGCACAAATAACCGATTAGAATACTGCATTATTCAAGGATTTCGATAGAAAATGCGAGTTCGAAATGCAAGCCATGAAAACCATCAAAAATATTCACGAAAACGCATTCAGAAAACAAAGCCCAAACTAACGCAAGCGGCGTAAAAAGCAGAGCAACGGGAGGTCTCTCCCGACTCAGCCGCAGAGTCAATCCTTGAGGCGCAACCAGCTGAATATGGGACTTGGTTCCGAAGAAGACATTCCATAACGAGGAATGGATCTTAATTCAACCATTCCCGTTCGATCGACTCGGTCGATCCCGACCTATCGGTCCCGATCGAATCGATAGCGACAGTGTTTCTTTCTCGCGCACCCCGTGGACAGAGTACGGGGCACGATGTAGGGACGAAGCACTACACATTGGCCTTCCCTGGATGGTGCTGTAATGAAATATTGAAGTCTTTCATCAACTCCAACCATCTGTGTTGCCTCATGTTGAGCTCTTTCTGTGTAAATACATACTTCAAGCTCTTGTGGTCTGTGAAGATCTCCATACGCTCTCCGTATAGGTAGTGCTTCCACAGCTTCAGAGCAAAGATAACTGCCGCCAACTCCAAATCATGGGTAGGGTAGTTCTTCTCATGCGGACGTAACTGCCTGAATGCATAGGCAATCACCTTCCCATGCTGCTGCAAGACACAACCCAAACCCTTTCGTGAGGCGTCACTATCGATAGTGAACCTGCCTGATCCTGATAGCAACGTCAAAATCGGGGCTGTCGTCAGTCGCTTCTTCAACTCATCAAAAGCAACCTGACACTCCTCTGACCAGACAAACTCTGCGTCCTTCCGGATCAGCCTAGTCAATGGCTCTACAATCCAGAAGAAATCCTGAACAAACCTCCTGTAGTACCCTGCCAATCCCAGAAAGCTCCTGATCTTTGCGACTGAACACGGTGCTGTCCATGCCTCAACTGCTCTGATCTTCTTTAGGTCGACTGAGATCCCATCTCCGGTCACCACATGACCTAGGAAATCAACTCGATCCAAGAAGAACTCACACTTCGAGAGCTTGCCGTAAAGCTGCTCCTTCCTGAGAGTCTCCAGCACCACTCTTAAATGCTCCTCATGCTCCTCTGGGGTCTTCGAATACACCAAAATGTCATCGATGAACACCACCACGAATTTATCCAAATACTGGTGGAACACCTTGTTCATCAAGTTCATGAACACCTTCGGGACGTTAGTTAACCCAAACGGCATCACCATGAACTCAAACAGGCCATACCGAGTCCTGAAAGCTGTCTTCGGAATATCCTCCTTCTTCACTTTCATCTGATGATATCCTGACCTCAGATCAATCTTGGCAAATACCTTCGTTCCGCTCAGCTGATCGAACAGGTTATCGATCCTCGGCACCGGATACTTGTTCTTGATCGTGAGGCTGTTGAGTGCCCTGTAGTCGATACACATTCGTACCGACCCATCCTTCTTCGGTACAAAAAGGACTGGCGTACCCCATGGTGAAAACCTCGATCGGATGAAGCCCTTGTCCTGTAACTCATCCACCTGCTTTTTCAACTCTGCAAGCTCACTGTTGTTCACTCTATAGACATGCTGAGATATCAGCACTGTGCCGGGTACCAAGTCTATAGAGAACTCCACATCCCTGTCCGGAGGCAACCCTGGCAACTCTTCTGGAAACACATCCATAAACTCAGCTATCAGTGGATGTGGCACGCCCTGCACCTCCGCTGGAACTCTGCAGAAAACTCCGCTGCTATTCTCTGACTCCCGTCTAGTGAACTCGAACTCTGGCTCTCCTGGTATGCTGAAAAAAACTCTACCCCTGCGGCAATCTATACTGACATGGTGCCTGCTCAACCAATCCATACTGTCGTAGTTCGGTAATGGCGTCACGAACAGACTCACATCCAGTTCTCGGCCTCCCAAAACTACTCTCTGATCCTTGCAAACATCACGAACGTGGATAATACCACCCCCAGTCGTGATCTTGCAAGTCCTAGGCAAAGGTTCAGAAGAAAGCTGGTGTCTAATGACAAAAGATACAGACACAAAGCTATGGGAAGCACCCGAATCAAATAATGCGAATGCGGGAAAAGAGTCGATAAGAACAGAACCTACTATCAGATCGCCTACTGCCTCGGTATCCTCCGCTGCCATGGCGAAAGCTCGCCCCTGCTGGCCCCCTCTTGTCTGCTGCTGATGCTGAACAAACTTTTGCTGCTGAGTCGACAAGGGTCCCCTCTGCTGCTCCACTGGAGCCTTGGTTCCTGCTCCCTGTCCCTTACGCCTGAAAGCCTCAGGACACTCCCTCAACTGATGCTCCGATGAACCACAGAGTAGGCACTTGCCTAGCCTCTTCCTGCACTCACTCCACCTGTGCCCTGGCTTCTTACAGAAGTCATAAATGGTGGCCTGCTGCTGTCTCGGTGCCTGCTGATCCTGTCTCTGCTGTGCCTGCTGGAATGGCCTCTGCTGCTGGAAAGACCTCTGCTGATGCTGCTGCTGGAAATGGGGCTTCTTGGCTGGTTCTTCACTGCCACCGGCTGCATGAGAATCACGACCTCTCTTCTGCTTCAGCTCCAGATCATCTTCTGCTGCCATGGCTCCCATCAATATCTCCTCAAATGTAGCATTCCTGTTACTCTTGGTTAATGACTTGACTTCCTTAACCAAACCCTTCCTGAATCTCCTAGCCTTCGCTGTCTCGCTAAGGCCCTCCATAAATCTGTCCAGACGGCAGAACTCCCCGGCGTACTCCTCTACAGTCTGGTTCCCCTGAACCAGGTCCTCAAACTGTGTCTCCAACGCGCCAAGTGCAGTATCGGGGAAGAACTTCTCTTTGAAAAGCTTCTTAAAAGCCTCCCAAGTTTGCCCCGTAGTACCAACCCTGGGGTCGGTCTGGTACCAAGTGTAAAACCCCTAAAATTTTCTACTATATTTTTTTAAAATAAAATTTGGTAATGATTTTTTTGTAATGTACGTCGCGTAGTTGTATTGTACGTTGCGCGCGAAAATTTGTTTTTCGAATTTGCTCGACGAGTGCGATTATGTGCGAGCGTACATATTTTTAGAAATATTTTTTTCTATTTTTGTAATTTCAAAATAATATGTATAATAATTATTTTTAGTTATCGTTCCAAAAATTTCCAAGATTGTTATTTTATTTATAAAGCCTTTCATTTACACAGTTATAATAATAAATATTTTTCCTATAAAATTGTATATTAGAAAAGTGTATTTATGTGAATATTATTTGGACATACATATATAATTAGTAATTATTTATTTGTTTATTTTAAATAATAATGAATTTTCAAAATTATTATTATTGGTAATTTTTGAAAATATATTTTAAAGTTTTGTGGCAATTTAAATCTTTGATTGGATTTGATTGTTAACAGTTTAAAATTTAGGATAGCATTTATATTTAATTTGAGTTGATTACCTAGATTTAAAGTAATTTAGATTGGATTTAAATTTATTGAATTGATTTAAGATATTAGATTGAATATTCTAATTGGGTTTGAATATTCCTAAACTTTATCCAATTGGGAATTCTCACATCCTATAAATAGGCAGGTACTCAGCCATATATTTCTATTCTACATTCCACAACCAAAAGTGTGTGCACCGTGTCTGTGTCCATCCTCTTATTCCATCCTCTATATATACAATATTCCTTCTTCGTGTCGACAATCCCGACACGATGCATTACAAATCCTCAAACCTAACCTAGCCGTCAATGCCAGCCTGCCAAGCCAACCCTGGCCATCTGCTCCTCGGCCGTACCCACTGGACCACGTTCCCACTCGCCTCCACTTCCAGCGACACCAACACAGCCTCTTTCCGACACGATGCCAACATCCCCACTACTTGTTGTCGACCCTTGTCATCCGACCTAACCCGCCTACTCCGACAGCCCCGATCTAACCCAGAAAAATCATCGTCACCACCACCTCCATCGAGGCACCCGTCCATCACCTAAGACAGCCACCCCCGGCAACCCACCGTCACCCCGACATACTGCCAGCCTCACCGCTCACGGCTACCGGCCGGAAAAACCCCAATCCGCCACCGACAGCCCAAACCAACTAAAATAGAAATAAACCCTAAATCTACTCACCTCCGACTGGTGGACGGCGAGCCACGGCCGCCTGGCCTCCAGCCGCTCCATCCGCCTCCATCGGCGCCACCACCGACGCTCCATACCGAACCCCACCGAAACCCTCGCCGTGCACTGCTGACCGCCGATTCCACCATCGCGCGCTCGGCGCCACCCAACGCCGGAGCAGCTGACCCTTCGCCGCGAGCCGTCGGCGCCTCCACACCCTCTTTTCGCCGAGTCTTCCTCCTCCGCCTTCACGCTCGAGTCTCCGACGCCGACGGACCCCGCCGACCCCGTCGTCGTGAGCCTCCCCACACGCGCGCATCTCCGCCCATGCCGACCACCGACTACCGCCGCTGTCCCCCGTTCTCCGCTCGCCGCCCCAGCTCCCTTCCTCCGCCGCTCCGGCGAACCGCCTCCGCCGCGCCGAATTTCCCGCTCCCACTTTCCCTCTCTCGCACTCTCTCTCTTCCCGTTATTTCTTCGAGGAATAGAAGCAGCAGGTTTACAATGTTTTATTTTTTGGTTTTCTTTATTTTAATTTACTTTATTTTATTTTCTCCTTTCTTCTTTTCTTTTCTAAGATTATTTTAGGGATTAAGTAAACTACAATTATTAATAATATTATTTGTTATTTTATTATTATTATTATCATTGGTTTTTATAAATTATAGGAACAACAACAGCAATTATTGTTGTTCAATTGGGTTTTATATATTTTATTGCATTAGTGTTTAGCTGAATTATATTTATATTTTTATGTATTATGTATTATGTATTATCATTATTATTATTATCATCATTATTACTATTATTATTATTTTTTCTATTACCAGTACAAGAGAATAATTTGTTATAGTCCTTATAAATTTTTATTATATATATGTTTACATTAAAATAGTAGTAGATGATTATTAGTATAATTGACACTAGTTTTAAGTATTGTTATATATACGTAAAACTTTAAAGGTTATTTTTATGGTTTTGACCTAAACAAGTTATAAATATTTACGATATTTATTTAAGATATTATTTGTATATAAAGAGTAGCTATTATCTATAGGCATATTTATACTAAACTTTGGGTTTTAATCTAGATAGATTTATTTTGCTATTTTCAAATATTATCTAATAAAAAGACTATAAATTTTTTTTTAATATTATAAATAGTTTTCGAAACTCGTATATATATATATATATATATATATATATATATAAATATATATATATATATATATATATATATATATATTATTTATCTATGTTTTTATCCTTCCATCCATGAATAAGTCTATTATTCCTATTCCTTCGCTAATTCTGTCCTTCCCCTATCGACCCTAACTAATTCGATGCACTTCCCTTGTGACCCGGACTCTCCGCTGGAGATACGGGGTTGATGACCCATGATTACTGACGGCCATTGACGATTCTGCGGAACGTCATGCTCTTACTGATGGGGCCTCTGGTGCCCAAGGGGGACTACACCGATCCTATTTAGCCAGGGCCCATGTGTAGGAAGGATTGTTCTCAACTACATTTCACTTAGAACGGTAGGCTACCTTATCCGTTAGGTACGAGTACTTTTGGTTTGGGTACTTGTATCTGACCGTGATTTGGAACAATAACTTGTCGCGGATTAGTTCGTCACATCTTGTCCTTGTTTGGTTGTAGGTATGACTTACTACTTCGATGAGAAGGTATTGAACCTTTTTGGGGTCCGAATACCATATTGGATTCATAGCATGGAAAGATACGTCACCGTAAATTAGTTTACCATCTCCTGTCCTTGTTTGGTTGGGGGGATGGTACGCTCGTTCAGTAGGTGCGTATTAGACCATGTTATAATTCGATTGACGTATTTATTTGAGCAATATTTATTCAGTTTATATGGCATGATATTATGTGTCTTGTTACGTCCCTCTGAGGACCTGGTTATCTCTCCAGGTGTGTGCTATTGTCTTTCGCAGGTGTTCTAGCTCTAGCCGTGTTCATCGTCATTTCTTCGAGGATGATTGCATTTGGATCGTCTTCGCTTCGCTCGCCAAATTTATTTCTTTTCTTATGTATTTTTCTTTACTTGTTGGTAGTGGATTTGTCTCCGCCCAACATATTGTATCAAGACAATTCTTTATCATTATATGATATCTTTTATTCATTTATTTTGTGTGGATGAGATTAGTTATGGTTCTACTGTATTTTACAGCTTATGTATTTATACGAGGCTTCCATATATTGGAGTATACTTCGTATGAATATAGCTGGCATATCTATGTTCCTAGTCCTACGTATTTTGGGACTGGGGCGTTACACTAAGTGCGGGCAAGGTCCTGCATCATGCTGCCCGCTGCTTCCACCTGGAGTCTAGCCGGTATCTCTGCGAGACGGAAAATCTCCTCTATGTGCTCGATCCAGTCGTCCGCATAAAGGATACCCTCCGTACCCTTGAAGTCCCGCGGCCTCATCTTCTGGAAATCCTGAATACCTGGAGTCCTCGGCTAGTATGGCTAAATATGCCCTTCTTGGGGTGGGGCAGTTGCCCTCTCCACTGCCACCTTCGCTAACTGGTGGGCATTATCAATGCCCTGCCTCATGTCCTCTGACTGGCGTCGCTCATCTCCATCATCTGCTGAATGAAAGCGAAACACTGCACCGCATCAACTGTCCCCTGAGGTGGTGGTGGTAGCATCCTCTGAACTCCTGGGGTAGTCCTCGGAGCTGGTGGAGGAGCACCCCTAAAAGTTACAGATGGGCCCACCTGAGCTGGAATAAGAGGCACTGTGGTCCTTGGGGCCGGCTGAGTCGGACGAGAAGTAGCCGACCTATCAGTGGTATCCATGAGACCAAAGCGCTGCGATCGTGTCTCCACCATCCTGAAGACAGATCAAACAAGGAATCAATTACTGAAAAGAAGCAAAATCTTCAAAGGAGGACAGTTGTTTTCAAAAGGAGACAATTAACAGCAAGAATTGATAAGAGTTTTCCTAATGTGATTGAGTACCTTAACTTATATCTTATATCCTACTGTAGGCTGTAATGATACTCTAGTTCGAGTACCACTATGAATCACACTAGTTGTGACTGTGACCTGCATGTGCCACCACTAAAAACGTGTCACGACCCGCACCCAGTGAAAGGCACGAGAAGTGAATAAGCCCAGCCTATGCCGCAGTGTCGGCAGTAGAACGCTGTCCTGAGTCACAGTATCTAACACAGTCTAGAATAAGCTCCGAATGGAGAGTAAAATAATAAGTTACTCAATCACAATACTAAGATGGAATAGAATAGAAATCACAAGAGAGTCTCAACATAAATAGAAGTCTAAGTGTAAACCACCAGAATAAATCTCAAGTATAACTCATAAGTCCCAAGTGGAAAGACAATAAAAACTAAGTCTCAGCTCGACTATAGGCAAGTCCTCAGCGACTGCTGGATCCTCCTGAGGGTCCATGTCGCCAGTGTCATCTAAGCCAATGCCATAATAAGTAGGACAATACTCCTCATCAATACCTGTAAAATTTTCAACATGCCCAGTCAGGACGGAACGAGCACATATCTCTCACAACAGTTTATACCAGGAATGGACATATAAAGCAAGCTATAAAAAACTATACATGAATCGCTGTAAAGGAAATCAACAAGTGAGAGAATATAAAATGAGATATAATATGATAAATAGAGAAATGTAACCATCTACATGATTTAGAGCATGAATTGGTTATGTAAACGGTCTGGGTTGCACATGGATACAGCTATGGAGTGCACATGGATACCTACTGGGGATAATGATCACATAACCAACTACACTCTCCCTGTCCCCAATCAATACACAAGAATCAATACATGTTATGTTATTGCACATGGATAACAACTACTGTATACATAGAGCTCATATGGTCATGAGTGTACATGAATAACATATGAGTGCACATGGATAAATATGAATACATGGAGTACATGATGGCCATGATAAAGTACATGAACATGACATACTCGATGTATCCGAGGGGATAACATTGCATGAAAAGATCCATAGGGTACTAATCCGTGTGAACGTCGTGTCAGCATCAAGTATACTTGTCTATAACAAGAGAACATATCCAAAGAAGTATGAAAAGATCAGAGAATGTACTCGCCTGGCAAACTGAACTGCTGATGATGAAGTGTAGCTAAACTGGGGCAATGTGAACCTATTTAAAGTATACCCATGTCACAACCAAGTCCACAATATCAAAAGAAATAGCTACAATGCAAGACTATATGCTTCTAGGTCCATTTTGGTCAAAGTCAACCCTCGGTCAACTCTGGTCAAATCTGGTCAATGCTGGTCAAACTTGGTCAAACCTGGGTCAACTAGTCCGTCTACTAATTTCTAGGTCATACACAAAATTCTAGATCATTTGGAGTTCGTTTGAGTTGAATTGGATCAAGTTTGACCCAAAGTTGACTTTTGTCAATTTGGTCAACTTGTCGGCCAATTCGACTAAACTAGGCTCAAAATGACAAACCAAATCTGTCCTAGGACTCCTATAGTTATATACACCACTACAATCTACTCTAAGAGAAATTCCAAGCATAATATCTACATACATATAGGTATATACACACACATGTCACTACAAAAAAGTATCTTTTTGGGACGACACTATAAGGAATACTAGTCTAAAATGCCCTAAAAGTATAATTCTAGGGACGGCTATATTTTTAGTAACAAACAGTTGCATTTTTTTGGTACAGATTGTGAAAATGGATCATTATTTGGGACTAATGGAAAGTTCTGTTCCAAATAATACATATTTCCGTCCCAAATAGGTCGGCGGGAATACCACACATTTGGTGGCTAATTGCCAAAGTTATGGGGAGAAAGTTTACCTCCACATGTTCCCATCATAACCGTTCGATCGAATAGATTAGTCCAGACCGTCCATCCCAAAACATACTTCTTATTCGATACAACTTCTCAGTATATGCGATCAAAACTTTCCGATCAAAAAAATGCGAAGAAGTTCTGCTCTCTCCCCCTCTCCGACCTAGGTGCTTTTTTTTTCTCTCCGACTTGTTGCTCCAGTGTTGCTGCTCTCTCTCTCCGACCATTGATCTCTCTCTGACCGACCATTGCTCTCTCTCCCTCTCCGACCTGGTGCTCCATTGCTGCTGCTTGGTATACTTCCCCCAATCTTTAGAATTTTTTACCAAAATATTTTAGTCTTTGCCCTAATTTTTGGATGCATGTTATTTTGTCCCAGATTGTTTGCTTGGAATTTGAGTGGTTTACACTATTTATACCGTTTACTCAATTTTTTCTTGAAATTTGAGTGTTTTACACTGTTTACACGGCTGCATATAATTTTGTCGTAGATTATTTGCTTAAAATTTGAGGGTTTTATACTGTTTACTGAAATTTTGCTTAAAATTTGAGTGTTTCACACTGTTTACACGGCTGCATGTAATTTTGTCCTAGATTATTTGCTTGAGATTTGAGTGTTTTATACTTTACTCAAATTTTTGCTAGAAATATGAGTGTTCTACACAGTTTACATGGCTGCATGTTATTTTGTCCTAGATTATTTACCAATTTTTTTATCAACATTTGCTTGAAATTGATTACTTGTCCATAATAAGAGTTATTTACCAATTTTTTGCTCGAATTTAATTACATGTCACACTGTTTATACAGGATTATTTCAAGATTTTTTTTTAGGATTAGTTACCAATTTTTTATAATTATTTACATGTGACACTGTTCCCGGCTGCATGTTTTTGTCTTAGTTTTTAGCATCAGTTATTTAGGTGATTATTTTTCTTTTGGGAAGATTTTGGTTTATGAAGTATATCAGTTTATTGAAAAAATTATTTGGTGGCAAAAATATGTTAGAACACCAAAATATGTGCACATTGTCATTTATTTATGATTATTTGTGAAAAAATAGATTTTTTTTGGTGAAAAATTGGGCCACATTTAGACCTGTCAATTGGGCCGGGCCGGCCAATCCCAGCCCGGCCCGAACCCCAAACACTGCTTATCATTTGTTTGTCAATGTGTGTTATGCTTGGCTTTAGCACAAGCAATTTGTGCTGTGCTTGGCTTTGGCCAAGCAATTTGTGCTTTGCTTGGCTTGGGTTTGCTTGGCTTTGCTTTTTGCTGTGCTGTGCTTAGTTTGGCTTTTTTTGTAGGTACATGCCAGCCAGTCTTTATGACGGGTGGTGAATGGTGACTGTGTTGTTGAGGCTAAGCCATAGGAGCAAAAATTGGGAGGAGAAGAACGAAATGAATACCCAAATGTATCATGTGCCAATCAAATCTCGCACGGCACGGCCCGGCCTGACCCGAAGCCCTCCGCGTCGTGGGTCACGTGCCGGACGGGGCTGAGATTTTTCACCCTTGGCCCGTCCCGGCCCGCTATAGTTCATGGGTCGAAGAGGCCCGAGCCCGGCCCACCCAAATTCAGTGTCGGGCCGGCCCGGCTGACTTGACAGGTCTAGACACATTTGCATGGACAGGAACATGAGTTTGAACCTGGCTATGTTCTTTGTAGATTTTAATTTGTCAAATTATTGTGATTATGCGTTCATGTAGGAATTATTGTGATTATTTGTGAAAAATTGGGACACATTTGCATGGATAGGAACATGAGTTTGAACCTAGCTATGTTGTTTGTAGATTTTAATTTGTCAAATTATTGTGATTATGCGTTCATGTAGGAATTACTGTGATTATTTGTAAAAAATGGGTTTTTTAAAAAAAATTAGGACACATTTGCATGCCCATTCTGGATTGATGTTAAACATATTATAAATGGAGATGAATTTGAATCTGGCTATGTTCTTTGTAGATTTTAGTTTGTTGAAAATCTACATTTGTGAATCATGCTTGAGCTTTTCAGTTGAAATTGGTTATTTGTGACATGTGTTAGTTCCATGTCAGTAAGTCATAATCAACCTTGGTATATTAATTTCCTTTTTCTAGCTAGTAATTGTCATAATCAATTGGTTATCTATATGCTTATTATTTCTTCTTCTTGGGCACATTAGTACATGGCTGCCAATAAGTGTTTGCTCTATTATTAAATTTGTCTTTGCTTGATATATTGCATAAGAATTTTAACTCTAATTTTTAGAAAGTATATTTTTTTGGAAACTAAAATGGATAAGACTTATATAGTTGCTGCCTCAAGTTATATGATTTTAACTCTAATTTGCCTCTGTATTTTAATTATTAGAAAGTTATATAGCTGCTGCCTCAAGCTTTTTGCCTCCACTTGCCTCAAATAGAAATTTCAAATTGAATTCTTGAAACAATAAAGATACAACTATTGTTCTGAATATATATTTTGGATGGTGCTAGGTGATAATTGTATTTTGGAAATTGATATGGATAAGCGTTGGATTGGATCACATGATTGGAATTCAAAGGCATACAAGGATGGGGTCGAAGCATTTCTTAAATTTGCATATAGAACTAAGAATGCTGATACGGTCCATATTTATTGCCCATGTAGTAGATGTGTAAATCGTGTTTATCACAATCGACAGACTGTGGAGGTTCGTATAGAGATGTATGGATTTGAAAGGAGTTATATGGATTGGATATATCATGGGGAGTTATTGGGTGGTTTGGGTAATAACACCGATAATATAGGAGATGATATGTCAGTTGATGAAAGTGATGCTGGATTAAATGAATGTGCTAATATGACAACAATGGTACGAGAGGGAATGGGATTCTCATGCATGATAGAAAATATGAGTTGCGAGGAAGAGCCCATGGCAGAAGAAAACTTGTGGTTCGATGAATGCATGCCGAAATACTTCAAACTTCTAAATGAAGCAAAAAGCGATTTGTACGAGAGCTAAGGGTGTCACTGAGCTATCTGTCACGACCCGTACCCACTGTGAGGGTATGAGTATGTAACGACGCCCAGCCTACGCCGCAGTGTCGGCGGTAGAGCGCTGTCCTAGGTTACTATCTAACCAGCAACTCACGCAATTATATTGTACTCATCATGATCAACTCCGAACGGAGGACAAGTATAAGATATTGTAACTCAATCACAGTCTAAGCACGATAAGATAATCACAGAAGAATTAACTAAAAATAGAAAGACAACTACTAAAATAATAACAACTCTCAACAAATCTCAAATACTACACAAGTCTCAAATCTTCTACAACAAGTTCAACATGAAACATATGCTAGTCTACTAAACTAAATCCCGATCACTCCTGAGTGTCGGGGCCAAAGCTAGCCATCCCATATCCGGGTCCATAATATATAGGCATGTGTCCTCAGGACAATCATCTGTAAAATTTCAACAGGTCCAGTCAGGACACGAACGAGTACAACTCATCAAGAAATCCCAATTAAATGACAGAGAACTATAAAGCAGTTATATTGATGAAACATGGCAGTTTTATACAGGTAATGATATAGAAAACAGTTAAGGTACAAGGAAGGGAAAGTACTAAACAAGAAGAGAAATATGGCATTGAAGACTGAAAAATAACATCTAGCTGAACTAGAGTAGCATGATATAAGTCCAGACCGTAATATAGACAAGTGTAACTCCAATATAAGTCCAGTACAAGACGAATCTAATACAAGATGAATCCAGTACGAGACGGTTCCAGTCAATGTGATCAATGATTCCAAGGTGAGTCCAGCCTATAATCTAACAGTGTGTTTTAAAATATCGGGATCGACATGTGAACGGCTGTAGGTAATACGGCACACCGCACACTCGGCCAAGTGTGGGATGGCTATCGTTCCAGTATAATTCCAAGGGAGTGGTTCCAGTATTTGGGTATGTTCACATGCCTATTCCAATATTTTTCCGTCCAGCAAGTACAAGTGAATCCATAACCCGACACGAAAATAGGTATAAGTCCAGCCAATACACGAATGGTTCCAGTAAATGATTCCAGGGTGGTTCCAGTAGGTGGTTCCAGAAATAGAGGCCAGACACGAATAAGTGAGTATCGCATGAAATGGATCCAGTTATATCAAATCGTGTTTGTAATATAGAATCAAATAGAACTAGCTACAACTGAAGTACAGTAAATGACAAGTAAATGGAAGAACTATCAGAGAATGTACTCGCCTGCTACTCTGAAAAGAGTAGTATAATATCAGATGTCTGCAACAGAGTCACAATGTCCTAAACAGAGAAATATAGGTTATAATGTGTTTAAAATAAGACAGATGATGTTTATGATGCAATCTACATAATTTCTAGGTCAAAGTCAACTCTAAGTCAAACCTGGTCAACTGTCCAGGTCAAACTAGGTCTAAGTCAAACTTGGTCAACTCTGGGTCAACCCAAGTCAATACTCTAGTCAACTAGGTAAATTGGTCACATCTAGACTAAATGTTGACTTTTGGTCAACTTTAGTCAAACCTGAACTATTGGGTCAATTATCTAGAGTTTTGGTCAACTATTGGCCAATATAGGTCCCTACTAGTCTAGGTTTATCTAAAACCTACATTAAAACTAAACCCCTAAGTTCTAACCCATAAACCATAACATATACTTAAATATATCTCATAAACAAATATATAAAAATATGTATACATACACTATAATATCATCTATAGGATACATTACCATTTCTAAGCCCTCAACTACAAATACCAAAACACACTATCCTAATACATCATGTATATTACATTCTTACATTCATACATTTATTATCTACCTTGCATATACATACATACATATATATTACATATATAGATATAGAGATGTGAGAAGGGCTATGTGATATATGGTAATGCAAAGGAAATGAAAGGGAAAAACAGTGTACTATATGACAGTGGTTCACAGATTTGAGTGTGTGTGTGTGTGTTAGGGACAACAATAGGTTAATAAAGAGTGTAGCTCAGGTCTTAATAAGTGACAGGTTAGGGAAATTGGAATAATACAAATGTGTCAATGTGTGTACACAGTGACAGTGAATCAAATGGAGAGTGTGTCAATGACAGTTGTGTAGATGTGAGTGAACATGAGTGAATGGAAATTTAGTGTGTGTATCCTGAAAACAAGAGTGTGTGTTTGCATTACAGTTTCATGATTCAAACCAATTTCGAATCCATATCATTTCCAACACACCCACAACCCCACTTGACAGTTCACATTTCAGTCCATTCCAAAACTAACCCAAATCGAAAATCTATTACTTAAATGCAAATCCTAAACCACAGGGATCAACCTAACAGTGACTGACCAATGTTCAGGGATTTAAGCATAGCAATTAAACTTCAAAAATCAGTTTTAGAAGCAAATGAAAGTTCAGAAATCTCAGTTTTCAAGACTGTTTATCAGTCCACATTCAAAATCCTTTTCGAATCCAAAACCTAACACTTATCACAATCATCATTATCAGTAACCAATACGCATGTTATTGAATCTAACATGGCAATGAACATTCGAATTCAATGAAAAAAATGGAATTCAATTCCAGCTTTTAGAAATCAGTGAAAGTTCTAAGGAAGTGTCAGCCTATCCCTTAGCAGCCCATCCCACAATCAAAATCTTATTTCTTGTGAAAGCAACCTAATATAACATGAGAAACCTATCTAGCTGTGGCTAATACATATGTGTAAAAGTCTAACATTGACAATTTTAACATCAAAAACAGTTTAAAAACAGAAATTAATTTTCAGAAATTTAAACTGAACGCGTATCAGTCAAATAGGGAATTTGAAATTCGAACAACAAAATCATGCTAATATGACCAATAAATGGTTGGTAAACCGTTCCCCACCTGTACCCGCATCCCACGAGTCATCTCGTGTCCTGGGGAAACAGGACACGACGTGTCTTGGCTCACGAACGCCACAGGCACACAGCGTCGTGAACGCGTGTGTGTCACTCCAGGACACGACACGTTGCACGACACAGGCCGTGGTCACGTCCACATGTTCGCCCATATAGGGCTACGTGTCCATGACCCTGCACCGTGTCCTAGACATGTGTCGTGTCGATTTTAGAGCCGTGTCAGTGGCTAGAATTCATGCGTGCACAGCGCGCGCGCTGCCAGTGCGGCCAGTGCGAGGAGGAGAACTCCTCGCACACTGCACCAAATGGCCCCAAATTTTAGGAGGATGATGTCAGTCAGTGCCCTGACATCCTCCCAAAATTTGGCGTGTCCACGTGTCCGACACAGCGAGATATCCTGCCCGTGATGCAGGACAGTGCACTCGTGTCGTGCACGCGTGTCCAACACCAAAAACTGACACAAAATGACACCAAAATACCTAACATCATTCACAAAAATTAATGTACATACTTAGATCTATAAATTCATGTAATTACATTTACAAAAATCGAAAATAAATTCCTAAGGGGCATTCTATCAAACACCTACACGTATTCTATGACACGTATCCGATACGGACACCAAACGGACACAAAATTGGCCCAAACTTTAGGAAAAGCTAGGGGACTCCTAGATCTAGCCCTAAATGCAAAGAAAACCAAATATTAGATCAATTTATGGAATTTACCTATAGGTGCAAAAGCTTGAAAAAGCTATAAATGGGGGATGTTCTCCTTGATGGCCAAATCCTCCAAATGAACCAAAAACTGAGATTAACCTCCAGAAATAATAAACATACATAAATTAGGTCCTAATGCAAAATACTTGGATTAAAAAGGAATTAAAATGAATTTATGGAAATTTTTGGAAGGGGGAAAAAATACCTTTTCTTCAATTTCTAGGTCAAGCTCTAAAAGAGGCAAGAACTCCTCAACAAGACATTAAATAGGGAGGGGCTCTCCTATGGCTGGTCATAGGTTCAATAATTAGGGTTAGGGTTTACTGACATGGCCCATGGGCTTAAGTCATGATCAATCAAATCATTAAGCCATAAGTCATTTCATGAAACCACAAGCCATGACTTAAATTCACTAAACCAAATCCCCTTATTCTAAAACTAATCTCTAATGACTAAAATGGGTTAACTCAAGTTAGACTAGGGTTACCATAGCTAGGGTTAGGTTCTAGGCTAGTCCACTAGGTCTCAACAAGTCAAAGTCAAACTAGAATTCACCAATTCAATAAATAATCAAATAATTCAAATAAGTCAAAAATGACCAAATTATCCCTAGGCTAAAAATGATAATTAAATATCCTAATGACATGGTTAGGCTCTAGGTCATGCAGTCACTAGGATTTCACTGGCAGCACATCAAAATCACAAGTCATGACTAAAACAGTTTTTAAATAGTTTAAAATGATTAAAAATCACCAAAAATCATAATGTGAAATAATTATCAATAATAATAATTATAATTACAAAATTTTAAAATTACCCTCATCTGGAAAACTGGGTGTTACACTATCATTTGTTGTCTAACTTTTACACCTGAAGCAACTTAATGGATGGACAAATCGTTCTTTCACAATGCTGTTGGGCTTCTCAAAAAAGGTGTTTCCGTGTGCCAAGATTCCCAAATCATACTATCAAGCCAGAAAGCTTACTACTGACTTGGGGTTCACTTATAAAATATGGGATGCCTGTCCTAATAGTTGTATGTTGTTTCGAAATGAAACTGAGAATCTCGAAAATTGTGAGATTTGTGGGGCTTCTAGATATAAAATTGATCATGCCAACGAGGGTAATCTTCCTCCAGTTGACCAGGGTACTAAAGTTTCTCAAAAAAAAGTTCGATATTTTTCTTTAATACCAAGACTGCAACGATTATTTTGGTCATCGCATACAGCTTCGCTTATGAAATGGCATGCTGAGAAGCGAGAAGAGGATGGTGTAATGAGGCATCCGGCAGATTCTCGTGCTTGGAAGGCTTTTGATGATAATAATCCATCCTTTGCCAGAGACAGTCGTAATGTTAGACTTGGGTTAATTACCGATGGATTTAATCCGTTTGGTAATATGAGTGTTGCTCACAGTACCTGGCCTGTTGTAGTCGTCCCTTACAACTTACCCCCATGGTTGTGCATGAAGCAACCTAACTTAATTTTGTCTATTCTTATTGATGGACCAAAAGGTCCAGGTGATAAGATTGGTGTTTATCTGCAACCGTTAGTAGAGTTGAAAGAACTTTAGGAGGTTGGTGTTTCTACTTATGAAGCATCAACCAAACTGTTCTTTCAACTAAATGTAGCACTGTTGTGGACAATTAGCGACTTTCCTGCACATGCTATGTTGTCAGGATGGAGCACAAAAGGTAAATTTGCTTGCCCTTGTTGTAATAGGGATCATCAAGCTACCCGATTGACAAATGGTGGCAAGTATTGTTACTTGGGTCATCGTAGATTCTTACCGGGGCGCCATAAGTTTCGAAGGGAGAGGGTAACTTTTAATGGCAAATTAGAAATGAGGCCACCACCTTTGACATTATCTGGAACAGAAGTGTTAAAGCAGTTGAATGATCTCAATGTTTTAACTGAATATAAGAATGAGGACCTCTTTACAAAGAGGAGGAAGGAAGAACAATAAAAAGAGAGCAAAAACACACAGTCTTCCAAAAACAAGATTAGGTTGGAAGAAGAAGAGCATCTTTTTTGAACTACAATATTGGGAACACAATTTGATTCGCCACAATCTAGATGTTATGCATATTGAAAAAAAATGTATGCGATAATGTCATTTTTTACTTTGCTAGGTATTAAAGGCAAAACAAATGATAATATAAAGGCTCGAAAAGATCTCAGAGATATGAAAATTCGATCAGAGCTACATCCTCAACCACGGGGAAGAACTCTAGAGTACTTGCCTCCAGCTGGGTTCACAATGAGCAACAAAGAAAAGGACATTTTCTTAAAAGTATTGCGAGATGTAAAAGTCCCTGATGGTTATTCATCTAATATATCTCGATGCGTGCATACAGAAGAGCGGAGTATGTGGGATCTTAAGAGTCATGACAATCACATTTTAATGCAACAGTTACTTCCTATAGCTATTCGAAGGGTCTTACCAAAGCATGTTGTTAAATCCTTAATTGAATTAAGCAACTGCTTTGTGGTGTTATGTTCAAGTGTAAATAGTATTACAGACTTGAAAAATTTTGAAGATCGTATGACGCTTACGCTTTGTAGTCTTGAGAAGATTTTTCCACCTGGGTTTTTTGATATAATGGAACACTCGCCTATGCATTTAGTAGATGAGTTATAAATTGCTGGAGCAGTATTGTATCATTGGATGTATCCCATGGAAAGATATTTGTACACCTTAAAACTTTATGTGCGGAATCGTGCTCATCCAGAGGCTTCTATTGCTAAATCATTATTGTTAGAAGAATGTATGACTTTCTGCTCAAGGTATTTGGACAATAGTATGGAAACCAAAATGAAGCGGCCAAGAAGAAATTAAGATGGAGGAAAGAAATCTGGTCGCGTTGTAGGTAAAGCAGTGCACTTTCGGTTTGATCCATTTTGTCCCTCTCTAGACATTACTGTGATAAACATGTTCTATGATAAACATATATTATTTAGTGGCTCTATTATTTAGTGGCTTCTACATGTTCTGTGATAAACATATATTATTTAGTGGCTTCTACATGTTCTGTGATAAAGCATCCAAATTGTAAAGTACCATCTGTTTGCAAAAACAAAAGTTGAAGAACTTTATTGATACAAACTTTGTAAAAGATTACAATTTGAATTCTGGGAATGGTACAACTTTAGGAATCCAATCTAGATGACGATTGCTTTATCCCTTGGACGATGTGAACTTTGAAGACGAAGCCTCTGAAGTTGAAGACAACTCTGGAAACTGAAGGCAAAAGCCTCGGAAGTGGAAGGCAAAAGCCTCGGAAGAATGCAGCAGCACTTGGGCAAGAACTCCTGGACTCTTTGATCTCTGATTTTTGATGCTTGATTTCTGATTATTGATCCCTTTGAATGGAGACTTGAAACTCTATTTATAGAGTTCTAGAAATAACTAACTTTCAGTTATTCTGGACTGCGCAGCAATTGGTTTGCACAGCAATGGACTGCGCAGGCAGTTGTTGGATCATGGTTTAACTGTCTTGGACACATGACATCATTTGATTGAAATGCGCATGATCATGCACAGGCAGTTGCTACGAAATGAACAATTGATGGCATGAATGCCACGTGTATTTTATCATTTTTACTGATAGAACGTGCACATTGAATTGTGCTGACATTGGATTGCGCCAACTTGGACCGCGCAGGTTTTGGTTTGCGCAGGATTAAACTGCGCAGGAAATGGATCGCGCTGCCAGCTGTCAGCCGTCCTTGAGCGTTGTGCGGCGCAATAAACGAACAGTCTCCTCGTTCTTCATGCTGTTAGCTGTCAGAAAGATTTGATTGTGTCAGGTAATGATGACTTTTGCCACGTCAGCTTGCGCAGTTGGGAGAGTGCGCAATCTAGTATGCACAATCTGAAGAGTGCGCAATCTGATGTCTGCGCAGTTCATTTGAAAGTTGTATTTCTTAATTTTCTAACTTTGTTGATAGGTGCAACTTGATTTTTTAGGACCTACAAGACCCCCTTCAAAGTTTTCGAAATGTAAACTTATTCAAAATTTCGAAATACTTTGAATTTTGAAATTTGAATCAATTTGTGCATAATGTGAGCTGGCTGCGCAATCTGAGGGATTGTCCCCAATTTTAGGTACAAACTGAGGCGGCCGTTTCGTTTTCGAAAACTATAAATAGCCTTCTCTTTCCCTTTATTTCTTTACTTTGCCTCCTTTCTGTTTGAGAGAAAGAAATTTCCGAGCGAACTTCGACTTCCTTCTTTGACGATCTTCATGGCGCCCCGACGTTCCTCCGCCGCCGCTAAGGGCAAGGCCCCGGCCGAATCATCAAACAGGGCTGCGCGACGAGCTTCTCGTCTTGAATCCGCGTACCCTGCAATGTCAGGTAGAGAACTTTTAATCAAAAAACCTTCTTAGGGTTTTGATCCTACTGTTCTTCAAAATCCATCTCTTTTTAGAGATGTGATCATACTGCGCCACCCTCTTTAGGGTTCTGGTTGCACAAATCAGTTAACTCTTTATTTTTAAGAAGAGCGACTTTCTGCGCAATCGGTTGAACTGTGCTGGCAGATGTCAGCGTAATCTGCTGATTTGCGCGAGATTGTCCGCGCAAACTGATGACTGTTTGTTCGTGCAATCTGATGTTTGCGCAAACTGATGTTGCGCAATCTGATGTTGCGCATTCTGATGACAGAATCTTTGACTTGTCTTGTACTGATTTTTATTTTCTCTGTTTGATGCAGTTAATGTTAGAGAAGATCCAGAATATGAAAATTTTATAGGAACTCTTTCAGAGTCAGAGTATAAAGAGGATCTCTTCCATATTCATTATCCCCAGTATGATCTGCCGACCTCCCGTCAGGCGATTCTGATATCTCAAGATAATGAGACTCTACTGTGTTTAATAAATAGACAACCCTTGGAATCAGCAGACGCTGTTATTCATAAGAAACCTTTATTCTTGTTTGGTGAGGCTTTTGAGAAAGGCTCTCAACCAAGGCCGAGGATGGAGGAAAGAATTGTTCATCAGAAAGATAGGTCATTCTTTATACCAGATATTGCCCGCTGTCTCCCTTTATCTCGGTATGCTCATGCGAGCTATCCGAGGAGGATGGAATGGAACCTTACTCTTTTCCAAGACGTCCGGAGGGAAAATTTTCATGAAGAAGGGACCAAATAAGAAGGACATGTTCTATAGCTCCTCTGATCGATACAGTGTCTTGTTGAGAGGCTTGAGACCTGGTTGCATTCCGCCAGAGAACTCCTCTTTGTTGATGCCTGTTAGAACACCGATATTCGCAAATCAATTTGCGAAGGCTGAAGGGAAGTACCCCAAACAGGATATCAGATTAACTGGATTGGTGAATCCAGATTACAAGAGATGGAACTGTATTGCAAATTGGATTCTGACAACATTTGAAGACAGACTTCAACAGATCAATTTGTACCAAGCAGTGCACGCCACTGTCTATGGTTTTGCCCCCAACCCACACATGTTCTTGGCTTTAGCTGAAAGATACAATTATAGAACAGGGACTTTCATGACCCCTGGTGGAGAAATTGGGTTTGCACTCTACGAGATGAAGTATATCTCGTACTTGCCAATGGCAGACGCTCCATATGAAGAGTTTGTTCCAACCAATGATGAGTTGGACAAACTTAGAAAGGAAAATGCAGCAATGGTAGCAGTATTCGAGGAACTGCTATGCCATTATAAGATCTGTTCTCTGTTTTACAAGAGTGCTACAGCCAATACCTGTTATTCCTCAAAGTGGCTGCCTTATCTGTTCCTTAATCATATAGAAGAAAAGAAGACTAAGGAAAACAACAAATGCTATCCTGATTTCTTCAAACCTTTGAGCAATACAGAAGTTATGAAGCTGATGGAGGAAAGTGGTAATTATGATAAACAAATGAAAGATGATTACCAATGTCCTCCTCTAAAGAAAGGAGACACTCTGGAGAGTTACTTGAGAATGGGTTATAGACCCATGTCAAAAGAAGCCTAATTGGCAGGGTTTCTGACATATTGGCTCCGACGATTTGTGGTCCCAGGATCCAGTGCCGTGGACCGCATTCATCGCGGCATTCTTTTCGCCGCTGTTAAGTTAGTCTTTGGCTACAAAGTGGACTTGTTATCAGCGATGACTTACAAATTGAATGCCAGTCTTCGTTTATATGTTGATCTGATGCTGAAAGCCAAAGGAGAGAAAGAATTCCCTCGCCTAGAACTGCCATATACATATCTCTTTGGATGGTTGCTTCTCCACTATCCCACTTTATTGGACCCCGGCATGGGACCGGTTGATGGCAGCTTTCTGTGAAGGTACTCTCATGGTAAATGGAAGTATACTTCTTTGAGCGAGTGTAGATATGTTCTGAATCTGAACATAGGGTGGAACTTTTGTTGTACTCCTCTCCCCGCTGGACATGATCAAATGCCAACAAATATGGTAGACTCAAAGATGCAACCTCTAAATCGTGCAGCTTTTGAATGGTTGAAGACAATTCGACCGTCTCATTTGGTATACCGGTTCGAAGAGGAATGTTACTTAGAACCATATCTCCCCAGCCGATTTGCTCGGCAGTTTGGGTATGATCAATTCCACGTGGGGAATGCCATCATCTGCCTCCAATACAAGGGTTTTTTGATAGACGGGGCCCGAGCTTGGGCTTATTATAATGCTCGAGACACAAAGGCCATATTCTCGATGCCAGCAAAGAGCATCCAGGGTCCTCGGATGTTATTTACATATACAGTATTTTATACATCCGCGAACACTTTTGCTGAGAATTTTAATCTCGCAGATAGCTTCGCTTCTTCGACGAGATTGAGGAAAGGAAGAGTTTCTCTATCGCTCCCTGCAAATGATGAGGTGCACGAGCCAGCAGATGAACCTTTGGAAGCTTTGAGGGATATTATGTTCCCTCAAGAGGAAAATGCAGCAATGCGTATTTCTTTGAAGGTGGGTAAATCTCCAGCGAAGAAGAGGAGAAGAGAGGAGCCTCCTGCTCCTGCAGCAAAGAAGAAATTGATCTTGGATCACTCTTCTGAAAAGGTCACCACTCGATCTCAGTCTCGACAGCTGGTCGGGTCAACTCAGCAAGAAGAGGCTATTACACCAATCTCTATCCAGAAACAAGTTGAGACTATAAATATAGAGAGCCCTGAGATACCTCTACAAAGAAAGAAAAGATTAGTCCGTAGAGGTCAATCTTTGCCTTCAATCATATCAGATGCTGCAGCGGGCATCACAATGTCATCTCCCACTCCCATCCCTGAGTCTGGTCAAAGGGAAGAATTTGAGCCAATAGAAGAGAGGAATGAGGCCGATGAGCCCAGAGAGGAAGAAGATAATGCAGTCCGATCTCCTCCGCCTGCTACAAAGATTGTTGAACTTCTGCCTACTCCTAGAACCCTTCGCGAAGAGGAAGATCGCGAAGTAATTGCGGCTCTAGAAGATTGCAGTTACGGCCTTCTGGATGACTATGGTGACCAAGCCGCGACTACCAGCAAGAATGCACCAGAAGAAGAAGAAGATGAGGAGAGCTCTTCGTCTGAAAATATTGATGAATATATGCAAGATCTCGAAAGGGATGATGAAGAGCATATATCTCCTGATGCTGCCGATGATACTTCAGATCCTAAAAAGGATATTGAAGTTCCAGAGAATGATGCTGATACCTTAAATCCTGAAAAGGATATTGAGATAGAAATATCTCCAGAAGAAGCAGCAGATGAAGATGCTCCGAAAGAAACTCCCACCACCGATCCTCAAGGTATGAAATTTAGCAATCTTCTCTTTTAAAATAGATTGATAGCTAATATCTTTATTTGTATTTCTTGCAGATCTTGAGACTCTTCCAGCACCTCCGACGGACCTGGCTATAGTGCCCGTAACAACGGTGGTTATTAGTAGTAGTCATCATCTATCTTGTGGTTCTGAAGTGGGCAGTAGCCAAGCTGTTGCGGCTGAAGTGACTTCTGCTCAGCTGGAGTCTATTCCTGCAGGGAATAAGCCTATTGCTGAATCGAACAAAGGTAAGACTGTGTTCATTTAATCTTCTTGGTTATTGGCAAACGACTGACAAAAATAATAATTTTATTTTTGCAGAGGAATAACCAGGAGGGGCGACTAGCTCCACTTTGGCTCCTCTATTCAAAGAACCAACCATCCAGACACAAAGAATCGAGCATCCTGATGCCTCGTCTTCAACAGGAGTAGCTGCTACTCCTGGGACTGGCAATTAATTAGCAAGTTGTCCAATCATTCACCAGATGCTTCTTTGAATCGCTGGGACCTCTAGTTCATAAGATGATAGACAAAGAGGGAGCTGATTTCTTTATGGTTAGAAACCCAACTTCTCTTTTAGTAAGGGCTATAAGGGAACAAGGAGACGAAGCTCAGGCCACTCTCCTTGACCACATATTGAATGAATTAGAAGTCTCCATAAAGAATTATAAGGAGCTCAAGAAGAAGGAAATAGAATCTCTAGTGTAGGCCGAGTTCGAACGAATGGCCCAGGCAGCTGATATAAAAAGGGTGAATCTTCAAAATCTTTTGGAGGCTTGTTCCACAAAATCTGCTGAATACAACTCTAAGTTGGAATCAGTCACCTTGATGGCTGAAAGAAAAGGACAAAGAACTGATGAACTGAGAGCAGAGATTGCTCGTCTCCAGAAAGAGTTAGAAGATGAAGATGCTGGTCATCAAGTTATAATTGAGCAATACAATGCTTTGATTCAGAAGAAGAATGAGTATGAGGCGACTCATGGTGCTGAGATTACCCGTCGGACGGTAACCATGCCCGTTTTTAATGAAGAAACCGGGATGGAGGAGGCCAGAAGGAGGGTGATATCCACTCATGAAGAAGAGCTGCAGACTTTGAAGCAGCAGATTGACAATTTGATAGTACCTCCTTCTTAATGGAACTTTTTGTACCATTGTGTCTTTTTATGGCTCATGTGCTTTTGTAATGCCTTATATTCTAGTTAATAAAAGACATTTTGCTGTGGCTCCATTATTTGTTGCATATCTTGTTTAGATATAAATAATAGAGATAAAAAATATATTCAGAGGTATGATATATTTCTTAATGATTTTGTAGAAAATAATTATACTCATTATATCTGCTCAGAAGTAATATGGACGTGGCAGAATATATTGAATATTATTATTTCAAATTGACAACTTAATCGAAAACGACAAGTTGCTAATATGGATGATGAACGATGATGAATCGTCAATGTATGTGAGATGAACGGGAAAACCGTCAAATGATGAAATGAACGGACAAACCGTTAACGAACGGATAAACTGTCAAGTGATGATGAGTGAACGGGTGAACCGTCAGATGAAATGAACGGGTGGACCGTCAAGTGGTAATGAACGGATGAACCGTCAAGTGCATGTAATAAATGAACGGATGAACCGTCGGATGAATGTAATAAATGAACAGATGAACCGTCGGATGAATGTGTCACTTCGTTGTTTGAGGAGTCTCTGCCTATAAATATAACAAAAATCTGACAGGAATGAGCAATTCGACTCTTCAACATAAAAATATCGTCTGGAGAAGCATCCAAGAAGGCTGAAATCGCCCCGAAGGCTCAGAAGGGCACTGAAGAACGCCTTGCCGATCCAGCTCAGCCGAAGGAGGCAAAAGAAGGCGAAGGTTCGTCTGCACCCAAGCCACCACGAGACATTCTGGACTTTCTGCTTGATCCAGGAAGGACTGAAGAAGAGGAAGCCATAAGGATGGCTGCTTGTAAATTCTTCGTGGGTTCCAGCAAGGAAGTTCTCAGCTCTTTTGCTGATCGTGTTTTCGAGAAGGACGGCAGTGGTCCGCGTCCAAATGTAGAGAAGGATGATAGTGACCTTCCTTAATATCATGTACTATTATATGATGAAATAAAATTTGTATTTTATTTATGAACTTGAACTTTGTCTGATGATTTACAAATATTTACATTCATACATAATACTTTTTAAGAAACTTGCCATTGATAGGCATCATAGCAATTCGACCATCGAGCTCTGAGAGTTGATAGGCTCCATTTGAGAAGACTTTGTTTACAACATAGGGACCTTCCCACTTCGCATCGAATTTGCCTTTGCTCATATGAGTCATAGTCATAGGACGTCTGACCGTTAGAACAAGTTCTCCTTGTTGGAAAGTTCTGACTTTAACTTTGCGGTTGAAAGTCTTCGAGATGCGAGCTTGGTATAACTCAATATGCTGCTGAGCCATTAATCGCTTCTCATCAAGTGCTTCTAACTCTTGAAGTCGAAGAAGACCATTATTTTCTGTAGTGAGCTCGTTAGCAATGGCAATCCTTAAAGAAGGAATTTGTAGTTACAAAGGAAGAACAGCTTCACAACCATACACCAGAGAGAAAGGTGTAAAGCCCGTAGGATTGCGGACTGTAGTTCGGTAGGCCCAAAGACATTCCCTAAGCTTTTCGCTCCAGTTCCGTTTGTTAGTGGATACAAACTTCTTGAGGAGCTTGATAATGGTTTTGTTGAAGGCTTCAGCTAATCCATTAGCAGCAGGATTGTAGGCTGTTGAAGCGACGTTGTCAATCCGGTGATTATCGCAGAATCTGGTGAACTTCTGGCTGATGAACTGAGGTCCATTGTCATGGATAATTCTTCGAGGTACACCAAATCTGTATATGACGTGGTATTTAACAAAGTTGATGATGCTACTGGTTTTGACTTCAGCCAGAGGTATAGCTTCAGCCCACTTAGAGAAGTAGTCTGTTATTGCCAGTATGAATCAATGTCCTCTAGAAGAAGGAGGATTGATGGGTCCTATAACATCCATGCCCCAAGCTTCAAAAGGCCAGGAAGCAGCAGTCGGATGAAGGAATTCTGATGGTTGATGAATGAAGTCTGCATGAATTTGACAAGCACGACATTTTCTTGCATATTCAATGACATCTGATACCATAGAGGGCCAATAGTAACCCATGCGTCTAATGCGATCCTGTAGTTTAGGACCAGGTTGATGTGCTCCACAGACACCATCGTGAGCTTCGCGCAACACTTGTCGTGCTTTATCACCAGCGAGACAGCGTAGGAGAAGACCGTCATAAGTTCGCTGATAAAGTGTCTTGGTGGTTTGATTATAATAGAATCGGAGAGATCGTCGACGAACACTCGTAGCCTCCTTAGGATCCTCGGAGAGTATGTCATGAACCACGAAGTCGATGAAAGGAGTTCTCCAGTCTTCGTCGATAACATTGACTTCAGCAAGATTGCTGAATTCAATATTACGATTATTTTCAATGCAGAACAATTCTCGGTTGGAGATAACCACCACTTGTTGTCTTCTGATAGGAACGACTAAGACTGCTGCAAGATTGGCTAGGGCATCTGCTTCAGTATTGCAAGCTCGGCGTACATATTCATTAAAGAAAGCTTTGAATGATGTAGCCATGTTGATTGCTGCTTCATGATAAGGCACCAAATCTTGATGCCGAACTTCATAGGTTCCTCTAACCTGATTAACAATCAGCTTAGCATCACCGTAGACTTTGAGATATTCGACATCCAATTGTTTGGCTAACTGAAGGCCGATGAGTAGGGCATTGTACTCCGCTACATTGTTGGAGCAAGGTTCATCTAGAGAGTACGCTCTTTGGATGGTTAATCCGTCTGGAGAAACGAGAACTACTCCAACTCCTGCTACAATGGCACCATTGGGTCCAATCCTGGATGTACCATCGAAGAATAGACGCCAGGTTGGAAATTCTTCAGAGATCATGTTGACTTCCAATGTCTCGTCTGGAATTTCATCATATAGCTTGGATGTTTCTGGTACAGGATGAGCCGCCAAGAAATCTGCCAGCGCTTGGCCTTTGACAGACTTTTATGGAACATATACCATGTCATATTGAGCTAGCAAGATTGCCGATGTAGCCAGCCGAGAATTAAGTGTGCTGGGCTTCTTCATGAGTACCCGAAGAGGATTAACCCAGGATATGACATGAATAGTTTGTCCAATGATGTAATGCCTTGTCTTCTGCACAGCGAACATAAGAGCTAGGCATTCTTTCTCGACTGGACTATAACGGTGTTCAGCACCAATCATAGTACGACTGAGATAATAGATGGCCTATTCATGACCTTCTTTGTTCTTTTGGGCAAGTAAAGCACCCAATGAATGATCCATAGCACTGACATACATCAAGAATGGAATGCCAGAGATTAGTGGCACCAAGACCGGTGGATTCATAAGATATCTTTTGATATCGTCGAATGCTCGTTGATATTCTTCAGTCCAAATAAAAGATACACCCTTCTTCATTAGTTGAGTGAATGGTCTACAGCGTCCAGACAAGTTCGAAATGAATCTCCTGATGTACGCAAGTCAACCTTGGAATCCTCGTAGCTCTTTTAGGTTGTGTGGAGGACGCATCTCTTGAATGGCTTTGATCTTCTCGGGATCCACGTGTATACCCTTAGAGGTAATGACGAAGCCGAGAAACTTGCCACTAGAGATACCCAAAAATGACTTGGTGGGATTCATCTTGAGTTGATGTTGGCACATAAGATTGAAGATTGTTCTCAAATCTTGGATGTGATCTTCTTTTAGACGACTTTTGACGGCGATATCGTCAACATAACATTCGACAGTCTTGCGAAGATGATCTCTGAAGATGGTACTCATAGCCCGTTGGTAGGTTGCACCAGCATTCTTGAGACCAAATGGCATTACAGTATAGCAATAGACACCACGGGGAGTGCGGAAAGAAGTATGTTTTTCATCTTCGGGATTCATCTTGATCTGATTATATCCAGAGAATCCATCCATGAAAGATATTCGCTCGAACCCACAAGTATTATCAATCATGACATCCGTGATAGGGAGAGGAAATTCATCTTTTGGACATGCTTCATTAAGATCCCAAAAGTCGATGCAGACTCAAACTTTGCCGGTTTTTTTTAGAACTGGAACAACGTTGGCCACCCAATCAGGATGTTGTTTTTCTCGAATAAAGCCACAAGCAATGAGCTTCTTGACTTCATCATCGATTGCGTCCATCATTTCTGGTTTAAAACATCGTTGTTGCTGTTTGACTAGCTTAGCATTAGGCAAAATGTTCAATTTGTGAGTAGCAATTTTGGGATCTAAACCTGGCATGTCCTCATAACTCCAAGCAAAGACATCGATGCATTTTTTAATAAGAAGAATCAACTCTTGTTTGTCTGCTTCTAGAAGATTCTTGCTAATAAAGATTGGACGAGGTGACCCGTTTTTCCCTACATCAACTTGAACTAATTGATCTTCAGTAGAAGGTTTCCATTATTCGAATCGGAGTACCCACTGATTGTCCATCTGTTGAGCCCAAGGATCTGTTTCAGAACTTTCTTCAATATCCTCATCATATCCTTCCGGAAGTTCAGCAGAAACCATATTGGAAGATACGATTACACGATGGACTTCGCCGATGCTAGTGTCAGAATCCCATGATCTGGAATCGGAAGAATTAGAACGTTTTTCGCTATCAGAATCAAAAACTGCTGGGGATAACATTGGAGGAGAAGCATATCCGAGACCTCTTTTTGTCCTGCTATAATACATTTCTAACTTTCCTTATGGAACAGCGGTACGGAGAGGAGTTTATCTTCCCTTACCGTAGTTGAGACCACTTTTGAAGTCGTAACCTATTTTTCGGACGATGTCTTTTGATTGTTGACTGTAACGACGGAATTGAAGATGTCCCGTGTCGTTAACTTTGCTATCATCCGTATAGCTGAATTTTTGTTCCGGTCTTTTACTAAAAAGTATTGGACGTTCGCCTTTTTTGCGAGCAGGAACAATACGATATGAATCTTTTTAGTGTTCACATGAAACTTCTGTTTGAAGAGATTGCACAACTCCCATTGTAAATGACTGAAAGCTATCTAACATATCCAAATAGCATTTAGTATGATAAATAACATCAGTATACTGGAAAGTAGATGCTTTTTCATTGATATGTACATCTGTATTTATAGCAGGACCTTTAGCCTTAGCAGGCTTGGTCAGATTGATTACAAGAGGGGGAGAAGAAGAACGTGGAGGAGGCTTGTTACGATGAAGGTCAATAACAAGTGGCTCAGAGGAGGTGAGCTCCCTTTTTTCCTTGTTGTGAGTTAAATCAACAATAAGTGGCTCAGAAGAAGTGAGCTGCTTTTTGTCCTTGTTACGACGTAAGTCAATAACAAGTGGCTCAGAAGAGGTGAGCTCCCTTTGATTTTGATCATCATCAACTGATTTCTTTTGAACTGGCAAGTGAATAGCCAGTGGTTTAGAAGACTGAGGATGAGAAACACGCCCTTTGACAGGTATGATGAGAGTGTCATTGGGTACTGCTTCTTGGTCTTCTTCAGTATCCATTGCCAATACCACTTTCATAAATTTATCCTTGTACATACGAGCGTCGTTGCAGTATGCTTCAACGCCTTTGAAGGGATAGAGGTCTGCAACTTCCTTGTGAACTTGCCCTTTATCATCAACATATTTAAAACATTGATGAAGAGTTGATGGAACAACATTGTGTTCATGAAGGAATGGTCTTCCCAGAAGAGCGTTTTAAGAACAACCATGATTGTCAATGATATAAAAGGTCACCTTTGTGCGAAGATTGCCTATTTGGAGTTTTAGGCGAATCTTACCCAAAGGTTCACTTCTTCCTTGGTTGAATCCCAAGATAGTAGTGATTGTGCTTGAAAGACTATGAACTGGTATCTTCAATGCGTCCAACATCGTCTTTGGCATGATACTGAGAGCAGACCCTGGATCTATCAAGATACGATCGACTTTTATTGAATCGACATATCCTGTATAGTAGAGAGGACGATCATGTCTATTATCCTCCAGCAGCATATCATCCTGAGTGAAAGTGATGTTTGGAATCAATTCCAGAATACTATGACAATGAAGACAAGAGACAGGTTCTGCTTCCGGCTTCTTGAGAAGGGCTAGACAAGTCTCAGCTTGCATGAGAGCTTCACTTAGAGTTTCTCGCGTCTCTCTGGAAAGACGCAAGAGCTCAAAGATAGATAGCCTTGCTGGTGTATTGGCTAGTTGAGCCAATATATCGAAGTTATAAGGCTTTTCAAGCCCAGTAGGAGATGATTTCTTCAACGATTTATCAAACCGGACTTGTTGCTTGCCTTTATCAGCAGCCACTGGCTTGGGAGGAATAGGTACGACAACCGGTGAGGATGTAGAAGGGATTTCTTCAATAGAAACAAGTTGTGCTGGAGCAGGCTCAGAAGAAGAGGCAGGATTCTCTTGAGCTTCAGGATAATCTTTTAAGTAGGCTTTTCCTGATCTGGTGCCCAATAGTATTTCTTCATCAATTATGGGGTCAAAAGATACCATGTTGCAAATCTTTGTCTTACCTTTGGAGCAATCTTTCTTCTTAGAAGAAGAGGGAATCTCAAACTCTGAAGCAAGATCGGGATGGATCCACATAACCTCGCCATTGTCAAGGAACAAGGGAACGAGACCTTCATTTGGCGGAGAAGGGAGATTTTCAATCTCAAGAGTAGCTTTCGGAATAGGAATGACACCATGCTGTATCATCTGCGGGGAAAAATTACCGAACTGGACCGAGACCATATTGGCGATAACAGTCTTCTCATCTTGCTGTAGAGTAACGACGCCAGCATTGACAAGCTCTTGAATCTTACCCTTGAGCACATAACACGCTCGAGTAGGATGTCCAATGAATCGGTGGTAGACATAATACTTAGGATGATCGGTCTTACCGACTTCATCAGGTTTCTTTGGGTCCGGGAGCTGGATCTTGTCGCTTTTGAGTAAGCAATCGAAGATGCTTGCAGTGTCATTCTCGTCAAAAGAGTACTCTACCTTAGGACGAGGTTCCCTCGGTGGAGGTGCAGAAGGAGTGGAGGTAGACGTAGGCGGAGCTACGTTGACAGCCAAAGACTCTTTGCTTTTCAAATTAATGTTCAGAGTCTCTTTGTTCTTGCGGTTGTTCTGACGATTAGCGCCACCTGATGTTTGATGTTCATCCCGATCTGGATTAGACATTTGTACCCCCAGCTGTTTGAATTTCTCAGCACTCACTTCAGCTGCTTTGGTATTGACAATGAAAGATGGCCAGTCTTGGAATTAAGTTGACCCTGTCCACATGCTGATGATAGGCAAGAGGTTTGCCTTGCAAGTGTCTATGGTAACAGCAGCAGGAGTCCCTAGAGGCATCTTCAAGGCTTCTCGATGGAACCGTTCAATGAAACATTCAGCAGTTTTATTTTATTTCTGTTTGATTTTGTTGAGGGCAGACATAGTCATGTCATTGAATCCCTCATAGAATCATTCCAGAAAGATTTGCTTGAGCCCTAAAAAAGAAGTAATACAACCATCGGGCAAACTTCTATACCAATCATATGCTACGCCGGCTAAACAACTGACAAACATTCTGGTAAGAAGAGCGTCATTTGGTTGAAGTTGAACAGTCATTACCTCGAAGTGATTGATGAACTGGCTTGGTGAGGTACTGCCGTCGAAGAGAGAGATTGTTGGGATTTTATATTTAGGAGGAAATGGGACTTCTTTCCATTCAACTGGGTATGGCTGCTTGATTCCCAACCTTTGCAAGTTGTCCTTCTCTTTGAAGGCTTCGAACTGAGTTCGCAAGAGTTTGACAGCTTCATTGGCGTCTTCAGATGATGAAGAAGGAGCCGGCTGAGTCAGAGTATTAGGAGGAGGAACAGCATTGTAAGTACTACCCCCAACTGACTGACTGGGTATAGTTTGAACTTGTACTTGTACAGGAAGCATTTGAGGAGACACTACCCCCAGCCCAGTATTGACAGGTATCGAAGATGCTATGATCTTCGGACTCGCAGCAGGTACAGTCGGTGGTGTGGCATGTTGGGCCACAATGATAGAATACATACTAGCGACCATTTCAGCCATGGTCTTTAGCTTGTCTTCAAGTGTAGCGATTCGCTGTTCTTGATTTGCTGAGGTTGAAGCATCTTGGTCTTCATTAACAACATACGCAGTGACTTCTCTTGGTACAGTGGAAGACACTGTCTGTTCAGAGCTTTCGTTGTATGCATCATAGTCAGAGAAAGAGTCCTCTCCTGACTGTGATAAAGCATCCAAATTGTAAAGTACCATCTGTTTGCAAAAACAAAAGTTGAAGAACTTTATTGATACAAACTTTGTAAAAAATTACAATTTGAATTCTGGAAATGGTACAACTTTAAGAATCTAATCTAGATGACGATTGCTTTATCCCTTGGACGATGTGAACTTTGAAGACGAAGCCTCTGAAGTTGAAGACAACTCTGGAAACTGAAGGCAAAAGCCTCGGAAGTGGAAGGTAAAAGCCTCGGAAGAATGCAGCACTTGGGCAAGAACTCCTGGACTCTCTGATCTCTGATTTCTGATGCTTGATTTCTAATTATTGATCCCTTTGAATGGAGACTTGAAACTCTATTTATAGAGTTCTAAAATAACTAACTTTCAGTTATTCTGGACTGCGCATGATGGATTGCGCAGCAATTGGTTTGCGCAGCAATGGACTGCGCAGGCAGTTGTTGGATCATGGTTTAACTGTCTTGGACACATGGCATCATTTGATTGAAATGCGCATGATCATGCACAGGCAGTTGCTACGAAATGAACAATTGATGGCATGAATGCCACGTGTATTTTATCATTTGTACTGATAGAACGCGTACATTGAATTGCGCTGACATTGGATTGCGCCAACTTGGACCGCGCAGGTTTTGGTTTGCGCAGGATTAAACTGCGCAGGAAATGGATCACGCTGCCAGCTGTCAGCCGTCCTCGAGCGTTGTGCGGCGTAATAAACGAACAGTCTCCTCGTTCTTCGTGCTGTCAGCTGTCAGAAAGATTTGATTGTGTCAGGTAATGATGACTTTTGCCACGTCAGCTTGCACAGTTAGGAGAGTACGCAATCTAGTATGCGCAATCTGAAGAGTGCGCAATCTGATGTCTGCACAGTTCATTTGAAAGTTGTATTTCTTGATTTTCTGACTTTGTTGATAGGTGCAACTTGATTTTTTTAGGACCTACACCATCAAATTATTTAGTGGCTCTACTATTCTGGCTTCTGTATCCCTTTAATTCATCATGCTACTTATACGAGACTGCAATTTGTATTTGAGTTGATAGTATAGGTTTGTAATGACCAGTCACGGGATAACCCTGCATATTACAATTTTTAACTTCTATTAGGAAAAATGTCCCCACAAAAGAAGAAGTTTATCAAGCTTGGGTTCATGTCGGGATATGAGAGGCAAAGATTAGAAAATATTACTAGAAATAAAATGAAAATGGATGCTTTGAATTTGCAACAAGCTTCAAAGCATGTAATGAATTCGAAGATGGTTACTCGAACAAGTTCGAGTAAGATGGGAAAAAGAAGCGCAAGTGAAAGAGATAATGAGTATATTCCCGTCGGTGATGACTTGCTTAGCGAGGAAGATAGCAACCATAATGAAGAATCTTCCGACCCTAAAATGAAGAAGGTAATAAATTGGATATCAAGTCTTGTGTTTTCTGTCTTCATTCATTGGAATATCTCACTATTTTTCTTACGTTGCAGGTTGCAAACAATGATGACTCTTCTGTCCCAAAAATAAAAAAGGTTAAAAATTTGATCATAGGCGAATTTTTTACTGTTCCAGTGTACAGCTTACTACTATGGTTGCAATTGATGAGAAAAACAACATCCGGGGTCCTCGAGTCTTGATCCTCTATTAGTGCTGGTCTTGACCCTCTACCAATGCTTGCACTGCCAATGTCTAATGAGCTCTGATACGCTCTAATACACCAGTGTGCACTTAAATTTCTTCTGATACGCTACTCTGCAATTGATACTTCTTCTGATACTCGGGAATCCTGCTATGGTGGTTTGGTTCTTCATTGGTAGAGCAGGTTGAGCCGCATCGTGGATGTTATTGAGATCTTGCAGACCCACGGTGAGCTTCGATCTGATGCCTAGCTTCAACTGGGATCAAATTGTAGAGGAAGAGTATTTTACTATGGTTTGAGCTTCCTTGCATTGATTTTTATTCTGATTTGAACTTCCTTCTATGTCTTATTAGTGTGTTGGACTATCTTGACAATTCTGGATATTTGATCCTCAAATTTTGTCGAGGATGAGCATTTTTCCTTTTCTTTATATACATATTGAATCTAATTTTCTTATATCTAATACAACACATATAGCAAATGATGAGAAAAGCAACATCCGGGGTCCTTGAGTCTTGATCCTCCGTTGATGCTGGTCTTGACCCTCTGCCAATGCTTGTACTGCCAATGTCTAGTAAGCTCTGATACGCCCTAATACACCAGTGTGCACTTAAATTTCTTCTGATACGCTACTGTGTAATTGATACTTCTTCTGATACTCGGGTATCCTGCTATGGTGGTTTGGTTCTTCATTGGTAGAGCTGGTTGAGCTGCATCGTGGATGTTATTGAGCTCTTGCAAACCCCCGGTGAGCTTCGATCTGATGCCTAGCTTCAACTGGGATCAAATTATAGAGGAAGAGTATTTTACTATGGTTTGAGCTTCCATGCATAGATTTTTATTCTGATTTGAACTTCCTTCTATGTCTTATTAGTGTGTTGGACTATCTTAATCTAATACAACACATGTAGCAAATGATGAGAAAAGCAACATTCGGGGTCCTCGAGTCTTGATCCTCCATTGATGCTGGTCTTGACCCTCTGCCATGCTTGCGTTGCCAATGTCTAGTGAGCTCTGATACGCTCTAATACACCAGTGTGTACTTAAATTTCTTCTGATATGCTACTGTGCAATTGATACTTCTTCTGATACTCGGGTATCCTGCTATGGTGGTTTGGTTCTTCATTGGTAGAGCTGGTTGACCCGCATCATGGATGTTATTGAGCTCATGCAGACCTACGGTGAGCTTCGATCTGATGCCTAGCTTCAACTGGGATCAAATTGTAGAGGAAGAGTATTTTACTATGGTTTGAGCTTCCTTGCATAGATTTTTATTCTGATTTGAACTTTCTTCTATGTCTTATTAGTGTGTTGGACTATCTTGACAATTCTGGATATTTGATCCTCAAATTTTGTCGAGGATGAGCATTTTTTCCTTTTCTTTATATACATATTGAATCTAATTTTCTTATATCTAATACAACACATGTAGCAAATGATGAAAAAAGCAACATCCGGGGTCCTTGAGTCTTGATCCTCCATTGATGCTGGTCTTGACCCTCTGCCAATGCTTGCACTGCCAATGTCTACTGAGCTCTGATACGCTCTAATATACCAGTGTGCACTTAAATTTCTTCTGATACACTACTGTACAATTGATACTTCTTCTGATACTCGGGTATCCTGCTATGGTGGTTTGGTTCTTCATTAGTAGAGCTGGTTGAGCCGCATCGTGGATGTTATTGAGCTCTTGCAGACCCACGGTGAGCTTCGATCTGATGCCTAGCTTCAACTGTGATCAAATTGTAGAGGAAGAGTATTTTACTATGGTTTGAGCTTCCTTGCATAGATTTTTATTTTGATTTGAACTTCCTTCTATGTCTTATTAGTGTGTTGGACTATCTTGATCTAATACAACACATGTAGCAAATGATGAGAAAAGCAACATCTGGGGTCCTCGAGTCTTGATCCTCCATTGATGCTGGTCTTGACCCTTTGCCAATGCTTGCGTTGCCAATGTCTAGTGAGCTCTGATACGCTCTAATACACCAGTGTGCACTTAAATTTCTTCTGATATGCCACTGTGCAACTGATACTTCTTCTGATGCTCGGGTATCCTGCTATGGTGGTTTGGTTCTTTATTGGTAGAGCTGGTTGAGCCGCATCATGGATGTTATTGAGCTCATGCAGACCCACGGTGAGCTTCGATCTGATGCCTAGCTTCAACTAGGATCAAATTGTAGAGGAAGAGTATTTTACTATGGTTTGAGCTTCCTTGCATAGATTTTTATTCTGATTTGAACTTCCTTCTATGTTTTATTAGTGTGTTGGACTATCTTGACAATTCTGGATATTTGATCCTCAAATTTTGTCGAGCATGAGCATTTTTCCTTTTCTTTATATACATATTGAATCTAATTTTCTTATATCTAATACAACACATGCAGCAAATGATGAGAAAAGTAACATCCGGGGTCCTCGAGTCTTGATCCTCCATTGATGCTGGTCTTGACCCTCTGTCAATGCTTGCACTGCCAATGTCTAGTGAGCTCTGATACGCTCTAAAACACCAGTGTGCACTTAAATTTCTTCTGATACGCCACTGTGCAATTGATACTTCTTCTGATACTCGGGTATCCTGCTATGGTAGTTTGCTTCTTCATTGGTAGCGCTGGTTGAGCCGCATCGTAGATGTTATTGAGCTCTTGCAGACCCACGGTGAGCTTCGATCTGATGCCTAGCTTCAACTGGGATCAAATTATAGAGGAAGAGTATTTTACTATGGTTTGAGCTTCCTTGCATAGATTTTTATTCTGATTTGAACTTCCTTCTATGTCTTATTAGTGTGTTGGACTATCTTGATCTAATACAACACATGTAGCAAATGATGAGAAAAGCAACATCCGGGGTCCTCGAGTCTTGATCCTCCATTGATGCTGGTCTTGACCCTCTGCCAATGCTTGCGTTGCCAATGTCTAGTGAGCTCTGATACGCTCTAATACACCAGTGTGCACTTAAAATTCTTCTGATACGACATTGTGCAATTGATACTTCTTCTGATACTCGGGTATCCTGCTATGGTGGTTTGGTTCTTCATTGGTAGAGCTGGTTGACCCGCATCATGGATGTTATTGAACTCATGCAGACCCACGGTGAGCTTCGATCTGATGCCTAGCTTCAACTGGGATCAAATTGTAGAGGATGAGTATTTTACTATGGTTTGAGCTTCCTTGCATAGATTTTTATTCTGATTTGAACTTCCTTCTATGTCTTATTAGTGTGTTGGACTATCTTGATCTAATACAACACATGTAGCAAATGATGAGAAAAGCAACATCTGGGGTCCTCGAGTCTTGATCCTCCATTGATGCTGGTCTTGACCTTCTGCCAATGCTTGCATTGCCAATGTCTAGTGAGCTCTGATACGCTCTAATACACCAGTGTGCACTTAAATTTCTTCTGATACGCCACTGTGCAATTGATACTTCTTCTGATACTCGGGTATCCTGCTATGGTGGTTTGGTTCTTCATTGGTAGAGCTGGTTGAGCCGTATCGTGGATGTTATTGAGCTCTTGCAGACCCACGGTGAACTTCGATCAGATGCCTAGCTTCAACTGGGATCAAATTATAGAGGAAGCGTATTTTACTATGGTTTGAGCTTTCTTGCATAGATTTTTATTCTGATTTGAACTTCCTTCTATGTCTTATTAGTGTGTTGGATAATCTTGATCAAATACAACACATGAAGCAAATGATGAGAAAAGCAACATCCGGGGTCCTCGAGTCTTGATCCTCCATTGATGTTGGTCTTGACCCTCTGCCAATGCTTGTGTTGCCAATGTCTAGTGAGCTCTGATACGCTCTAATACACCTATGTGCACTTAAATTTCTTCTGATACGCCACTGTGCAATTGATACTTCTTCTGATACTCGGGTATCCTGCTATGGTGGTTTGGTTCTTCATTGGTAGAGCTGATTGAGCCGCATCTTGGATGTTATTGAGCTCATGCAGACCCACGGTGAGCTTCGATCTGATGCCTAGCTTCAACTGGGATCAAATTGTAGAGGAAGAGTATTTTACTATGGTTTGAGCTTCCTTGCATAGATTTTTATTCTGATTTGAACTTCCTTCTATGTCTTTTTAGTGTGTTGGACTATCTTGACAATTCTGGATAGAATCCTTAGCAGCTCATTAGGAAAGTGATTGGACAAGATGGGCGTGGCCGAGTTTTAGGCCTAGGAGTAGGTGTAAGCGGTAAAGGATCAACATCCTTAGCAGCTCATCAGGCTGAGATTCAAGAAGCAACAAATGCTGAGATTGTACAACTACGAAAAGATGGTAAAAAGTTACGAGAATATGCGGAGAAGTTGAGAGAAGAGACTGATGAATTAAGGAAAGAGCGCGAGGAGCAAGAGGCCCGGCACAAGAAAGAGCTTGAGGTGGTCAAGAGTGAGCTTAGGACTGAGCTCAAAGATGAAATTGTGGCCATGTTCCTGAATGCTCAACTACTTTCTCAACAATCCAGTACATCGTCCAGGTAATTTGCCAACTATCAACTTATTACATTGGTTTTTCTCTGTGATTCTTATGTTTGTTTTTCTTTCGTGGCTGCAATTTATGTTTGGTTCTCCATTTCCTTTCTTTCAAGTTAAAATTTGTATTTATTACATTGGTTTCTTTTTTGGACTGATTTTTTGGACTGAATTTTGCATAGTCTGAATTTTGCATAATCTCGGTATCAGTATCGGAACTGATTTTAGCTTCTATTTTCACTGTGTCCTTTTCCCTGGAAACTCTGAAACCAGTGATATTTTTTACATATTGCCAAGTTATTTTTTACACTAAATTTTAGAGTATGTTAGATGGGTATCCATTGTTTTGTTTTAAGTTCAAATTATTGGACTAAATGTTCAGTCTCAGATTTATACTATACAGTTATATTCAGTCTCTAAATGTCCATATCACCTACATATATCATCCCATTATTTTGTTCAGGTCATTAGCTTATTATAAACAGTCCTTCTGAACTAAGGAGTTCAGTCCCCTGTTTTGATATTCTGATCTGTACCTTCATTTCAGACAATTGAAACTTCAAGTTCAGTCATTGAACTTTATTTTGGAGAATGAACTTCAATTTCAGAATATTGAACTTGTGCGTGGGATGTCTTGGTATCCTAACCCCAGGTTAGCTTGCATCTGTCCACCTTGATCCCGTCAACTGCAAATTCATGTAGGTTCACTGCATTTCCTGGGTTCAATCACACTATGATACAGTAATTTAGGTGTTGCTGTAACTTTATTTAAGGGGTACCAGTTGCAGTTGCAATTGTTTGTACTTTGTATCCTGTACCATTATAGAATCCTGTACACTGAAGACCAACACCACACCAGGTTGTATAGGGAGGAGGAAGTCAGCCTATACTTTTGGGGAGAATAGTGACAGAACAGGGACATGAGTGAATAAAATCTTGTGAGTTATGCCCAGTAACCGAGTGACTACGTCGTTTTCGACACTCTTATATACACAAGAATGGTGCCAGCCCCTGGTACCAATCCCTATATAGGTACAAGTACACAGGAAGTAGTACAACCTTGTGGTGTCAGTCTATTGTTTCCACCCTAGATAGAAAATCACTCTGAGGGGCATCATCCTAGTTAGGACAGGTTTAGTAGACAGAGGCATGAGCTATCAGGAAGAAGGAATAAATGAAGTAGAGACTGGGTACATGAAGGTGTCCTCAGTGAATCCAATGTACTGGATATAGAGTGTAACTGAGTGGTGTGGTCTAGGTAACTCTGTATTGAGGGAGTGTATCAACCCAATGTAAGGTTGTTTGGTGCAGGAAATGAGCAAGACAGCAGCACACAAGGGTGTCATATATATGACAGTCTATCTATAGCACTGTTTGCCATGCCCTTTTTTAGTTAATTAAAATTGCCCTGTTTTAATTAACTTTTACTGGATATAGAGTGTAACAGATTTTAACTTTTACATTAGTTTTTTTCAGCTTGTTACTGTAATTCTTGCTAGAATAATTGTACTTCCCATTTAAAATGTTTCCTAATTTTTCCCGTCTTCACTTAAACTTTCTTTTTCACTTGAAGCTTCCTTTGTCACTTGAAGCTTTTTCTGTACATTATTTTTTTCCAACTTTTTTGTACGCAGGTCTGTACAGTTTGGAAGAACTGTTAGTAGGTTTGTACAATTTGTTTAAACCTTCACAAACTAATGTGGTCTAGTCTGTACAATTTGGAAGAACTTGTCTTTCTTTTCTAGTTGTTCGTGTATAGTTAGCAGGTTGCTAATATATTGGCATATCTTCATTTGCAGGTCCTTCAAAAGCATTCTGGATATGCTAAAATGATGGGCGACGATCTTGTGATGATAAAAAGTTTGGATTAATTTTTGGGTTCATGTTGGATATACTAAAAACATGGTGTAATGGTGGAGACAATGGGTTCATTTCGTAATTGATGTTGTGGGTGATGTATAGTATTTTCGATTTATTTTGGAAAAGGTGGTTAAGGATGCTTAATGGGTTCAGCATTTTGTATGTAATGGTGGAGACAATGGGTTCATTTTGTAACTGATCTTGTGGGTGATGTCGTGTTTTGGATTTATTTTGGAAATGGTGGTTAAGGATGCTTAATGTTAAGCTTTTTGTTGTTTATCAATTGAACATATATAGTTATATATGGATTTTGTTGTCTTCTACTTAATGGTAAAGAATGCTTGATGTTGTTAAGCTTTTTTTGTATTGGGGCTCTGATACCTGGAGATACATCTGAGGACAAGCTTGACAACGTCCATGATTATATGAATTATGTGTATTTAAATTGTATGATTTATAGCTGAAAAATACAGACAATAATTTCATAAGTGTTACTTTTGGGACAGTTATGTAATTGTCCTAGATATAAACGACATTCTTTGTAACGCTGGCAAATTTGTTAGGACGGATGTTATTCGTCACAAACTCTTTTATTTTGGGACCGTTTTGTAAACCGTCGTAAACATGTAATAATTCATACTCTTTTGGTACGGTTACATTTTTTGACCCTAAAACCAAATTAGGACGGTATTTTTTGTCCTAAAACTTTTTGCCACGCCACCCTAATAGCACTGTCACTTACCGTCCTAAAATTCGTCCCAAATCACAATTTAGGACTGATTTGGGTCTTTTTAAGACGGATTTACCGTCCTAAAATTTGTCCCAAATCACAATTTAGCATAATATCTACATACATATAGGTATATACACACACATGTGTATATACAATACAAACAAAACCTAAATCTAACAAATGGTGGTGTGTGTGTGTGTGTCCTGGAGCTTACTGAATTGGGATAAATCTGAGACTAAAAATAGTAAAATACAACCGTGGTTTACCATTATTTAATACACTATATATATATATATATATATATATATATATTTTATATATATATATATATATATATATATATATATATATATATATATATATATATATATATATAAATATATATATATATATATATATATATATATATATATATATATATAAATATATATATATATATATATATATATATATATATATATATATAAATATATATATATATATATATATATATATATATATATATATATATATATATATTTTAAATATATATAATTTAATATACTATATTTATATATATATATATATATATATATATATATATATATATATATATATATATTATATATATATATATATATAAATATAAATATATATATATATATATATATATATATATATATATATGTAGTTCCTTACTTTGTATATATAGATATATATATATATATATATATATATATATATATATATATATATATATATATATATATATATTTAAAATATATATATATATATATATCTATATACACAAATGCTCAAAATGAAAGATACGCAATGATGCGATATAATATAAAGAGTCTAAAATCTGGAATAATATCTCCCTCGACCCATTCTCAATATGTATGCATTAGTAATGGGATTCAACGGGATTTTATACATATATAATTAACATATATATACATAGCTATATAGAAAACATATATATACTCATAATTGATGGAAAATTATGAAACAAAGCCAAAAGTTGGTTCCCACATATCCGAAACCTCATATAAATCCTGTAAACTCAGATTTTAGAAGCTAAGAAGCTGGAAATCAAAATATCACATTTAACTCAAAAATCGAAATCAAAGAAAACTCATCCAATTCACACAACGACCCAAAATACAAAATACACCAAACGAACCCACGCAACTCGGCATACACGTTGGTCTCGACCCACGTGATGCATTCGTATACTCTCGTGTTCAAAATTGTGTTCGTGTCGTGTCCACAAAACGCGTATCGGAACTTCTCGATACCGCGTGATACGCGTGCGTTCTCGCTCGTTTGAGCGCCGCACACGTAACGAAATGCCCCATGCTTGTGCACGTAGCTGGTGGGGTCCTTGTGTAGGTCTAGGACACGATGACACGGTGACACGTCATGCCAAAACAGCGCACGCGGCCCGCACCTGCGCGCGGCCTGCTACGCGTGCGCCCACACTCGCGCGCCCTCGTGCGCGCGGTTCCGTCCTCGTGGCTCGCTCGTCGGGCCATACCGTGACTCGGGGTTCATCCTACGGGTGGTCTAGGTATAGGTCAACATATTCTGGGTCCTGGAATGGGTCTTTGCTGCGTCATGTGCACGCACGAAGTCCGTTCCCGCGACAAAAATGAAAGGCTGAATGCACAGTGGCTGAACAGTGCACGCGCGATTTCTCCGTGCTCATTCAACGAAAAGCCATGAAATTTTACGAGCATGGGGGCAGAGGTTGCCCCCACGTGCTCACAAAATTTCACGTAAAAATACGCTCTGTACATCAAGAAATCACGCGCGGACAGCAGGGCACGCACGGCCTCGTGTACGGGATCCGTGCACGTGCGTCCGTCGCCCGAAACGCCGCTGATACGATGCCAAAACCAAAACCGTCTTCACGAAAGTTTATCAAAATCATATTATCTAAACATCCATGAAGTCAAAATCGAAAAACAACAACTTTCTATCCTAAGCGGCATTTCGTCGAACACGTGCAGGGACCGACACGTGTCCGATACCTCCATCAAATGGAGTCGAAATCTCACCAAATTTCGTGGGCAAGACTAGGGTACCAATATGGATGCAAAAATGAAAGAAAAACCAGATTTGCAATGGTAGATTAGGGTTTACCTATTGAGTGTCAAAACTCAAAGAACAGGGCTCCTCGGTTGTTGTGTCGGCCGATTTCCCTCCAGCAAAAACCTTTGTCTCCACTCTAAAAGTGCTCCAACAGATCCTATTCTCCTCGACGAGCGCAATGGAGTTCATTTGGGAAGAAACGGACTCCGGATGAAGGACTTATGAGTTTTGGAGAGGTGGATCTTTTAGAGTTTCTTTGTGGAGGCTACAATTCTACAAATGAATGCAAAAGGGGAGGGGGTGCTACTGTGTTGGGCGGCCAAGGGGGTTCTTTAGGGTTAGGGTTTCACTTGGGCCAACTCCTTCTCAAGTAGAAATGGGCCCAAGTCAAAAGACTTAAAGGCTAACATGCAAAAAGGCTAAATTAAATCAATTAAAGCCTTAAATAATCTAATGCATGAAAATAAATTCTAAAAATAAAAATAATAATTCTAAGGCATGGTTAGTCCCTATACAATGTCTCCTAAGGTTAAACCAATTGCGAGCACAAACATAAGTCAACATATTCAGAAAATCACAAAAGGCCAAAATAGCTAAAATGACTGAAATATCCTTCTATGAAAAAGTGGATGCTACAGTTTGAAGTACCATCCGTAGGTGCTATGCATGTTGCGCTCGATCCTTCGAGTAGACGAGGATGTCGTCGAGGAAGACTACTACAAATTTGTCAACGAACGGACGGAACACCCGATTCATTAGATCCATGAAGACGGCAGGGGCGTTTGTCAGACCGAACGGCATTACCAAGAACTCATAGTGGCCGCAGCGAGTGCGGAAGGCAGACTTCGACACGTCAGCTGGCTTGAATTTGATTTGGTGATAACCCGATCGCAGATCAATCTTCGAAAACACCGTTGCACCTTGGAGCTGGTCAAACAAGTCGTCGATGCGGGACAGGGAGTATTTGTTCCGGACGGTGGCCTTATTAAATTCTCGATAGTCGATGCAGAGCTGCATCGATCCGCCCTTTTTCTTCACAAATAGCACGGGCGCACCCCACGGCGAGACACTCGGACGGATGAACCCTTTGTCAAGTAATTCCTGTAGTTGTGCCTTTAGTTCTTTCAATTCTGCAGGGGCCATTCTGTACGAAGCTTTTGAGATCGGCCGGGTGTCAGGAAATGTATCGATAGTGAACTCTATTTCTCGATCGGGCGGCATGCCGGGTAGCTCGTCCGGGAACACGTTTGGAAATTTTGCCATAACGCCGGTCTGACCCGCGTTTGTACCATCCTGTCTCATGTCACGAACAGATGCCAAGTAGCCTTCGCATCCAGAATTAAGCAGATTCTGCACAGAAATCGTCGAGATCACCATGCAGGTCAGCGATGCTTTACCACACGAATAGCAAAATTTGTATACTCTAGGTATGCAAAAGATGACCCTCTTTTCTGTACAGTCGATGGTGGCATTGCAAGGACAGAGCCAATCCATGTCCAATATGATGTCGAAGTCCTTCATATCTAGAACTATCGCATCAAGACCAATCTTTTGACCCCCAATACATATAGTTCCTCCCCCGTAGGCTAAATTTGTGAGCAGTGGCACGCCCGAAGGCATACTTATGCTAAGATAGAGGTCTAACGACATTATAGAAAATTTGTGCTCGGCGGCGAAGTTCGTCGATATGAAAGTATGCGAAGTACCTGAATCAAATAACACACAAGCAAGTACATTATTGAAATTTAATATACCTGTCACAATAGTGTCGGAAGCGAACGCCTTGTCTCGAGTCAGGGCAAAGACGCGCCCTTGAGCATTTGGGCGCCGGCCTTGGTTGTTGGGTTAAGTGGGCTGAGGAGGTCAGGGCATCTGTCCTCGGTTCTCTTGATGGTTTTGTTGTGGTGGGGCATTGCAAATCAGTCTGGGGTTCGTGCAATCTCGAGCGAGGTGACCCTTTTGTCCGCAAACATAGCAATCCTCTCTAAAGCCAAAGCAGTTGATGGCATCGTGCCCGAGGAAATTGTATTTGGTGCAACGAGGTAACATGTTCTGACCCTTATAGCTGCCATTATTTGGACGCTTTGATGCATGATTGTTGCCTCCCGTATAGCTAGGACGTTTGTGATTGGAGTGGCGTACAACGTCGGCAGCAACGGAAGGATATTGGCTCTCAAGGCGGAGAGCGTGATTCAGAGCCTCGCCCGTGGTCTTGTACTCTGGGACCCCGACATACGCACCGATAGAGCATCGCAAACCCACTTCGAACCGTCGCACACGGCACTCCTCTGTAGGAAGAAACGCACCAGCAAATTTGGATAACTTGTTGAATTCTGCGGCATACTGTTCTACGGTCCGGTTCCTTTGCCTCAACTGCATGAACTCATTTTCCTTCCCTTGACGAACGGCTGACGGAAGGTACTCGACTTCAAAAGCTTTGCGGAACATGGCCTAAGAGATCGACGTTGTGTTGTTGTCGCGTCGGATTGCTCGCTTGTGCACGGCCCACTAGTCGTGCGCGTTCAACCGTAGTTGAAGTTGTGCGCAGGCGACTTGCTTTGATTTTTCAATACCGAGGAGCTCGAAGTGATCTTCCAGCTCAATTCCAACCAGTCGATTGCCATAGAAGGGCCTTCGGTACCGCTGAAGGAAGTGCGACACGCTTTCTTGAATTCTGACACTTCAAAGTCATACTTTTTCGGTGCCGTCGGTTGACGCTCGGGCTCCTCCGTGTCGACTTCAATGGGTTGGACCATCTGCACGGTGACAGTAGGCACAGTCGTAGAATTTTTGTTGGCCACGATTGTATGGACGATCTGCTGCAGAGTGTCTCGTTGCTTTTGTTGCAGCTTAGCTTGTGCGTCGAAGTGAGCTTTGAACTGGGCATGTCGTGCCTCTGTCTATTGATGTCGATTCTCGGACTGGTTTTATTGTGCCTCCATCATGCGTAGCATCCTTTCGATGGTATTGTTAGAAGGTCTGGCCCGCGAACTACTAGAGCCGCTAGAAGTGCTATGCTCTTGCTCAGTCGTAGGTTTTGCCACTTCTGTAATACGAAGGCAAACATATCAGTCTCAAATTATTACGGACTCGTTGTATGGAACAACTTATCTTATCAATGCGAGGTCAAAGGTTTGAAACTTTAGACGCGAGGCCAAAGGATGTAAAGCCGTGCTCTGATACCATTATGTCATGCCCCGATTCCGTAGAATCGATAGTCGTCCCCCGGGCGTGATGCCGTGCGAACCTAAGTTGCGATCGCATAAGGCGTAGTCATAAGGTTATCCGAAACACAACATCAAGTTAGAGTACGCAGCGATAATTGAATGACACGTTTGAAATAGAAGTAAACTTTTCATTGATAATAAAACTTCATTTATATTGACTCTATTGCAATCATTGTCGCGCGGGCAACAACATGACTCGACTTACAAAGCGAATGCTGATGAGATAGTCATTCCATACATTACATCCCTTTTTAAAAGAAAAATAATTACACTTTTCACCTGCTATCGAGGGAAGTCGAGTCACCATCTTTTCTTCTTTGTACTGAGTACGGTGTCTTCAAAAAGGATTTCAGAAACAAGCCTTCAACATACGGACGAGGCTTCAAAAGTGTTCACGTCGCCTTGAGTTTTAAGTGGCACGCCCTTCGTGGTTCGAGGTACCTGCGTGGAGAGCGAGGATCAGTACATTACACTTTATACTAGTGCATGGCTATTTAAGTTCCAAGCTCTCAATTGGTTGAAGAGTTTATATGACTTAGTTTATGAATGTTTCTAACCATCCTAATAAATTTCAAACAAGTATATGACAAACATAATGTAAAATACGTTGGAACTTACCCACGGCAGACCGCGTCGTGCCTTATAAAACTTACCATGTTCTTCCCTGTCAATTGTTATCATTTTTTATACCCAGTGCAATAATACGTGTGATTGGTCATTGGCTCCCAGAGCCATCATGGACTTCTTTATCTTTTGCTAGACGGGGCCCTTTCAGCACGAGTAGCGAGCCCCGCTACAAGTCCCCGCCTAACTCGTGCCCAGTACAGCTTATGTAATTATTTTCTTTCTTGACCGCAACGGTCCCGTGGCCCCGGGTTGCCGTTCGGAAAAACTCTACCTTGTCGACAAGTTGTCCATGACCGTGCAAAGACCATTTATTTTGTTATTAAGACATAGCCTACATTCTTTTTGAAAACTCAATCATTTTATCATGTCCGTGCCCTTGCATTTATTCTTCCATTCGTAACAACAGTATCAATTTACCTAAGAAGGGGTCGAGAAGAGAAGGGTCAGCCACTCACCTTGAGTTTACTTCAAGCGAGAGAACTTGTTGGTCGCGCTAGACGTCGCCTACGCGATTACCTGAAATTGCATAAGCAACCGATTAGAACGCTATATTATGCAAGAAGTTTGATAAGAAATGCGAGTTTGAAATGCAAGCCATGAAAACCATCGAAAATATTCACGAAAACGCATTCAGAACACCAAGTCAAAACCAACGCAAGCGGCGTAAAAAATAGAGCAACGGAAGATCTCTCCCGACTCAGCCGCAGAGTCAATCCTTGAGGCACAACCCGCTGAATATGGAACTTGGTTCCGAAGAAGCCATTCCATAACGGGGAATGGATCTTAATTCAACTGTTCCCGTTCGATCGATTCGATCGATCCCGACCTATCGGTCCCGACCGAGTCGATAGCGACAGTGTTCCTTTCTTGCGCACCCCGTGGACAGAGGATAGGGCACGATGTAGGGACGGGACACTACACGTTTCCTAGGTATATCTTTTTACCGAAATTTTTTTTGATGTTTGTTTCAGCATCCGGAGTCATGTGTAAATTGTGAGGTTTTGGGGTTGCTGCCTGCGACTGTTGAATTGCCTTTCTCGAACCTCAGGCAAGTATACCTTGCCATAGATTCTGATTGTGCTCATTTATTTTTAGCATATTTTATTATTGCATATTTATTTCTCTTATTTGTCATTTTGTTTATATTGTGCGTCCAAGTCACACTTGGGTGCAAGCGACTAGATTTAGTCATTTTCGTTATTTTATATTTTATTATGCATGTCAACCTAGTGTTAGATGACCACCTTATGAGTGTGGGATATTTTTATATCTCCTATGGCCTTGACACGTGTATTTCGAGATGAGTGAGTTCATATAGGACACGGACCTGTGTACTTTACTGGCCATCGATACGTATGGGTGTGCGACGGATAGGAGGTAACTTCTATTAGTGAGTCAAGTTAGAAGCCATATCAGTTGCCAACTGGTCAGACTGTGGATACGTCTTGGACAGGAGCATCAGGGGCAGGGACAACTACTAGCGTAGTGGCAACATTTATTTTTTACACACATACATGGGCCGATAGTGTCTCGGATGAGCGCTACTTGACGACCACTCTTTTTTACTTGTGTGAATCCTTACAGCCCCTGCATAGAACATTGTCCTCAAAAGTGCATATCACATAGACGGTTAGGAAAAACCTGTAGTGTCATAGTGGCATATTTCACATTCAGTTATTTTGGCATGTTTTCTGTATCTCGTTACGTCCCTCTGAGGACATGGTGATCTCTCCAGGATTAGACGAGCAGGACTACCCCCAGGAGTACGAAGCAGCTTCGGATCCTTCTTACGTTGATGACGAGGCATCTCCCACTGATACTTAGTTTCTTCTGTATTATCTGAGACTATGTAGTGGATATCTTTTTATCTTCATTGTTCTGTTTTGAGGAGGTTGGACTCCATATAGTTGAGACTATTTTTCATAGCTGTTTGGAGTGGGTATGTCCACAAGGCTATCTCTTGACTTCTTTTATTATTGTGACTTATTATTCATTATGTGTCGAGCTGTGGATGAGATATAGTTATTATATTGTGGCTTATCATGTATTATTATTTATAGATTATGTACAAATACGAGGATACCACATATTGGTGTATTATTCGTATATGTGCAGCTGGCATGCTGACGCACTTAGTCCTACGTATTATGGGACTGGAGCGTTACATGTTTTTGTGGTGGCCCATGTAGGTCAGTAATATTGTTGGGTTACATGACTGTGCCCAACAAGCCTGCATATAGGAATATGATATAGAATCTCATCCACTTATTAATACCTTCCTTGAACTCTTCTTAACTTCTCGTATGACCGCTTGATTACATCCTGTTTGATTTTGTTCTAACAAAAACTCAAATCTTCATGCCAATATAGGAAGAATCTTCATAGTGGACGAGCTACTCCTTTCGCCATTACTGATGGAAATACTACTGCTCAAAAAGGACCAGTGGGACAGCCACCCATGTCTCCGACCACTCCAGTACCATCCGGACTAGCCTTGCAGCCTGTGATGACACCACCCACTACTCAGCAGCAAGCCCCGACACCCCAAGCAGGACAGACGGACCCCGAAAATACTACATCTCAAGAAGATTACCTGCCAACCCTGCCACCCTATCCACCTAAGTTTTTACCACAGATTCTACCCCCATATCCACCATAATCGTATCCACCTCAGCAGCTACCACAGTATCCGCCATCATATCCAACCGAGCAGCCCCCATACTATCCATCACCTTATCCACCCCATTATCCTCCACAGTATCCACCTCAGTATCCTCCCTCATACCCACCACAGTATCCCCTTCCATATCCCTCATATCCACTACAGTACGGGCCTCATGATGTCCCACAGTTTATGCCCCAGATGCCATACATGCCACCACAGCAGCCCATACCTCAGGCAGGTGGGACTACTATAGACCAGATCCTCCAGGGCTTAGTACAGGCCCAGATGCAGCAAAGCGAGGCTATTATGAGGAATTTGGAGACAGCACTGACCCAAGCACCCCAAGCCTCTATGGGTACTATCGAAGGGTTTCGTAACATGAATCCCCCATACTTCAAAGGCACTGAAGATGTCATCGGGATTACAAATTAGCTGGTTAAGACAAAAAATCTCCTGAAGGCTTTGGAGTTATCCGCAGATCTGTGGATGACGACAGTGAAGTTACAGTTGGAAGGAAATGCTTACGATTGATGGGCCGCAGAGGATAGACGGCTAGGATTTGATCAGACGTGGGAGAAATTCAAAAGGCTGTTCAATAAGAAGTTTTTCTCTGACACTGCCAAGGATGCACTGTACGACCAGTTTTTACACTTGGAGCAGGGGAGTATGACAGTTGATGAGTATGACGCCGAGTTTAGTCGACTGAGTCATTTTGCACCGGGGTTAGTTACGACAGAGCTAGAGAAAGCCAAAAGATTTCATAGAGGCTTGAGTATAGAGTTGCAAAGGTACACCAGCTTTGAGTCGAGGGTCTCCCAAGCAGATGTTCTGGCAGAGGCTAGAACTCATGAGGCCATAAGCAAGAAGGCAAACTGACGAGCTACTTCGACTATAGAATCAGCTAAGATCACTACATGAGGGCCAGTGAGACGTCCTTCCACAATCAGCATCAGCAGAGGACAGGGCCATACCCGATACATGAGAATGCCACTTGCCATTACTGTGGCAACGTTGGTCATGTTTTGAGAGATTGTAGACGACGTCTGGGGTATTGTTTGATTTGCGGATCGAATCAGCACCAGGCTAAGGATTGATCATTTCAGAGGATCACTCCACATAATCAGCAACAGAGGCCAGCTATTGCAGGACTAGGAGCACCACGACCACCCTTACCTCCTCAGGTAACCCAATTCCAGCAGGCTAGAGCACAGACGGGCAATCAGAGAGTGGGGAAGGATTTTGCACTAGCTGCCGAAAAGGCAGAACAGAGGTGGACGTCATAGCAGGTATGGTTTTAGTTGCATCATTTCCTGCCATCACATTATTTGACACTGGAGCCATCCATTCATTCATTGCCACTAGCTTTGTCACTAGACACAGTATACCCAAGTCATCTTTATCTAAAAACATTAGAATCCTCACTAGAGGAGTTATACCTGTTAGTGGTGTTTGTAGAGATTGTTCTGTAGTGATAAGTGGTAGAGAGATAAAGGCACGAATTTTTGTATTTCTTATGCCGACGTTCGATGTGGTTCTCAGAATGGACTGGTTGAGCCAGCATTTCTCTCTTATTGACAGCGATAGGGATAGTATCGTCTTTAGACCCCCGAGTGATACGGAGTTCGAGTTCACCAAGGATGAAGCATTGAGAAGTGATGCACCTGCATTGGGGACTCATATGATGATGCAGGACCCCATTCAGTACCCTGTTATCACTGAGTTCGAGGATGTGTTTTTCGAGGAATTGCCAGGACTGCCACCTGACCGAGACATTGAGTTTTTTATTGAGCTTATTCCCGGAGCCGAGCCTACTTCATCTCGAGTATATCGACTAGTACCTAAGGAGTTGGTAGAGATGAAGACGCAGATTAACGACTTATTGGAGAAAGGCTTTATTCGTGCCAGTACGTTACCATAGGGAGCACCCGTTCTTTTTGTGCCTAAGAAAGACGGGATGGTGCGCATGTGCATCGACTACAAAGCCTTGAATGCGGTAACGGTAAAGAATAAGTACCCCTTACCGCGCATAGACGATCCCTTTGACCAACTGAGTGGAGCAAAAGTATTCTCCAAGATTGACTTACGATCGGGCTATCACCAACTGAAGGTTCGGAAAGAAGACATTATGAAGACAGCGTTTCGATCGAGGTATGGACACTACGAGTACTTGGTCATGCCTTTCGGTTTGACCAATGCTCCCGCAGTATTCATGAACTTAATGAATAAGATCTTTCATCAGTACTTGGACAAATTTGTGGTCGTCTTTATAGATGATATCTTGATATACTCGAAGAGCCAAGAGGAGCATGAGCAGCATTACAGACAGTTTTGGGAATCTTGAGAGATGAGCAACTTTTTATGAAGCTTAGCAAGTATGATTTCTTTCTCAAGGAGGTTTCATTTCTTAGACATATTGTTACTGGAGATGTCATATCGGTAGACCCTGAGAAGATCACAGCAGTCAAGGCATGGCCCGCTCCCACATCAGCTTCTGAGGTGAAAAGTTTTCTTGGACTTGCGTGATATAACCGAAGGTTCGTAGAAGATTTCTCTCAAATAGCGGGGCCTATGACTTGACTAACTTGCAAGGATCAGGAGTTTGTTTGGACAGATGAGTGTCAAGCCATTTTTGACGAGTTGAAGAAGAGCTTGACCACTACACCTATCTTGACACTACCATCGGGCCCCGGAGGTTTTGTGATTTACAGCGATACATCCGGAAAGGGACTAGGATGTGTATTGATGCAACATGGTCATGTAGTAGCGTATGCATCGAGACATTTGAGAGTGCACGAGAAGAATTATCCGAACCACGATCTAGAGCTCGTCGCGGTTATCTTTGCTTTGAAGCAATGGAGACACTACTTGTACGGTGAGAAGGTTGATATCTATACTGATCATAAGAGCCTCAAGTATGTGTTCACACAAAAAGAGTTGAATATGTGACAACGATGTTGGTTGGAGTTGATGAAAGATTACGAGATTGAGATACATTATCATCCGGACAAGGCTAATGTTGTGGCAGACGCATTGAGCCGTAAGCCCATGGCACACTTCTTGACTACGCAGAAGGAGTTGATCAGAGACTTGCAGCAGCTTGGTATCGAGGTAGTATTTCTTGGAGCAGATGGCGTATTAGCCAATCTCCAAGTGCAATTGTCATTAGTAGATCGGATCAAGGCGGCATTGCCTGCGGATGCTAGATTCCGACGATTTTGAGAGAGGACCGAGGTAGGAGAGCAGAGGGGATTGAGGATTCATCCCGATAGGACATTGCGATGTGGTGATCGTATTTATGTTCCTAATAGAGAGTTGCGACAGGAGTTGATGGCAGAAGCACACAGTTCAACTTACTCTGTTCATCCCGGAGGAACTAAGATGTACCGGGACTTGCGACAATATTATTGGTGGCACGGAATGAAGTAAAAAATAGCTCGTTTCGTGGCCAAGTGTTTGGTTTGCCAGCAAGTGAAGGCCAAGCACCAGAGGACGGCCGGATTATTACAGCCGCTACCCATTCCCGAGTGGAAATGGAAGCACATTACGATGGACTTCGTCATCGGATTTCCTCGGAGTCCTAGTGGACGAGATGCGGTATGGGTGATTGTTGATAGACTTACCAAATCGGCCCACTTCTTACCCTTTAGAGTGGGACAGTCCACAGAGGTTTTAGCGGATATGTATATGAAGCAAATAGTAAATCTACACGGTGTACTAGTTTGTATTGTGTCAGATCGTGACTCGAGGTTTACCTCACACTTTTGGAGGAGTATGTAGGACAGTTTGGGTATGCGTTTGAAGTTTAGCACGTTGTACCATCCGCAGACAGACGGCCGGTCAGAGCGTACGATTCAGACGCTAAAGGATATGTTGAGAGCGTGTATGCTTGACTTCGGCGGATCATGGAAAGACAACCTTCATCTTGTGGAGTTCTCTTACAATAATAGCTATCAAGCGAGAATTCAGATGGCTCCATTTGAAGCATTGTATGGGAGGAAGTGTCGATCTCCTATCTGTTGGAGCGACATTGGAGAGCGACAGATATTGGGTCCCGAACTGGTTTTAAGCACAGTGGAGAAGGTAAAGAAAATACAAGACCACCTGCGAGCTGCGCAGGATCGACAAAGCAGTGGACAGATAATCATCGTCGACCTTTGGAGTTCAAGGAAGGTGACCACGTTTTCTTGAAGATATTCCCCACTAGAGGCACGATTCGATTCAGAGGACGTGGCAAGTTGAGTCCAAGATACATCGGTCCTTTTGATATCTTGGAGCGTATGGGAGAAGTTGCTTGTAGATTGGCCTTGCCACCGTCGCTAGAGGGAGTACATGACGTGTTCCATGTGTCTCAGCTAAGGAGGTACGTAGCAGACAGCAATCATGTGCTTGATCACTCCGAGATCACCGTTGGACCGAGTTTGTCGTACGAAGAGCAACCAATAGGTATCCTCGATCGCCGAGTGTAGGTGTTGCGGAATCAATCTATACCGTTGGTTCGCATAGCATGGAAGCATCACTTACCAGGGGAGTCTACT